>OV651817.1:47461708-47882808 GCA_927349885.1 Psylliodes chrysocephalus
ATTGCATATTCAAAAAAAGCTTTAAATAAAAGTTTGTGAATATGACTGACTTTTTTTAAATATACCATAAAAACACGTATTCAGATTTCACGGAATACAACACAAATAAACTTTTTTAAATGAGATACCCTCTATGTTATTAAATTTCTGGGATATTTTTTTTCTAATTTCACAAATGTATATTATTGATAACCCTAATCTTATACCGTCTGTTCTCGAGTAATTTAACGTTGATAATCTAAACATGAAAAAGTTAACATTATTAAAGTAAAAGCTAGAAAATCACAACTATTATGTTTGATAATAAAATAATCCAAATAGGTAGTTTACAGTGAGAAAGAAAAAGTGTAAATATTTATAAGATATTCGACATAGATTATCTATGATATTCGACGTTTAATTAATCAGGAAAGAATAAAGATCATTTCGAAAATTGAATAAAATATATATATATATGCTATCCTTATTAAAAAAATATTCATGTTAAATCCTGTGAAATATGCACACCACTGATATGGTCATTTGATGACATTTTTACAAAATTCGGTCAATGTAAACATTATACAATAATAATTATAGCATAAAGGGAGGGTAATTTATAATGAATAACCCTGTTAGGTACCATAAATTTTCAGTAAAAAAATTTTAATTCGCACTTTTTTACGTAGATTAAAGAAAAATTTAATTTTGTGCGTTTTCTTGGTGCAGACATTTTGCGACACACTGTATATTCAAATCCAAAAATGATGTATTTTCTTTTAACACATATCTAATACTTTATTAGCAAAATTTAAATACTTGTTATTTTCGGTATATTTCTCTTTTAGACACACACATTTTTAGTTTCTTTGTCAAAAGATTTAAATAAAATTACCGGACCTTATAATATTCTATTATAATTTGATGATCCCGAGTGGCCATAGCAAAAAGACGAAATTTGAGCATGAAGATTTAGATGTCATTAACGTAAAATTAATGTTTTGAAATTAATTTAAGTTTTACCAATTTAGAAAATAAAATTAAATAATAAAAAAAAAGTGTCACTCGGGGGTGTTTGAACTCGGAACCCTTCGATTCGTAGACAAGTACTCTAAATTTTCGTTATGAAGACTTATGAAAAAGTTTTACTTTTTAACGCTGATAATCAGACTGCTTTTAGTTTCATTAAAATCTCAGTTTATTTCTAAATATAGACGAATATCTTGTGGAATGCTATTATTTATTGATTCTTTACAAGAATCACTAATTTTTATTTATATTTAATCTAAATAACTAAAAAAATATATACTGACAATAAATTTGACGAAATTGTCACTTATAAAGTTCTAACATCTGACGTAGAGGGCGTATCTAACCAGTAAATAAAATCGTTAGTTCAATGATTGTACCAATAGATGTCGGGCGCGATTGCCTCCAATAATTTTTACATGGCGATTATCCTACTATAGTTCTTTATACAATGATATCACCCTTAATAGGTGGTGACTAAAATTGAGTTTTTATTTTTACACCTCAAATCTTTGAACGTGTACGTACGGCAATCCATGACACGTAGGCAACGTTCATGTATTTTGGCTAGAGGTGGTCATTTCCAGCTATTTATTATGAATTGTATTACATTTTACATCTTTACTGTTTTCCACTCATTTATTAAAAAAAAAAATATAAATTATGGTGTTTATTTTTTTTCTGCAGCTATTGGTTTTGGGAAAAAACAAGAATAAAAATTTGTTTTAAATAAAACAAGGATTCCAAGTTATAATTTTATTTCATGAAACTTCATCTCGAAAAAAAGTTTTGATATGAAATAAAGTAAGGGTTGCTAATTTCACCCCCCTATAATGTAACAGGAATATTGAAAAATTACCCATGGTTAGTCCTTTGCAAGTGCACGAAAATTACAAAATTTCAAGTTTCTAGCTTTACTGAAATTTTAGTAAAAAAAAAACTCAGTTTTAGTCACCTCCTTTTAAGGGTGATATCGCGGAAAGGGGTGGGCTGAGGAAATTTTATTATAGGAAAGACCCATCTTAATTTCATACGAGCAAGCACCTCCTGAATTTTGTGGCATGAATTTAGAAACACCCTGTATATATTAATAATTTGAGACAACTTAAAAAGTTTGCAAAGAACAGTTGGTCCAACCATAACGCCAGATGACATTAATATCTTGGACCAACTTTTCGTTCAAAAAGATGTTTATACGGGACGGTTCTTTTTTGTTTTCTCACATTTTTAATTCATGAAGCGATTCAATTGAATTGTACCTACCCTCGACATACGTGAATTTTTTTAATGACTACTAGAAACATTTTTTTGTAGATCACTCCTCATAACTATAACTTAAAAACAAAATGTATTAAAAAATGTATTTTTTCGTATTAACTGGCTATTTTGGACATCTGTCAATGTAAAGAAAGTTTCAAATATTATTTTTTTCTAATTTTGACAGATAAAGTGACATTTTTCTAATCGCGGCATGTGTTCAAATTATCTACTTTGTGCTACCAGTTGCATAATGTTAAACATTATGAAACTGGTTACGAAATAACTATTTATGAAACCGGTTGCGACATGCCTTATTTTAACGAGTGAATATTTGCGAGACGAGCAGAACAAGGTCCCGCAATATGAACGAGTTACATAAAACGGCATTTCGTAACGTGTTACATACAACATTATTTCTAATTTTGATTTGATTATTTTTAAAATTGTATTTTGGTAAAAAAATACTGACATCTAGGCAACCAATATTACCACGTTCTTGTTTGTTAGTTGCATAATGATTTACTTCGTTCTTTTATTGACAAATAGAAAATAATAATCATTTAATTCTCAATGACATTTTCTAGTGTGTTTATATTGTATATTTGTTAAAGTTATTTATAAAGATTTCAAGAAATTAGGTTATTTTGTCATGTATTGGGGTCTATTCTGTAACAACTCCTTTATATTTAACGGCCTTTAAAAATATTGGCGGCCTATAAAAATATGTTCGTATTCGTTAATTTACTTCTGTCATTATTTAAACAGATTTCTTTAAGATAGTCCTCTAATGTATTTTAAATATCCGTTTAAATAATGACAGAAGTAAAGAAGAAAATATTTTTAAAGGCCGTTAAATATAAAGGAATTGTTACAGAATAGACCCCAATGTGTTTTAATTATTTTGTGCTGATTTAGAATGGAAAATAAGGACTTAAACTACATTATTACTAGGTTGTAAATTTAACCAAATTCTATTTTAATAAGTCAATCTGCCCTTCTTTAATAAAAACTTTCAATAATAATGTATATTATTGATTTTAAAACCAAAAAAAAAAGGTTTATTTTTATTTGCTTTCTATTCGCAACTGGTGACATAATGAATTTTTCTAAATCAGTTTCATAATATTCAACATTATGTCACTGTATATGTCAAAATTAGATTAACATTCATTATGTCACCAGTTGCGAAAAGAAAAGAAGTAAAAATTAACTTATTTTTGGTTTTAAAATCAATATATGCAATAATATTGATGGTTTATATCAAATAAGAAGGGAAGGTTTACTATATAAAAATAGAATTTGGTTAGTGACCTCACAACCTAGTAATAAACACAATACCTGTCAAAATAACCTACTTTCTTAAAAACGAAATAACTTTAACAAGCAATATAAACACACTGCAAGTCGTTGAGAATAAAATAATATGATTTTCTATTTCAATAAAATGAAGTTATGCATATGCAACTAACAATACAAGAAAGTAAAATATTGGTTACATAGATGTTAGTAATATTTTATCAAAACACAATTTTATAATGACATTTTATGTAACTGGTTGCATAAATAGCTTTTTTTTTTATTTTACTGTGTGAAACTATTTCCATCTTTCCCTTTTTAGTGTTTTATGGAACAATCCGGATCCGCAGTCAGTATCTCAACCACACACACACACACACACACACACACACACACACACACACACACACACACACACACACACACACACACACACACACACACACACACACACACACACACACACACACACACACACACACACACACACACACACACACACACACACACACACACACACACACACACACACACACACACACACACACACACACACACACACACACACACACACACACACACACACACACACACACACAACACACACACACACACACACACACACACACACACACACACACACACACACACACACACACACACACACACACACACACACACACACACACACACACACACACACACACACACACACACACACACACACACACACACACACACACACACACACACACACACACACACACACACACACACACACACACACACACACACACACACACACACACACACACACACACACACACACACACACACACACACACACACACACACACACACACACACACACACACACACACACACACACACACACACACACACACACACACACACACACACACACACACACACACACACACACACACACACACACACACACACACACACACACACACACACACCACACACACACACACACACACACACACCACACACACACACACACACACACACACACACACACACACACACACACACACACACACACACACACACACACACACACACACACACACACACACACACACACACACACACACACACACACACACACACACACACACACACACACACACACACACACACACCACACACACACACACACACACACACACACACACACACACACACACACACACACACACACACACACACACACACACACACACACACACACACACACACACACACACACACACACACACACCACACACACACACACACACACACACACACACACACACACACACACACACACACACACACACACACACACACACACACACACACACACACACACACACACACACACACACACACACACACACACACACACACACACACACACACACACACACACACACACACACACACACACACACACACACACACACACACACACACACACCACACACACACACACACACACACACACACACACACACACACACACACACACACACACACACACACACACACACACACACACACACACACACACACACACACACACACACACACACACACACACACACACACACACACACACACACACACACACACACACACACACACACACACACACACACACACACACACACACACACACACACACACACACACACACACACACACACACACACACACACACACACACACACACACACACACACACACACACACACACACACACACACACACACACACACACACACACACACACACACACACACACACACACACACACACACACACACACACACACACGCGCGCACGCACGACCAAACATATGTAACGACTATGGCGAAGGGCTTTCGATTACTATTCCAAAACGAACGGGATAATGTTATTAGTTTCGGCGAGAACATGAGAACAAATAAACTGTTGAAAGTTACAATTTTTTTTCTGTTTTCATCATTTAGTAGTCCTAGAGCTAACGTGCAGATTTGTGACTTATTTTCTTATGGCTGAATTTATTATAGAATTCTCCAACGAATTCACGAAAGCCTGACGTACAGACTGGGGTCCTAAGGTAGCTACAGGCATTACAAGTGGTAGGTGGCTCTAAAAAAACTTGACTAATTTTCTTAACTTTTTCTTTATGCGCATTCGACGATAAGTGCCCACCTACAAGAAATATTAAACCCTCCACTAATTTTGGTGGACGATTTTTTCTATCTATCTAACCTGGTCAAGAACACTTTGTCAAGTTATTACGTTTATATAAAACCATTATTATTTTTTTTTACTTCTTTATATTCGTTGGACACTAAAAATGGACCAATATTCTTATCGCACACAGTTAATCTTGCTCTGATACAAGCGTCCAGTTTGTAAATTAGGTCACGTGTATGCCTACTAACGCACCACATTAAAAAGTTGGAGAGAAAAAATGGCCCAGCGAAATTGGTGAAGGAGGTGAATTTTGTGGAACACAACAAAAACTTGAAAATAAACCAAAAATCAGCCACAACGTGAATGCGGCTTTTATCACAAAAACACCTGTTTTTATAAAAATACCTGCTTTTTCTTCTGCCACGCTTTTCCATTTCGTAAATCTGGCAACCCTACTTCTCACGCACTACTTATTACGTTGGAGAGAAAAATAGCCCACCGAAGTTCGTAGAGGGTTTAATATTTCTTATGGGCACCTATCATCGAATGAGCATAACGAAAATGTTTAGAAAATTAGTCTAGTTTTTGATGGGCACGTACCACTTATAATGCCTATAGCCACCTAAGCGCCCCAGTCTGAACGTCGCGCTTTCGTGAATTCGTTGGACACGTATCATAAAACAATTTAATAATAAATTCAGCCATAAAAAAATAAAGTCACAAATGTGCCCGTTGGCAAACTTATCTTCAAAAGTAGGTAACGCTCAGAAAAATATGAAAAATCACAAATAATGAGAATAACGAAACAAAATTGCATTCCGTTAGATATTTTTTTTATAAAATAGAAGAAAGCTCACCTATACTGATACTTTTAACGCTTGGCCTAAACCTATCAATATAATAATTATGACTTATGGCCATTTTTTTTAAAATATAGTCTATTGGACCGACAACGCTCTAGTACTCTAGACCATAGAGTTCTCGTTAATTAGGCATTCCAAACAAATGAATTACCAGTGGGCAGGTTTGGTATATCTAAGGGTGGCGACATATGGTGTATTCTATCTACTTTACGTAAAATCATGAATAATGGATTACATTTAAATATTTTATGTCAAACACAACAAAAATAATATTTAAAAAACCCACCTATACATTTCTTCATAAATTGGCAGGCTTGGCGAGTACTACTTCGAATAAAAATAGCGTCCAAGTTGCAAGACTATGTCGCTACCCCCTTAAATATACAAGAATTTCCCACTGGCACCGATTGTTTGACAGGTCGTTGGAATGCCTAATTGATGAATTTTGATATATGAATATGAACCCTTAAACGGCCTAATTACCAATATTCGGGGTATTAAGAGTTGTAAATCAATATCCAAAATTTTATGGAACTAAAATAAGTGGTGTTGTAGAAATTTGCTTCTAAACAAATGTTACCTCTTAATTTCATCAAAAGGTGTGGCTTGTAAGGTGAACTATAAGTTAGTCATGAACCACAATAGACCCATCTGGGTCATAGTGGAAGGCGATGAGATCATCCCCCTCATTTTTAACCTAACCTAACATACCTTTTAATTTTTATTTTTAAATTTACGCGTCGCGCAACTGACCTACGAGCGCTGCGAATGTTTTGGTCCAGATATACTGAGTAAGAAGTTGGACATAAGCGGCAATCGCCGGTTGTATTCTGACAATAAAAGGACTATAATTAAATAATCGTGTTTAAATATAATTGAAAATGAGACTGAGTGATCTAATTTCGATAAACAAATATATAACTTAACCACAAACACAAATGTCTGCATGTACTTAAATCATTTGTAACGTCTTAATAATTCTAAATTCTAATCTAGTAGCCACGTGTCAAATTTTTAATAGTTCGTGTATTTGACAAGATCTTAATAGATCATATTTAAAATATATATTTAAAGGCGTTTTTGATTATGGCAAATTTTGAATTTTGATTTGAAACTTTTAACACCATGTATCTCGGTAACTAATCCCTTTAAGGGTTTATGTTCCTATACCCAAATTCATCAATTAACGAGAGCTCTCTGGGGAGAGCGTTGTCGGTCAAATATACGAAAACCCTGTATGTATATTATATATTTTTTTGTAAAAAAAATGGTGGTAGGCAATAGGTATTTCCTAATTTTGTTGCAAAAGTATTCACGTCAAAGAAAAAATATAGAATAGCTGTAGATATCCTCAGAATTATAATTTTTTCTTACCTACTATACCACTTATTAAAAAATGGTAGGTAATATCATTGAAATAATTATTAACATCCAGCGGATCACATAATGTGGTCGTATAGAAATTACCTCAATATATAAGTAATGAGGTAACAAACCATTTATGTATTTCTTTGCATCGTAAATCAAAAATGTTTGTTTTCTTTCACAAAAAAGAGAAAGTTTTATTGGTATGTGTACCTACCGTTTTTTAAAAATGATATTTACATTATAAAATTTCTATAATCTATTAATTTTCCATAAATATTGTCGTCCATTTTTGTAATTCCTGGTTTATGTATAACATGCACTTAAGCAAGACTGATGATTTTCGTACAAACATTGTTGGATTATTATACAATATGTCCCAGCTTTAAGTGTTCAAGCTCTACCTATTTATCCTGTATATTTACCAGGAAAAGTTTCCCGTAAAACTAACTTGAATTCGTAATGTCTAAAAAAATCCGTTCCGTGATTTTCTATTGCTTGCAGTGGCGGCTGCTGCACAAAATATTGGGGGTTCACAATGACAGAATATAGATCTCAGTACAGATTTAGGTCAAAAACTTTCAGTGTTTTAGAAAGTTTGTCATTGTGATCCCCAATATTTCGGTTACGAGCCGCCACTGATTGCTCGTTACCTTCAGGGTCATTTCAAGGTCAACTTTGTTTTTTTAAAGGAAGCATATATTTTTAAATGCACCATGTTATTTATTAATTAAAAATAAATATCTTTTTGTATGATTACTATTCAAAATAGGCTTTTGCACATTCAAATCAAACTGGAAAGTTAACTTGTTTCGCGATTTGTTATAATTTAACATTATTGGCGCACTCTTGCATCAAAGTTACTTTGACACTTGCCTATTTTCATTTGCAGTGAACAAAAGGCAGCTAATCGACATTCAAAAAAAAAAATAACTATTTTAGTTAAACATATTAGGCATTACAAACAAATGAATTACCAGTGGGCAGGTTTGGTATATCTAAGGGTGGCGGCATATAGTGTATTCTATCTACTTTACGTAAAATCATGAATAATGGATTACATTTAAATATTTTATGTCAAACACAATAAAAATAATATTTAAAAAACCCACCTATACATTTCTTCATAAATTGGCAGGCTTGGCGAGTACTACTTCGAATAAAAATAGCGTCCAAGTTGCAAGACTATGTCGCTACCCCCTTAAATATACAAGAATTTCCCACTGGCACCTATTGTTTGACAGGTCGTTGGAATGCCTAATTCGAACTTATATTTCCCATAATATTTAAATGATTATGGGGTCTATTCTGTAAAAATTCCTTTATATTTAACGGCCTTTAAAAATATTTTCTTCTTTAATTCGGTCACTATTTAAACGGATCTTTAAAATACATTGGAGGACTATCTTAAAGAAATCTGTTTAAATAATGATAGAATAAGTAAATTAACGAATACGAACATGTTTTTATAGGCCGCAAATATTTTTAAAGGCCGTTAAATATAAAGGAATTGTTACAGAATAGACCCCTATTTCCCTTGCCTGTCAACTTTGACACTTTAACTAATCACATCGCAATTTACTTTATTGTTAGAACCAATCAGAGCCAAATAAATCGACTATTTTCCACTGACTAATCTCATATCGACTATTAGTTATTGGATGAAGGAACAAATCATTAACCCTTTCAGCATCAGCCACTATTTTTACATGCTGTAAATAATCCCAGCAAGTTGTATTCGCTCATTACCAGCAGTTACCAGCAAACGTACGGTGTACGTCTGCATGCCGTATACCATTGAACGTGTGATGTACGTTGAATGAATTTACATTGTGATAACCTCTGTGATAACTAGCAACAGTCATGGGCGTCGTTTGGGGGGGGGGCAGTTGCACCCCCCTGGCTTTTACGACTTTACAACGCGTAATGGCTGTATGTCACAATACTAAATTAGATACTAAACTTTAGCCCTAATTAAGTTATTAATTTAGTACTAAATTTAGAACTAAAAACATTTTTTCCTTTTGCAATGATACCAATTTTTAGTACTAAATTAAGTATAGGCGCACGCGCATTGACGAATTATTGCGTGAAATTAGCACAGAAATGAAATATTCTGTTAAAATGAGACAAGTGAATTAAAAGATGTTTTTTATTATGACTTTGACACTAGTTGACTTGACAACAACCAAATGCAGTAATGCTACTCAGGGCCGCTGAGAGCCAGTCCGGGCCACAGAACAATTCTCTAGATCGGGCCCCGTGAAACAAAAAACTGTTCTCCCTACTTCAATTACTTCTTCTTCTAAAAAAAAAAGGTCCTCACATCAAAAAGCTATTCTCCCTACCTCTCAATTGCTTCTTCTTAAAAAAAAAAAAAAAAGGTGAGCCGAAGCTTTACTTCCCACTCTCATCTTGTGTCGTATTTCTCATAAAGAACACAAAATTCTGTTGTCGGGCCCCCTTACAGCGCTACCGGGCCCCCATATAAGCCCGGGCCCCGGGAATTAGTCCCGGCTACCCTCCCCCCCCCCCCCCCTAGTCGGCCCTGATGCTACTAAAAACCACGAAGAAACACATTAGGTCTTTTCCTTTGCATCGAAAGTGTAGCTCTGAGCTACACCACTTCTGAAAATATCGTTCCATTTATACAAATTGTATGGATGGAACAATATTTTGAGAAGTGACGTAGCTCAGTGCTACACTGTCGATGCAAAGGAAAAGACCTAATAAAACCTAGAAAATCAAACACAAGCGAAATTTGTCCAAGGCGATAAAGCAATAACAGTTGCTATGTAGTAAATTATAAAAATACTAGCAGAAAAAACAGTGTAAATTATATAAATTTTCAGTAGCAAAATGGAAATTAAATCAAATAAATATATGGATAGCTGTACAATAAGAAGAAAAAACCTTTATTTTTGTAATAACATTAATACTGGAAACAGTAGACATCAGAAAATTGAAAGGTTTTAAATAAACAATAAATTATTATTTTACAATGTTGATAGGAAACCAATTTTAATCATTGATTTCTATGGCTTCTTTCGAACCAAAAATAAAGAATATATAAATTGCAATCGCAAATTTACCAATTATATTTGTTAATACGTTTTGATACTACGTTATTATATAATGGTATTGTTTTTATTTTCACATTATTTAACCTTTTCTTCAATGTCAACTTATTAGCTTAGGCATTATATCATACATTTTCTCGTAAATATTGTTGCCTGTTTATATTTTATTATTGATTTTCATTGATTATACTACTTTTTTATTAGCTGAAGTAATAAAAATATATAATAATAATTAATTTTTTCACTTGTTTTACAAATCTATAAATTTTTATTAAAATCAACATATATATTTTTTAATTAAATTTAAATTAAAATTTGTATAGTCAGTGTACGCAAATATCATCCGTTAGTTCATAAATTAGTTCGCGCTGCTGTCACGCACAGAGCGAATAATGAATGAAAATAGGATGACTGTGCTCTGCGTGATGTGCGTACATCGAAAACAACTAAAAAGAAATCATGTTTTCTGTTATCGATTATTTTAGATAGAGGAAAAAGAAATTAAAAATTTGCGTTTTCCTAGTGTTCGTCGACGTGTTTGAGTGAGTTTTTTTATTTTTGTGTTTCTATAAATATTTCATTTTTTATATTATGTATGGCTATGTCTTCTCTTCATATTTTTCTTTTATATCACACCTTCTGTTTGTTTTTTAAAAATGTTTGTTGTAAATTTCTTGTTTTTTTTTTTATTTTAGTTTTTGTCTTTTTTGTTGGGTTATTTTATTTATTAGAAACTTTTGTTAATTTGTATTGCTCTTTTATTTTTCATTTTTTCTGTTTTTCAACAAATAAACATTTATATTTTGAACAAATATTTAAACTAAGTAAGAAAAAACTAATAATTTTTTTTAAACATAAAAAAAAATTAGTATAAACCAAATAATGTATTTTCACCTATCAAAATTCTTAAAAAAGAAATTAGCGAATCTGACTCTCTCGGTCAATTCAACAGTGTATTTTGTTTCCCTGTGTAGCAAGTACTCGGCGAGCCGTATACTATTATACCAATAATCTATATAGAAAGAATTAAGTCCAATAAATTTCGACCAAGATGTACTGATAATGACAGATCTGAGGCTTTGGCATCCTGAAGAGCAAATTGTTGTTGTCCTAGTCTTATATAAACTTCAAAGCTGTACATATACCCGTCAGAAGTACAGAGAGCAAAAATTCTGATACCAAATCTAGTATCAAAGAATATAGTTAACACAAGAGATCGCACTTAAATGTCAATCGATCTGAAAGGCTATGAGCTTGAAAATTTAAAATATTTTACGCAGGTAAATCTATCTATTCTAATATAACTTAGCTTTCTGATCATTTCTCTTTTTGGTTTAAACATTTATTTATAACCGAATAGATCTGTATTTTTTAATACAAATTACATCATGAAGGTCTGTGCAGTGAAAAACTGCAAAAATCCTTATCAATTTTCAAGATGTAATTTTTCTCATGTAACAGCAACCAACGTTCCGATTGGTGACGCCAGACTTGTCAAAAATACTCCAGACCAATAGGGAGGAGGCATCGAGGTCAACATTATTTTAATAACGAAAAAATAAATAAATTTTGTAATAAGCACACTAATTTTGTCTTCAAGTGGCTTAAAACCTGAATATTTTTTTACTTTTAGATGTCATTTTTCGCAGCACCGAACGTGCTGATTGGTGACCACAGACTTGTTAAAAATACCCCAGACCAATAGACAAGAGGTACAGAGGTCATTGAGATTTGAGCCAGAATTTAACATGGGAAGTATAGGGAGTGACAGGCCTGTGCTAGTACGCTTTGACTTGATGTTGTGGTAAATCTACTTTATAAATATGTTTTGTTTTATTTACTTTTCTATTCTCTTTAACTCATTTTCTCCATCTCTCTCTAATTGTATGAAACCTTTAATCATATCTATGCTGAACGCAGAGAATTCAAAGTACTTTTTTACTTTCCTATCTGTATACAGATATAAGGAAAGTATAGGAATCATGATTTTTTTCGACCTCGAGTTTTCGACGAATTTTTACGTTTTGAGGTCCCCTGAATCCGTTTTGACTATTTTCGCGATGATGTCTGTGTGTGTGTCTGTGTGTCGCATAACTCATGAACCGATACACAGAAAAACACCAAATTTCAAACTTAAGCTTTGTTCCAGCGTCCAATGTGCTGATTAGATTTTGGGCAGTGTCGGAACATCTGGGGGGGTACTTTATGGGTGGTAATTTTTATATTTTATGGAATATATCTGTTATTTACGTTTGGGGAAGAAAATTCTTCAAATAAAAGTTACTTCTTATATTGTTATCTAAAATTTTTGTTCTATACAAAATTTTCCTAAAATGGTCCGTATTCGAGAAATTTGACAAAATGTAAAAAAATATTTTTTTATAAAAATTGTTCAAACAAAAGTTGTTTGTAATATAATTCTCTATAATTTTTATCATATACATAATTTCTCTAAAATGAACCGTATTCGAGATATTTGAGAAAATGTGTAAATTTCGAAATTTGAAGAAAACTCAAAAACGGATAAAGAAAAAAACATTAAATTTTAAACTTAAGTTTTATTTCGGCCTGACGTGAAATGATTAGATTTTGGACAAAGTCGGAACATCTGGGGGGGTACTTTATGGGGGGCCGTTTTTATATTTTATGGAATGTATCTGTTATTTATGTTTGGAGAAAAAAATTGTTCAAATAAAAGTTATTTCTAATATTATTATCTATAATTTTTGTTTTATGTCAAAATTTCACCTATTAAAAATATTGCACCAATATGTAGGCAACACGTAATAAGGGTTCAAAATGGCGTAGTTTTCTATCTCCTTTTAAAAGGCACTCGGAAAGCTGCGCAGTACGACCATTCTCCGTATTCGCGATTCAAATTAATTTTCGCGCGCCTGTCATTTGTCACGTATAAGTAGGATGTTTGTTTATTATTACGTGTAGTGATGTAAGAATACGTATCCAAAAATCCGTTGAATCCGAATATTAAAAGGATCCGGATATTCCGGAATCAATAGTGTAAATTCGAATACGAATTCGGTATCAAAAAGAACAGAAACAAAATCGTAATACACGAATCAAATGCTGCAAGTTCTGTTATGACAGAGCCGATTCGGGTTTTGCGGGTGGCAGCCGATACGAACTACACACGAACTATGGATACGAAATCAGAATTCGGAATCGTCTAGCGTTGTTGCAATTCATAATCGGTTAGTCGGCATGCACCATAGAAAAACTAAAGCATGCACTGCATATTTTAAAGGTAACATGAAGTTATATAAATATAAATGAGAAATTTTGTTTCTGATATTATGATAAAAAACAAAATATTTGAGATTTATCTTGTGTTTATTATTCTAAAACATTAAAAGCTCCTGTTACTTCACTCTCAAACATAAATTCTGCTAGGGTTGACAACACTGCCCGATTCCGATTCCCAAGGTCGCGGTGTATTTATGGTTGCGTATTATGATTTCACACATATGGATACGTATCCGGATAATGAATCCGAATATCTCTTGGTTCCGAATACGTATTATCCGAATACTAAAAAGATACGGATATTCACAACACTAGTTACGTGTTGTGGGATTTTGTATTTGTGATTTTTTAACTGTTTTTAGATAATATTCTTATTATAATAGTGTTTTTGAGTTTCATTTAGTGTTAATTTAAGTTTAGTTTTCGTGCTTTCGTTATAAATGTAATATTTTTCATGTGTAGTATGAACTAATTTGTTGGAAATATTGACCTATTGGTTGCTACAAGAACATCTAGAAATATGTATTTACTAAACCCAGGACATGTTTTATTATGTGGTTTAAAGGACATATCAGGTACCAAACGTTTATTATTGATGAACTTCTTTAAAAATCTTACTATCCTTATTCTTATATCATGAAGTGAATTGTGTAGTACTTTATATACATATAAATGGTAATAAAACCGTCACAACTCATATTGGAGTTTGATTCTAAACAACGTTTTGCAAAATTTCAATATTGTGAATTTGTAGATACCCATTTATCGTAAGAAACAAAATTTTATGACTTGCACTTGAAAAATAATGAATACTTCAGTTTTGATTTTGACAATAACACCATATAGATTGCAATTTGCTGGAGGCTTTTTCGCAGATTTCATTTTTAATTTAAATACTATCACATACTATAAGAAATAAACAAATTTAAAGCTAAAAAGTAACAAAAAACTCTAATTGTAATTGATACAAATTAAAATGTAAACAATGAACACGAACGCCGATGTTGCCAAATGATGAACTGATTTTGTCTCTGACTGATTTTAAAACTAAAATTAATAAATGATCTGAAATTTAAAAAAAAAATCAATATAATAAATCGATTTTATAAAAAAATCCTTAAATAAAAGTATGATTACATATTACTAGACACAAATTTTGATTCTTAAATAAAAGGTCTTATCCATTTGTTCAAGAACTAAAATCCGATGACGTATCGAAATTTTGCTGCTTCTGGCAACACTGAACGTCATCCTACTTATAGGGACCTTCTACTAATTTCCCCAGAGGGCGTATCACTTAGCTTGAATCGCGAATAGTAAAAAAAAATCTAAGTATGTGGAACTAGCCACATACTTTGATTTTCTTTTACTATACGGAGAATGGTCGCACTGCGCAGCTTTCTAAGTGCCTTTTAAAATGAGAGAAAACTCCGCCATTTTGAACCCTTATTACGTGTTGCCTACATCTTGGCGCAATATTTTTAATAGGTGCGTTTTAATCATCTGCTTCGGAATTGTCAGTTTTCTTGTTTTAATCTGACAGGTTAAAACGACTAAACCGACAATTCCGCAAGCAGAAGCGGATGATTAAAACGCACCTGATATTTTGCTTGCTGCTGTCAGTGAATATTATTTTTGAAGTCACAGTTTATTGCTAAAGAATCAAGTTAGCTCACTCGGACCAGTTGAAAGTTCCAAAATAACATCCACTCCAGGGATACAAATTCAGGATACGCAGAAGACTGCTGTTTTATTATAAGCGGTTGTCATATATTGTATTATCCGAGTTGCACAGTGTATAAACTAAAACATTGAGATCCAAAGTGCCGATGCAGAGTGAGCGATCTGATTCTTTAGCTGTAAACTGTGTCACAGGGTTCAAAATGGCCGCGCCCTATGTTGGGCGTGTCGGACCCATAGCCCTCAGAAAGTCTAGATACCGCTTGGCGTATACTGTCAATACAAAAAAATTACCCCATTCAAGCTTGTCGCCATGTTAGGTAAATTTATGTTTTGGCTACACTGATTTTTAGTTTGTGTGTTCTGTAATACGTGAACACCGATAATCTGCACTTTGTTATTAGTTATAAGTGAGTGAGACGCACAATTTCTAATTTCAAATTAAGAACAAAACTTTGACAAACCTATTTGATTTTCCTAGATCTGTTCAGACAGGACCGGTTTTATAAAATTTCTCGTTCTTGAAATGTTATTTTTACATGGTTATATATTATTGGATAAGTGGTTTGTGTACATATTGCTATGAGAATTATAGAGAAATTCAGTGAGATTTATGTAATATAATTCAAATTACAAGTTAACCATCTGTTTCTGTTTGGCAATATGGAGAAAATACCTACTTCAATGTCAAATGTACTATTTAAAAGAATGTGATTGTTAACCGGTCATTTATTTATATTATATTATGAAAATAAAAACTCGAATTTTTTAACTAGGGAAAGATATACTTACATCGGTAACAAGGTATTTTTAGAAAAACTAATAGATTACTCCTATTCCTATAGTTTATTTGAAAATGAATAATAGCAAAATTATATAAAAATATGGACCTTTGCCATAAAAACTGTGCTACCAAGCATTTTCAAATAAACTATGATAATTTGATTTAATAGAGCGAGTATAAGATCTCACCTGTTAGAGAAATTGGGGCATAGGGAAGAGATTATGAAGCAGGTAAGCAAAGTCATTGCAAAAGATAAATATATAGAAGTTATTTTAAAAATTTGATAAAAAACTAGTGGAACAACAAATGGAGTTGTCGCTATCGGAGATCCAATCAGCAGAAAGTAAAAAAAAAAACTTTGGGAATGTTGGAAAAGGGCCCAGCAATAGGCCCAAAATAATTCCTTGGTTTTTTAATAAATATAATCTGAGATGCAAAAAATACTGCTACAGTGGAGAAGCAGTATTGTTCTAATGTAGAAAACTTAGGGACATACAGCAGTGCACTAACCATAGGCGAATAGTCACTAAATTATACAAGAGTCCCATCTCGATTTTATTTTTAAATATTTTTGAGAATACCTATTATTATTATTTGTTACATTGAGTTTAATAAAACCACAGATTTCGAATGTATTGAAAGTTATTTAAAAAGTACTTCTATAAATATATAGAAAATGTGTATATGACTAACTGGTTTTATTAATCTTTTTTTGGGGTAGGTAAATATATTTTGAAAAATTTACAAACTTCTTTTGAATAAAAGACAAAATATTTCTGTTTTTATTAACTGAACAATATTTTATACGAACATAATATATACCTATTTAAAAGAAAATATTACATTTTACAAGTATCGCATATTTATATGAAATAACTTACTCAATAAGAAAGAATTAAATGAAACAAATTAATAAACAATGGATATGAAAAATTGCTTTAACAATTTAATCCTTAGATAAACTTATTCTTACATATTGCTTTAATCAATTTATTTACTATAAAAGTATATTTCCTATCATTTGTTACATATAATAAAATAAAGCATGAAACATACAAACTGTAATATGTACCTACGTAGAACGGAACTAATATTATTGTATCAAGGTAGTAATAGTGGACATTTTCCGAATAAAAAAAAGTAAAAAAGAAGTAACGGTCGACACGTTTTTCTAACTATTGGTCTTCATCAGTACGGTGCAGCCAAGTTCAAAGGATCATGGAATTTGTGTTGGAAAAATTGTACAATAGGTCACTAACAAGGAGCCAATAACACATTTGCCGTTTCAGCTAGTATCCCCAAATTTTCTGGGCTTATACTAAAGTCACAAAATGATTCAATGGTCTTCCTATGGCTATCAGTTATTCTTTCCTAACGTTTTTTGGTATGCTACAACAAAACATACAAATTATTTGATTTTGTAATAATACACAAATATTTGTGAAAACTTACACATGAAATGTTATTCCTTCCTTGTATCTTCTACCGTTAGATGCATTGTTACATTCACGTACAAAACAAAAAGAGATTTTAAAAATCCTGTAAAAATTTAACACCAAACCACAAATGTTTTTTATTAAAATAAAACACTAAACGACTAAACTAAAAAATAATGTTTTAAATAAAACCTTTACTAGAAGAACAAAATAAAATAAACAACACAACAGATAATAAAATCGATTATATACGTCGAACGCCGATCTACGCTTATTCGGCTTATTACTAAACTTGCGCCCATCTTGCGCCGATTCTGTCTTGTCAGTAGTGCCAACTTAAAATTTATTGACATTTATTTATCATGGCGCCCATCATATGGGGGGTCAAAATGTTTTTACGATGCGGTATCTAGACCTTCTGAGGGCTATGGTCGGACCTCTCTCTTGCCTCGTATAGTAATCAAAGTATGTGGGAACTAGCGCATTGAGTTTCCCATCTATTCACATTAGTAATCTATGATATAGCCTTTGTTTGATGCCTAATTTCTTTTCGTCCTTTTTTATTTTAATTAAGCAGTCCAGTTTCCTTGAACCGAAGAACAAATACGTTGGAGGCATCTAAAAGAACAAGAGAAGTCAGTAGAAAATTTGACTAACCTTAAAATATTTTTTTTAAAAATTCAAAAAAACCTAAGAAAAAACACGATTAGCGGTTGTGATTGTGAAATTTTTCAAATAACTAAAATGGCGATGAATAAATATATGCATCCAAGAAACATTTATAAATCCCCTCCAAACTTCAAACAACTAGCCTTAGATTATCCAGAATTTAGAGAATTTATTACACACGACGTTACTGGTAAAGTATCTTTAGATTTCAAAAACATAAAAGCATTGCGAGGTTTGTCATGTATTTTATTGAAGAAAGATTTTGGACTCGATATAGAGATACCGCTGAGCAAACTGATCCCAACAATTCCTTTAAGATTAAATTATATTTTGTGGTTGGAAGATCTTTTGTCGCTATCAAATAAAACTGATAAATTGAAAGGAATAGATATAGGTACAGGTGCTTCTTGTGTTTATCCTCTACTTGCAGCTAAGAAAAATCAATGGTACATGGTTGCTTCTGAAGTTGATGATGAAAGTATAAGATATGCTAAAAATAATATAGACAAAAATTGTTTGCAAGATTTCATTAAAGTTATAAAAGTTGAAGAAAATGTGTTGTTAAAAGAATTGTTGAAAGGTGAAGAATATGACTTTTGTATGTGTAATCCACCATTTTTTGGCAGTGCTCAAGAATTACAATCAAATTCCAATACAAGAAGCTTAAACAGGCCAAGACCTAAAAACTCATTTTGTGCTACAGTCACTGAAGTTGTAGTAAAAGGTGGTGAAGTAGATTTTTTAAGTAAACTTATTAAAGAGAGTAAAGAATTAGAAACTCAAATTAAAATATATACAACTATGGTTGGTCATAAGAAACATTTGCCACAGTTGAAGAAACTATTGAGAGAAGTTGAAGTTTCTAGTTTTAAAGAAACTGAATTTTGTCAGGGCAATACTACAAGATGGGGGCTAGCTTGGACATTCTGCTCCAATTTTGATTTAAGAAACTGTCCAGATCCAATAAAACAAATAGCAAAACAAAGCAAAAGAAAAGAACCCTTATCTCACCTTCTATCACTTAAAAATATAAATGAATTTTCATTAAACAACATTAGAGATTGTGTAATAAAATTATATAATGATCTAAACATGGCTGTAGAAGAAGTTTCTAGAAAAAAAGATGTTATTAGATATTTTGTTAGTGCTTATTCTAATACCTGGTCAAATCAAAGGCGAAAAAGAAGAGAAAAACTTAGACGAAGCATAGATAGTTTTGATTCTGTAGGAGAAAATAATAATTTATCATTTGAAAAAGAATCTACAATAGACTCTGAAGCGAAATCTCCTGGAAAAAGAAGTCATGAAGAATTTGTAGAAGGAATACTTGTTAAAAAGTTGAAAATATCAAATGGTACTGAGCAAGAAGTGTTTTTTAAATTTGTTACCAGTTTAAAACTTGTCGAAAGTGGTGTGGCTTTAGAATTGGATTGTTTAAGTGATAATAGTAATAGAGATAATTTGTATCAAATATTACAGTACATAAAAAATAATTTAAAAATAGTGCCAAACCCTTTTGACTGATGATTTTTTTATTAACAAAAAGTATTTTTAGGCTAGACATTATACACATTTTCCTATTAGGAATATAAATTTAATTTCTTTTATATAGAATGTAATGTTTTTATTTCTGTAAATTGGGTTATATAATTATTAAACAGGGTGTCCCAATGAAAAGTAGCCCATTTCCAGAGCTTATAACTTTTAAACGCCAATCATAGAAACGTGCGGTTCTCGCTGATATGTGTTATTTTGCTATAAGTTTTGGTTTAGTGATACAGAAATTATGTATTACTACAGGGTGTTTTTAAAAATATCTTAAATTCACTCTAATCAAATTTATTTTGTAAAATACCATGTACAAATTATACATTTTTGAAAAGTAGAAGAGTATATTTCTAATGATCTAAACATATACAGGGTGTTCCATTTGATAAAATTTGGATAAGGTGAATTTAAGATATTTTTAAAAAACACCCTGTATAGGTAATACATAATTTATGTGTCACTGATGCAAAACTTATAGCAAAATAACACATATCAGCAAAAACCGCACGTTTCTACGATTAGGTGCTTAAAAGTTATAAGCTCTGGAAATGGGCTACTTTTCATTGGACCACCCTGAATTTTGATGATGATTTAATTAATTTATTTGTATATGAAAATATAATTTATTTTCCAATAAAATCATTGAAGTTAAAACAATTTGTTTTTATTAATCCATTAAATACAAAAAAATACAAATATGTCTAAAAATAATACAAAAAATGCATTTGAAACAATGAACTATATAAATAGTTTAACTGTAAATAAATTTTTCACCATTATTTTTTATATTAACAATACTTAACAGCCACAAAAATTTGGACAGGTTGACACCTATTTTCCAATTTTAAAATCTGTAAATCAGAAGCACAGTGTCTTAAATAAATTTTACTGCATAACATTCAAAAAAGTAGAATGGATCTTCTCAGTGATTTTGGCATGTATGTGAAAATATGAGAATCACTTTTAGAGTAGATACCATCTGTCTCATACATACAAATATTGCAACTTTTATGCTCATATGGTTGTGCTGTTAATTCTAGAGTTTTATCTTATCTCACCAGTCCATGAAATTTTCCTCAACTTAAGTGGATAATTTCCACACTTGCCTTGGTTAGTCAGGGGTGCATTTAGAATGCCATGATACCGAGTCAGGATGTGACATTATTAGAAAATAAATTTGTGTTTTTACAGCAATTCTACGACTTCACTATCTTCATCGTCACTCTCTGTCCATATAAAGGATAGTCTATAGTATGTTTGTACAGCTTGGATTATTGTATACACAGAAGGAATTTAAATTAACCCTAAAGTATTAACAAATAAAAACAATATTATAACTTATTATAACCCTGCTTTTAAGGAGAACGTAAAGTTGTGTAACCAAAACGTAATTTCTTAATGGTTGCAACTAAAATTTTGGGGTGTGATGTCACTTAAAGATTTCCACACTCTAGTTAATATATTAATAAATTTTCAAAAGCATCATGCTAGAGTTTAAAAACATCTGATCACAAAATGCAATCAGTGGGCGTTGACAATTAGCACTCTGAGCTGGGACACTAATATAAGATTTTGTTTACTTATTTCATAAGATAGATACACCAACAATTCTAAAAAAACTCTATTGCATATTGACAAATTACAATTCATCTTCAATAGCTAGAGAGGGTATGTCTATATTTTTTTTATTGTTGACTACATACAACCAAATATTCATTTAGAATAAAGGAAATATATCAAAATTTGTTCTAAATTCTCTTAAGACACTGTGTTTTTTAGTTATAAAAGTGAGTAGGTATCACAGGACAACACAATTGGTTGGTCTCCATGATGCCACGAAATAAAATTACTTGTTTATGTGTTATTCTGACTTGAACCTTCAGAGTTATCCTGCAACAGTTTTTCAAGATTAACTCCTTCGAATTTACTTTTATCAGCACTATTTGATGCATGTGCCAAAAATAATTCTTTTAAAAATCCTAATTCTTTAGTCAATGTTTTGACTTTTTCTTCCAAAATTGTATTCTCGTTTTTGAGTTCATTTACCCTAGATAATGTTTCTTGTGTTTTTTGTTTGGATTTTACTCTACTGCGTTTAACGGCCTACAAAAGAGAAAGATTGTGTTGCGATAAAATCAGTATTTCATAATAATTATTTACCAAATTATTTCTGTCACGCCTTTTTCTATATTCATCCGAGTCTTCCCCTGATTCCGGGCCATCTTTTTTAGATCTCCCTCGCCGAGGCATTATTAAAAATTAATTTAAAAATATTTTTCTATGCAAAAAAGAAAATCTTCTTCAGCTTCTTCAATTTCTTATAAATTTAAGAATGGCCTCCTTCTTTAAAGGTATATGGTGGCTGTCTTTTTACGCCGTTACCTCAATGATTTGAGTCGGACTTGGGTAAGTCGTCCTTGAACTAAAATCGAAGTTCGGTTATAACGTTTGTAAAGTTCTAGGTGGTTCTGGAGTTAAACTAGAATTTAGAGATGGATATTAGCAAATTTGTAACTGTTATGTACATTTAAGGATTTTTTACTACCCTACCTCTTAAATTCACGCGATACAACCGAACTTCAATTTTAGTTCAAGGACAACTTACCCAAGTTCGACTCGGCTGAGTTTTGTTTATAAATACGGGCACATACTTTGATTTTCTTTTACTATACGGAGAATGGTCGTACTGCGCAGCTTTCTGAGTGCCTTTTAAAAGGAGATAGAAAAGTCCGCCATTTTGAACCCTTATTACGTGTTGCCTACATCTTGGCGCAATATTTTTAATAGGTGCGTTTTAATCATCCGCTTCTGCTTCGGAATTGTCGGTTTTCTTGTTTTAATCTGATAGGTTAAAACGACTAAACCGACAATTTCGGAACTAGGATATCCATTAGTGGATCTAATATGGATATCCAAATGTCCGTCTATATCCCAGGATATAGAAGATATTCGGATATTCAGCAAAATATTTTATGGGTATCTTTAGTAGAGGTTCATAAGTAACCAATGATTATTGAATAGCGTCGAAAGAAAATAGCAGAGACAAAAAATATTTTCAACACTATGCCTTTGATTTTGCCCACTAAGGAGAAAGTCATCCTTATTAGGACTCTTATTCAGCAATAAATGGAAATTCTCGACTCCAGTCTCGTGCCAGTCTCTAATGGAGTCTGATTGGGATATCAATTTCGATCGAACTCAATTACGGCGGGTTGAGCATGACAACGAGCGAAAGTGGTATCGCCATCTATACTTGGTAAGCAAAATCAAAAATTACATCTAGCGGATATCCACCATGGTTTGCGTTCGCGCCTAGACTTTGATATATTTAGTGGATGTCCATGGGATATTGAATACACCTTAAAAAAATTATTTGAAATATCTGAACGGTACTATTAGCCACAATGGCGTAATTTTTTAATAATTTGCTATATAATTACTATTATTTATGGACATTTGCATGTCTATAAATTACATCTCATGGATATAAAATAGATATCCACCATGGACTGGACATTCAGTGGATATTGGGATGTTCAGTAGATATCCAAAGGATTTGGTGTGCTGTCTGGGAATATACTATTTATGTATAAATTAAAGAGGATTAGCCCTAGAACCTTACCTTGTGGTACCCCATAGTACATAATTGACGACAACAACAAATAAACGGATATACAATAAATAAGATGAATACCACGAAGTAAAGCAAAGTTACTAGTCGATAGGTTTTTCATTGCTTATTGTACCATTAACTTTCACGGCTTGTGATCTATCATTTAAATAGTTTTCTAACAAAAGCAAACATTTTCTTTTAACTAATGGATTCAAGATTTGCTGATGGCTAACCGTGTCAAAGACTTTCGTATGGTTTATGCGAGTGTATTAATAGCCATTACATGCGAGTTGCATAAGCTACTTTTTCTACACCCGATAAATAATCAAGAACTATAAATATTATATATTTAGTCTTAATACAACAGGATATATACTGGGTTATGCTGACGAGACTGCGTTTTTTATGAGGCTGTTACCTGGAACGAATTAAAAGATAGAGCAGAAAGTTATTTTCTATATCTGAACAAATAGTTCGACCATAAACTGCTATAACCATTGATATGGACAAAACACATTTTCTACCCTTTAGCTGCAATAACACAAATATCTGCCCATATTAGCAACTCATCTTAAATGGGACATTCATATAAAATGTGTAATAAAAAAATTACAATCAATTTTATATAAATTTAAGTATCTGAATAAATACCTTCCAGTAAAAGCAATGAAAATACTATATTTGGCATTGGTTGAAAGCCATCTGCGGTATGGTATAGCGATCTAGGGGAGTGCACTTAGAGCACTTGATGAAATCCTACAAAAGAGATTTGTGTTATTAATTTTATCCAAAAATCGAAAATACTGTCCTAACCTGTTATTCAAGGAAAGCCAAATTTTGGATCTACGCCCCAACTATTCTAAACTAAGTGTGAATACTAAATTTAATTTTTCTACGAATAAATATACCTTACAACATACAACACAAGGCAGAAAAATAACACTATTCCAACCACAGTAACAAAATCTTTATCACAAAGATTATATTCACACACATCAAATAAAATTTATAAATCTGTAGCATCTCATTTAAAAAATATTAAAATTTCACTTATTACAAACGGATAGAAAGATAATATATGAACTTATATAACTTGTAGAGAAAAATTAAAAATATTAATATAGAACTAAAAAAAATCTTACATAAACTATTGCCTGAATTTTGATATACTCTTCTTCTGAGATCCTTAATTGTTTACCCAATATTTACTTTTTTAATTAATTATCTTACAAGTTTAGAGTTTACCATAATATTTAGATATTTATTTATATTTTATTACTTAGTATTTATATCTGTTGAAACAAGTGTATTTACTTATCGACTGACACTTTATTTATTATTTTTTTATATATTTATAATTACTAGTATCTTGTCTTTCAAGTATTATTTATGATAGTTTTTTATTTAAATAAATAATAATAACAGCCGTCCCTTCCCCGCACAAGCTCAGTCGGCTTCAGGGGTTGAAATTCACATGTAAGGGGTGAATTAGGGAGATTATTGCCAGTGGTGTACAACTTCATCCCCTCTAAATTTTACGCCTCTGTCCAAAAACTTATTTGGACTATTTTACGTTTTTTTTTTTTTTTAATAAATTATGTCTCTTGTTGGAAACTCATAAAGTGATTGGTTTTCGAGATATTGACACTCAAATGGCGGATATGATTCATTTTATTTTTAATTTTGGATTTTTTTATAAAATTATACTTACCAAACAGCAAAAAATCAGTTAAACTTTGCCAGCGGCGTACGGAATGGGTAAGTAACACCTTCATATATTCTCTTCTTCAAAAACTTATTTAGACTAGTTTTGAATTTTCTGATGTTTTTTAAATAAATTATGTACTCTTGTTGGGAATTTATAAAAAAATCCAAAATAAATTGTAATATTTATTATTTAGTATGTAATTGATAACATATTAATACTGAAATAAAACGTTTATTAATGGTCTTAGGATTTTAAACTTATCTTTAAAAATGAAACACATCTAAATAAATAATAAATTAGCTTTTTATTTAGATAATAAAATTTAACTTTGGTATTAGGATTTGTCATCAACATTAAAAGGTTTACATACAATGCAACATATACAAAATACGATGGCCTTAGAATGTACTCTACTAAAAATATTTTTTTTTCTCTGACAAGTCTTTAAATTAAAGATCACAAAAATTGAGACTGGAATTAGCTTATAGATATAGTTCATAGGTTGTCTTTGTGCAATGTAACAAAAAAATATCAACACTTGCAAAGAAAACAGGCACTAGACCATTTAAATAGGCATTTAGCTAAGAGGCTCATCATCATCATCTTGCCCTATCATAAATTCATCATAATTTTCATTCCTTCTTCGAAATCTATTTCGGAACCATGAAGCAAGATGATATTTCCTTGTTACATATACTCCACACATCACAAAAACTATTAAAAACAATGGAATTAATATTCCAGCAACTATCGAACCGCTACCTTGGTTATTGACTAAATTTGAATAATTTGAAGACCTTATATCAACTGAAACAATAGGAACACATACACTATCCTTTAGTTCATGTGTCGGCAAACAATGGCACAGCCCTGTTTCCAAACATGACTCGTTTTCTCCACATTTATCCACGTCAGTGAGATCATCAAAGTGGCATTTTTGTTGTCCTAAAAACAAGTCAATATATATTATAATAGTTAATAATCTTAGAACTATAAAGACAACATTAAATTGTACTTTTTAGTCCAGATTGTAACAGGATTTCTTTAATATGAATATAAAGAATTTCTAACTAAACTGCATTAACATTCAAAAATCTACATCTGAAAAATTTTATTATTTTCTTTAAGAATAGGTTTTTATTTTAGTTTTTTAAAATTTCAATACCAATTACGGGTGCTATTAAATCAAAATTTCAGAATTAAAAATTATTCAGTTCACTATGTTAATTAAAATCACAGTAAAGAAATTATTTAAATTAAAAAATAAACATATGAATAAGAGAGCATTTTTTCTAATTAATTACAATTATATTAATTTTTGTATAGTGTTTAAAATAAATAAAATAGTTTTACTCCATGGACATTTTAATTGAAGACAAATCAAATATCACTGGTGGGTAAATTAATCTTTAGATTGTGATAAGATTAAGCCATAATTAAAATAATATTTATTCTGGTTGTAAATGTAAATCATGAGTGATATTGTCAAAATAAACTTTGTACAATGCTGATACTTCTGTATTTGTGAAATACACAGTAATTACTTATTCTTCTTATAAATAAATCAGGATAATCCAATGATGATAAAGTGACATTATTTTAAGTATATAGGAAGGACTAATATTATTTATAAAACTTAATTTTATAATAAAAAATGTATCAATCACATTTTAAAAAATATAGATACATTATTATTAGTATTACAAATGTAAAAAAATGATGAGGATAATATAAGATAACTTAATGATCGAGACATTATATTTCAAACTACAACTCAGAAATTCATTTAGGTAATATGCTATGATACAAAAAAATTAGTATCATAATTATATGCCTATTTAGGGTGATCAGCTGTCTGGATAAAGTTAAACATGTCTGGCTTTTACTAAATTGCAATTGTCTGGCTGGCTTTTCTTTCCTCCCGACTTTTTCGCTTTTTCCACGTTAAAATAAAAATCTGCAATTGACTGTTACTTAAAATTTAAGCCCACAGTGCATACATAATCAAAATTTATTTCCTCAAGCACGGATATGAAAAAAAGGTAAATAAATTTATGGAAAACGGGTCCCGGACAATTGTTCAAAAAGCATCTGATCGAAACCAAATGGTCGAGAACAAATGATCCAAAACATAAGATCGAAAATTCAAAATATCGAATATTAATTGAAGGAAAAGTAAGTAATCGAAATACCAAGTTATCAAAAATTATTTATTCAAAAATAAATTTAGAAGCAGTTTCTAAAATTTCGCGCAGATAATTTAATTGTAAATAGATTTATTTGACAAATTTTGACATATTTCACTCTGTCGTTACCACCTACATTAACATATCATGTATTTATCACGTTTGATAACAACACTAAGGCTGTCATGAAATAGCGTTAAACGAAATAATGCATATCAAAAGAGCGTCAGTCAAAATAGCACCCGAACGAAATAGCGCTTTATAAAATAGCGTCAGTCCAACTAAGGCCAAAAATTAACATAAAATTATTAAAAAAAAAATTAAACTAATTTACCTAACGCTGCATGGTGTCCAAATAAGGCCAAAAAATTAACATAAAATTATAAAAAAAAAAAAAAAAAAACTAATTTACCTAACGTTGCATGGTGTCATTGCGGGTTGATTCGCAAAAATATATATATATATATATATATATATATATATATATATATATATATATATATATATATATATATATATATATATATATATATATATATAAAAACCAATTTACCTAACCTGTGCAATTATTTAATTTTAAATGGTTCCAGGACGTAGAGGTTAGATAAATTAGTTTTAAAAGGAATAATTAAAGAACAGGGCATGACTGAACTCAGAGTAATAAAGAAAATCACAGGCGATAATCCAGAAAAAAAGAAAAAGAAATATTAAGATACATGTCAGCATCTTAAAAATATTATTGAAACATTTGATAACGAATATAGCTAATAGTGAAAAATTGGAACAATCTGTAAGAAATATTGCTTATTTAATTTATATAGTTATACATTAATATTTAAAACATTCCATATTATCTGAAGTTTCCATCCATATTTAAGTAACTACAGGTGTTTTGTTTAAAATAAATATTTTTCGATCTTTTCATTTGAAAATTTTATATTTCGATCTCTTGCTTTTCAATCAATTGATATTTCGATCTCTTGCTTTTCGATCAATTGATATTCAATCTTCTACATTATTTTGGAAATTCGATCAAAATGTTGTCGATCAAATGCTATTCGAACAAAAACATCGATCAAATGTATTTGCACAATTGTCTGGGACTCATGGAAAATCCATTATTTTACTCCAAATGTATAGTTTAAATGTTTTCAATGGATAATGTTGAGCAGTACACAAATGAAAGTTGATATTTTACCTTAAATAGAATTCTTACTGAAGAGAAGCATTCTCATAGATGACAGCAAATTGATCAAATTTTAATAGAAAAACAATTTAAATTAACAGTCATAACAATGAAGAGATTTCTTCATTTTCATTGAACAGAATATGAACTTATTTTGCCAAGGGACTGAAACAAGTTGATTTTTGTTTAACTTCTAAAAAATATGTGAGTTTTATTTTGCTATTCCCACACATATATGGCAGTCGAAAGATTATTTTCACTGCTCAGTGAATGGCAGAAAGAAGTAGATTCTCCATTGAGTCCACAAAAGGTTTAATTTTAGTGAAGAATATCTTGGTTTTTGTTTTTTAATTTTATAACAGAAATGTGGTATTAATTTATAAGAGTGGGAGTGAGTGTTATTCTTCATGTTGGATTTATAATAACGACACCTCATAAAATTATGAAAATGGGTTTAATCCTCATTTCGGATGCACATGTTCAAAATCATTAGCAGACCAAAGGATGTAACCAGCAACCTAAATTTAATGCCTCAAAACAATAATGATAAAAAAATATCATATCACCTGCAAGATTTTTTAGGTTAAATTTATATTAGGTACCTATACATTTTGAGGGTTACGCCATTTGGCCTATGATGTGTCAATATATTTTAAATTATCATCCTTTTTTGTCATCTCTGGCTTCTTTTTTTAAATTAACTTATATGGTCACCGTAGTCTATCTGATAACGGGAATTACGACCAAATGAAAAGTTAGGAATATGATAATTAAAAGTAAAATTTGATTGTTTTAAGAAACAGGAAAACATGTCAATTCTAGATCTCTTATTCTTGGAGAAACATTTGATATTGTTAAGCCAGTGACTTACATGGATTGTTACCTACAAAGTTTAGAGATTATACAATCAATACCAGAAGCTGGTTATACTGTTATAATTTTATGAGAAATTACTGTAGTTAAAAAAGGACTGATGAAATTTACCTATGTTCATGTGAAAGTTTGATATCAGATGATATGATTGACTCTAAGACATACATAAATCAATAAAGTTACACTTTTTAAATTTGTGTAAAAGGTTGATCCAACACTTAGACAACATTTAGAGATGAGACATCACTAAATAACAAATTTGTGAAAATGAATTTTATCATTTAAATGTTTTTTGTATTTCTTAAATTATTAACACAATTTATGCAACAATATGACAAATATATTTCAAGTTTTCTACATCAAAAATTAAATGATTGGTGCACAAACATATTAATCAAATAAATATCTTAGAACTAGCTTCTTATTGCACAAACTATTTATTATAAGTAATAATAAGGATATTATACATATTCCTACTTACCATCAACAACAATTATTAACAAGAGCACAAAGAAACTCGATGCTTCTACAATCAGCATTTTTTTCATTTTTTATTTGAGTACATTATATATAAATCCATACGCTATTTACATTGTGATGTTTTCCATTCTAGTTATGAATTTCATTACGATAAGATAACATTTAAAACAAATTTAAAAATTCAAAATTTACGTAAACAAAAGAGATGAGGTACGTGTTAGTTTGCTCACTCGTAGACTCTTATGAGACAAATTAAATAAATAGAAATTACCCGGTGCACTTATTCAATTTATTTTGATGAATCAATTTGAACAAGTCATTTTCATTATAAAGCATTTTTATTTTTACAAACACAAAACTCAAGTACTTTGACAGCAACACCGGTTAAAAAATGTTTATTGACTTTGACATTGTCATTTGACACTTTACAGATGAGCGATGAGAGCTCAGATGCATAAATGAAATATAGATAAGTAACGGGCGCTTTAACATAGGCTTTGTTTGAAGCCAGTATATTCAAACATACAGTTGTGATATGAACATAGATAAATTAATATTAAAAGATAAACCGTTTAAATGCACGGATATGAATGGGCGTAAAACAGAAGTAAAAGTTGGAAAGGCTTTTGCCAGTTCTCCCACTTTATACACATAAATTGACAGGTTTGCAGCGGATCTCACCGAAGTAGACGCGATACATTGGCGTACAAAATCATTTTATAAATGTTAATAACAATTTCGAGTTTGTGAATAGCTGTTGAAATTTTGTAAAATTATGATTTGAATATTATAATACATGTTTAATAATTATTTATAGTCCATAAATGCATGCGATTGTCCGGTTCCGCCGATAACAATTTAAAATTACTTATTCTATGAAACGACACTGGCAGGTAAACATTACTGCGAAATTCTCGAAGCCGTCCGACGTGGTTTGACGTTTCTACCTACCAAAAGCCTTTCCAACTTTTACTCACAGGCCTTTTCTTTTACTTTCCCGTTTTTTCATCAGAATCCAAAGGATTGTTTTTTAAATATTTTGTCAAAGACAAATTTAAAGAAAAATGCAATTCAAAATAAAATTTTATTTTACATAAAATAAATTCTGCTATTTTTTTTTATTCAAATGTAATAAACAATATTTATACAAAATATTATGTTTCAGACGATTACACTAGCTAGACTAGCTATTTTTTATAGGTAGACACTATGTGGTAATAATTATTTTGTTATATATGTGCATCGTAATTTGTATGGGGTGCGGTAATATTTGCCCCTGTTGTACTGTTATGGTAGGCGACGAAAAATGTAAATCGACTACAGCGTAGACCCAGTTTAGAATTTCCCTCAAGTTGCAGCGACTGTAAATGATAATTAAATTTGTTGTTTAATTTGCAAAAAGTAGGTAATTATAATGTCTGAAAAACCTCCTCTATTCATCTAAATCATAAATTTGTCTAGATACAGTACAACTTGTGTGTGATAAGAATTTTTTATACCAGGTCTTCAACAATACCCGAAACCCACGTGATCTGATAACCATCAAAAACCCATCGAAAGGGCCTGATTTGACGTAAAAGGAACTAAACTGAACTGTCAGTCCTGTCAGAAATGTCACTAGCGTTCATTTGGGGACTGGCAGGGACTGGGAATATTTATATTATATTTGTTTACATTTTATAAACACCTCTATTGGCTTTATTCCTTTTTTCATTTAATGTTAATAGAGCAATTAGTTATTTTTAGAGATTATTGGTGGTTTAATTCTTTTTTGTTGGTAAGTACAAATTTATTTACTGTAACTAGAAAAAGTTAATGACTATATATCATTTATTTCAGGTAACTGGAACAAAATTATTTTATATTCGTAATTCCAAAATTTGAGGAACGTTTTCCAGGTGAATAAATAAAATGTGATTCTTTTTTGTCGTCATAAACAAATATTTGTTCAAAATTATAAAAAAGGAAAAGCTCTAAAAGGCCCAAAGTAATAACAAAAGCTGTTGAAGATGTACAAATTAACATGGTGCAAATTCCCAACAAATTAGTAAAAAAAAAAACAGCACCTCAAACAGGTATGAACGGGGTTTCAAAGACTGACTGACAAGTGAAATTCAAAACATATTTTTTTTTTAGGTTTGTCGCTACGAACTAGTCATAAAGTATTGAAAATATTTCTGATAATGTATCCCCTATAAAGTTTCGGTAATGCAACAATCATTTTGTTAAACATACCTATGGAACATGGGCGAAGTTAAGGGGGGGCTTGGGGGGGCTAAGCCCCCCCAAAAACCAAATTAGCCCCCCCAAAAATAATTAGAACATTTATCGCACATCCACCCAAACATTTCAGAACAGAAATTAAAAAATAAAAAGAATCGTGCCATTTGATTGATTCTGCAATTTTACATTTAGTTCAGGAGGCAGTGAATTTTTTTCGTATTCATTTTTCCAGTCGGTGTATATGAAAAATAAACTGTTCTCTTAGTGACAAAAAACAAAATTTTTGAGTCTGACACTTATTTTCCCAGTCATAACTATTTTACATTTACTAAACTAGAACATAAAGCTTATAAAAATAGCAGTTTGGATTATCTCAGATAGTGGAAAGTGAGTGTGGCAGAAAATTGAGCATATAAATTGATACAATCATGAACTGTTTATAATAATAAGTCTGGCTGATTTACGAAATTGGCTAATGAGTCTGGTAATATCTTCTAAATGGAAAAAAATATAATATTTTTGCTTTTATTTTCCCGGGTTTGAAAATTTGTCAGGTGATAGATTAAATTATAATTTTACACCTCCATTTTATAGCCAATCAACTGCTGTTATTTTAAAACACTTTCATGACAACCAGAAAAATTTCCGGAAATTTTTCTTTTGGTGGGTACCCTGAACGAAATTATACTGAAAATTTTTTTGACAGTTGAGCAGCTCTTTCATGCATATAAAAAATTTGCCATTTCAGTGGTTAATATTTTATTTAATATCAATTATAACTAGGTAGAAATACACTACATTTATTTTATGTAAAATAATAATTAGGTTTTTCGCGTCAACTAAACGACTTCAAATATGACAAATGGTCATGGTATGGTCACAGCACATTCTGTGGTATGGCTACCTTTAAAAATTTGATTTTAGTCGTTTTAATGCATGTCTGTCAAGTTTTAAAATTTGGATATTTTGGTGTAAAACTTTCTTACCCAATACCAAACGTGCCTAAATTATTGTCAGTAAATTTTTGCACACTCACGCATATTTTAAGAATATTATCCATCTACTTAGGATAAATTTCAAAATATTCGTAAGTGAAAATACACGTCTGGCTGACAATTACAATTACAGAGGCCTGCCAGACTCACAAGTAGTGTCCGACCGAAGGTTCGGTTACGGTTTCGGCCAACTTTGGCTTTAAATAATAGTTTCGACTACAGTTTCGGTTTCGGCGGAAAACTGGCCGAAACTGCAGCCGACAGCGAAACTACTTTTAAAAGTTTTCGTATCACAATTGGTTGTGTCCGGCGCAATGGCGACTGTGCCGGGTGCCATTCCTACACAGTGCACGACCACGTACACACAAACTTCTCTGCTTTGTTTCAAGTGAACATGTCAATAAATGTATTAATGGCTTCTTTTGATCACATAAATAAACAGGTAATAAGTAAATGTAGCTAAAATTTATAATACGAGTTAATTAGTCTAAAACAAGGATTACAATGAGATATTGCAAATTTCAATAAGAGATTGCCTTAAAAGAAAGTTCTTGTTTCTGTTTCGGCCGAAACTAAGAAAGGAGCCGAAATTTGGTTTCTGTTTCGGTTATAAAACCAGACCTGACGGTCATTAGACGAGTCTGGCAAGGCTTTCGGGGTGTTCCACATTAGCCAGATTGTATTTTAAGCTGTTATCATAATATACATTTTTCTATTAGTGAGAACACTTGTAACAGGGATCCTTACTGGACATTGCCAACTAAAATTACACCTTAGTAAACTGAGAGTAGTAGAAGATAGTGCAGATTTTGTGAGGAGGAGGAAAAAATCTTCATTCACATTCTAACTAAATGTGTAGCACTTAAAAATCCAAGGGCACTATACCTAGGAGCATATCAAATAGAAGAGGGAGATTTACCTAACTTGAAGCCACTCCAAATCCTACACTTCCTTGAGAAGGTATAATTGGAAGGATCTTTATTCGCGATTCAAGCTAAGTGATACGCCCTCTGAAGGAAATTTGTAGAAGGTCCCTATAAGTAGGATATCGTTCAGTGTTGCCAGAAGTAGCAAAATTTCTCTACGTTGTCGGATTTTAGCTCTTGAAGAAGTGGATAAGACCTTTTATTTAAGAATCAAAATTTGTGTATAGTAATATGTAATCATACTCTATATTTATTTAAGGACTTTATTATAAAACCGATTTATTATATTAATTTTTTTTTTAATTTCAGTTCATTTATTAATTTTGTTTTAAAATCAGTTCATCATTTGGCAACGAGTTCATTGTTTACATTTTAATTTGTATCAATTACAATTCGAGTTTTTCTTACTTTTTAGCTTTAAATTTGTTTATTTCTTATAGTATGTGATAGTGTTTATGTTAAAAATGAAATCTGCGAAAAAGTCCCCAGCAAATTGCAATCTATATGGTGTTAATGTCAAAATCAAAACTGAAGTATTCATTATTTTCCAAGTGCAAGTCGTAAAATTTAGTTTTTTACCATAAATGGATATCTACAAATTCACAATATTGAAATTTTGCAAAACTTTGTTTAGAATCGATATATGATATTTTATCCATTTTCATAGATTCGCCAGAATTTTTTTACTTAACTTCAGTAGGTATACCTCTAGAACTATTATATATTATATGACTAGGGCTTTAGCCCCCCCAGATCTGATGACATAACTTCGCCCATGCTATGGAATATTACAGATTGCTCAATTCAAAATCGTTTGTGTGACGTTTATGAACCCGAGCACCTATATTAAATGAAATACAAAATAACTGAGGAGAAACTGCATAATGTGTTCAAAAAAGAATTGATGCTTGCATTAAAGCAGGTGGTAAAGATTTTGAACAGATAGGTACTGGAATTAGTATCGATTGTACACCACCGATTACTACTCAATATCCTTTTAAATAAAATAGTTGTTAATAGGTATGCCTTTATAAATTAGAGTGAGAAGTGAGAGCTGTAAGGTAAAACAAATACGCGCTTGTTACATTAATAATATTAATATTTTTTTGTATACATATGAGTAATAATGTATTTTGTAAATGGTTTAAGCAATGTAACAAATAAATGATAGAACACACTTAAATTATATTTGTTTATTACTTCCCATTGCCCAGGTACAATTCCAGTAAGTTTTAAATTTGTTTACTTAAACTGCAATAATTGCCAAATACTGCCATTGTCTTCTGCCTATCGTATTTAAAGTTTCTGCTGTAGCTAAATATCTTAGAGTCAATCTAAAGTAAATAGTATTTAATGGTATTCAATTTTTAATGCATATTTCAGTTTATTATTCTTTTCGTTAAATACAAACTAGATATAATATATAATATAATAGCTCAGTTTTTAAGGTTACGTTAATTATAACAATGTTAAAATTTAAATTATTGCATTTGACTAAATCTAATTAAAATATCGAATTCTAACATTAAAATACAATAATGTAAAGCACCTCTAATTAATATTATGATTTTGTGTTGTAATTTTAACAGTTACCTAACTGAATTTTCTTCTCGTAGTTGCAGACCATAAAAAAAGAAGATCTATTTTGTAATAAAATACCTACGGCACTGGCTCACATCTAGGGATTTTTACTTTTATTTTCACCAATCGCTGTCATGACGATTTGGTCACGTGGGTTTTCGGTATTGTTGAAGACCCAGTATAAGACTCAAGGCTTCGTCCAAAAATGTCTAAACATGCAATTACCGCAAAGAAGGATATAATAATTTATAAAAACACTATACAAGAATGAAATATAAAAATCTAATATAAAATAAATCAAAAATTCAATATAAAAGAATCAAAAGTTGTAATTATAAATAAAAAAAAAAAAGATAAAATTGGTGTCTATTTTCAAAGAAATAAATATACAAATTGGAAATCCGAGGTTGTGCATGGGTTACATATATATTTATTTAAATTACAACATGCATGTCACCAAATTGAATTATTGTTATTTTAATACTAGACACATAAACTGCTTCTGATACATTTTCGATGTAATTTTTGGTCTTTTATGTTAAAAGGGAATAATGACAGATTCTAAATTGCAACCTTCTTCTCTACAATATCTATTATTTCGCTGAATTAATCTGAATTTTGTTCCAGATTAACAACCTCATTAATAAATGTTCAACATGTTTTTATAAAGTTTTTGCAATTGTAGATCTTTTAATAATCTCCAAAATAATGTGCCATATAAATATTTACAAACGGGCATTTTTAAATTTACCTCTTATTTTCACCATATTTTGTTCTTTAAGTTTACACTTTTATAGATTTCTTCTTTATAAGAATATATATTATAAAATTATTTAATTTTTTGCCCATTTGAAAATACATTTGTATTTAAATAAATTGATATTCTTATTAACAAACACAAATAACAATTTTCTATTTCAATAATCATGGTGACGACGATGATAAAGTTGTTTTTAAAAGATTTGAGAGGCTAGTATCTCATAATAATTCTGTGGCACTTTTATTTAAAATTGAAAGTTTTCAAATAAAACTAATATTCGATTTTAAATGTAATTGTACTCGTTTAAAACCCAATTTTTATATTTGGGGCAGAGTAGAATTTGAGTGTTAATTGCTGAGCCAACTTTATATGTCTTCTGATTTATATAATCAATGGTATAGAAAAATAAATTTGTCTTCACGTCTTCAAAACTACAGAGGGAGCCTATAAAGGTTGATCGTTGGTCTCTGCCTATAACAAATGAACTGGAGATCACAGAACTGGAGATCTCCAATCTCCAGTTCATTGCCTAACAACCAGGCTCTAGTTATAGAAAGTCTTTGTCTTTTGAGGTTATGTCAATTGTTTATTTTCTAATTCTAATTATTTTATTTATTTTTTGATTTTAGTTTGTAGTTGATCTGTAATTGTTGTTTAGTATGCCTTCTTTTAAATTTAATTTAACTATAAAAGAAACAAATAATGAATTACATATGGAAGTAAATGTAGACAATTGGAAAGATTATAGAAACACAATGAAGACATTTCAAAAAGGCGTTAATGAATATTTAACCGAGTTGGTCAATCTAGAAAAAAGTATAGGTGGGTAGGCATACTAGCGATATTTATACAAACAACGGTAATAGAAAATGATTTAGAAATTGTACAGGTACGGAAATCTAAATGTGGCCCTCTATTTTACAATGAATTGGGTAACAAGGTAAAATAGGACCACTCATGATACAAAACAGTCTGCTGAGCATCGCAAACTGCCTGGCTCACAGTACGCACCGCTTCCACCTGGCTCCCACTTACGCCGGTCTCTAATAGATTTGGCTTAGATGGTCTGCTTTAAATTTCCGTACCTTTATTTTTTAATCTTTTTTAAATGTCTCCATATATGACCACTATTAATTTAGTTATTTGCAGGAAATAATGCCATTGAAGTAGGAGATGAAGATTCAGATGTTTCAGAAGAGGATAATAAGAAACCGAAACGTATTTTAACACCACCTGAGAAAATAAGCAAAATAAAGAAATACCAGTATTAACGTGTTTTTATTAGGTTTGCCATATAGACAATGTGTAAAAGTAGGACAATTGTACAAAAAAGTCTGATATTTCACAAAAACGACATTTCTTTACATATTATGCATTTACGCACAAGCATATAATATAACATTTCGAGCTTAAAGGTCCTCATCTTATTTTTTAATCAACCCCTGATCCTTGTACCGACCTTCTAAAAAAAGATCCTCATCAAATTTTTTGTTACATTGTTATGTTTGACCAGTTGAATTTTGCATTTTTTATTATAAAAACCGAAAATACTTAACAATTTTTCCTAAATTGGAAAAAGCTGGACATTGGTAACCCTAATTTTTATAAACATTATTTGTATGTCTTTGCAGGAGTTTCTGAGTCTATGCACAATTTATTTAAAAAGAACTATATAGACAGGGACAGAATCACACATTGCATATCAATTTGCTACTTTATGAGAATTTCTATTGTAGCCCTCAATGGCGCATCCATTTATTTTATTTGGGAGGTGTTAAGATTTTTAGTATGACTCATGTACAACAAAAGGAGAAAATACATTTAAACAAACTTTTACTAAATCATTAATATTTCGGAATTAGGTATTCAACTCGAAATTTTGACCTATAATTTTTTTGTTTAATATGAAGTAGTAATGACTGGTATATCCAAAATTAAAAGATTTTAATTTTTTTCTTTTCATTTAACAAAGAAAAAGGCAAACAAAATACTACTGCATTTATGCAACTTGTAATGCATATACGTCACTGGGTTGTTAAATGCCATTTAAATCCCATTTAAATACCCAAAATCTTAGATCTGTTACCAAGGGTGTTCTGTGCAACAAGTGTCATGTCATTTGTCAACTGTTGTTGTCACTTTCGTATTTGGTTATTTGTTGTTGTGGTCGAGTTTGAACTTTTTTTTATTACAGTTGTTATAGTTTTGCTTTTTTTGAGAAAATATTCATTTTAAAAATCATGACTTCAGTGATTAAACTTTGTTTTGTGCCTTATTGCACTAATACGTCTAAAACAATTCCTAATAAGAAGTTCGTAACAGTGCCGAAAACGACTGAGCGACGAAAAACTTGGTTCGAAGCAGTTAGAAGGACATTTAAAGCTTCAACAAATTACTATTGCTGCGAAGACCATTTTGACGTATGTGAAATATATTTTAATATTTAAGACATAAATATAATAAAATATTTTCTTTTTTTAGCTTAAAGTGGATCAAGAAAATTATATGGAATGTACCCTGATGGGAGGTAAAATTTTTTTAAAGAAAGATGTTGTGCCTCATATTTTTAATTGGCCAGGCGGCTCTTCAATTAAGAAGAGGAAACTTGAAATAGAAAGTGTACCTCAAAGTGAGCCATCAACAAGTTGGGAAGTATATGATACTAGTGCTAATGTAAACAAAATAGATGTTGGTATACAGAATTCTGTTGAAAGTAAGTCTGTTTATCAGCAAACCAACATTGAAATGAAACATGTTGCAGTGTCTTGTGATTTGAAGTTACTTCAAGCAAATGTTAAAGTTGACACGACTAGTTTAATTTACAAAAGAAGCGTCGCAACATCACCATTACAGAAGAAAATGAAGTTCAAGGAGACTTCTGGTCCTGAAGAAGTTGAAGTAATACTTTCTAGTAGTGATTTTATCCCACAAAGTGACTCGAGTGATACAAAAAAGACTGTGAAAGGTGATCAGTTCAAGCAAATTTTGAATCTCATAGAGAAATATCCCAAACGGTATATAGGAGTTCCAAAAATTTGGTATCCAATGTTAATAGATACTCTTTGCAAAAACAGCAAGTTGGATAAAGAACATGTTTTATTGTGCCTAATGAAGGTTAAATTAAACGATTCATTTGCTAGGTTAGCTGACCAATTTTTATTTTCAATTGGAGGTGTATCTAAAATATTTAGAAATAATATTTATAAAATAGATTATTATTTTAGTAAATTTATTTTTTGGCCGGAGCAAAATGCAATTAAAAAAAATCTACCCATTCCTTTTAGAGCAAATTATGGTAATGTGCAATCTATAATAGATTGTTTAGAAATTCAAATTGAAAAACCTACTAACCCTATTCATCAGGCACTAACATGGTCACAATATAAAAAATGCAATACAATTAAATATTTAATTTCTTGTACACCCGATGGATTTATTAATTTCATTTCTAGTGGTTATGGGGGAAGAATAAGTGACACATTGCTTACTCAGCAAAGTAATTATTTAAATGTTTTACCAAATAATTCTGTGGTGATGGCAGATTGTGGTTTTAAAGATATTGCAGTCATATTACAAAAAAAAAGTTGTATTCTTGTGAGACCACCAAGTGTAAGCAGCACTACAAAACCCACAAAAAATGAAGTAATGGAGACTAAGAGGATTGCTAGCTTGAGAATTCATGTTGAAAGAGTAATTGGTAGATTAAGAGAATTCGCTTTTTTAAAACCTCATTCTGTCATTGACCACAATTTAATATTTTTTACAGATGTAATTATAAGAATCGCTTGTGCTTTGTCAAATTTACAATCACCTTTAATTAGGTCATAGTTTTTTTTTAATAAATTTTTTAAAATATTCAATAATTTGAATTTTTTCTCCATATGTACAAACAGGATGTCCCATAAACATACCCACAAACTTTTAGAAGTGATAGGAAATATCAAAATAAACAAATGTCAAACAGCTTTGATTAAGATACCTAATAGGCTTGCCCTATGGAAATTTTGCAAACAAACTATAAAAGGTCGAAATTATACCTCATGAAAATATCAACTGTTTAAATCGTTTGTAACACATTGATTAAAAATTGTTTTTTCACAAAAACAAAGATATTGTTTATTAAGCAAAAAAATGTTTATTTTATTATTTGCTGAACAGTATATGTATAATTCGATACCTTTTTGACAAACTAAAGTAAGTGACATTTGTTCAAATAGCACTTAGGATAGTTTGGCAAAAAGGTATGGATATGTAAACTTGATCAATATCTCAGAAATAAGATGTTTGTATTCAGACTAAAATAAACATTTCAAAATTGGAGTTTACTCTTGAGAAAAATGTTCTTTTTTTTTGAAATCAGAGGAAGTTTTTTGTCCCAAATTAAAATACAAAGTTTGATACTAAATTGTTTGTAATATTCTGCACAAAGTATAATGATTAAATGTTATTTAATATAAAACAAATTAAGACATAATTAAAACACATATTCAAGCAGCTAACAATAATTTATTGAAAATATTATTTTTATAAAATATTGTACATTTACTAATTATGTCATTTATAAATGTTTCATCATACATAATCCACAGACAAATTATTTCATTGGTTAATTCAAAATCTGGCTTTGCAACTATAAAAAGTCCTTTATTTTTCTTGGTTGCTAACATTTGCAAATTAATTTGTGCTTTATATTTTAGCGTTATATTGCCATCTTTAATATATGTTTCAAAACTTTTGTTTGTTAATGGACATTTAACTTCAACAACATAATCATTATTTATTGCATCTGGCGTTGCACCAAATATAGGATGATCACACAATAAATGGAACCCACTTTCACTGAAATTTACAGATAACTTTTCTTCCGCAGCTTTTAAAACACGCTTTTCTAACAATATTCCTCTTTTCATAGCTTTCGTTGGTTTAATTTTATGAGCTCCAATAATTGATGACACTAGAGTACCATCAGTGGTTTTACACCTAGAAACTTCATATGCTTTAGAAGCTGTTATCCGTCCATACCTTAATTCAAACCATAGTGGTGATTTATTCTGACTTCTCGTGTCAATTTCAGCATCTATACTTGTTTTTTCCAGGTGTTTTTTTGCAAATTCTAAGAATTGATCAAAATCTGTGTTTCCATCTAGTTTAAATTTATGGATTAATTTATGAATACTTAAAAATTCATATTTTATATTATTTCTTTCATATCTGGTTAGCTGACAATCAATTTTTTTTCTTTTGGCTTGTGACATTAAGTCATTGAAAAATTCGTCATTGTTTTGGTTTTCAGCTATTTTATGGAATTTACCAGATGGAAATTCGTGAACATTCATAAATTTAACGGATGTTCCAATTTTTGATAAAACTGGTTGCTGCCAGTAACTGGTTACGTCTGTTGGTGATGGCTCTTCACTTCTTCTGTGGACCCACATTAAAAAAGCTAAGGCATGTTTGCAACCTCCTAAAAATGAAAACTTTCAGATAAAACTATGTTAAATATTGAATTTTTGATGTGATTCTCATGTAGAACCGCTCGAAAATATATATATTGATAATATAAATATGTGGGTGAATTAAAATTTACATCATTCACATATTACCTGCAGCAGCTGGACATGTGTTGCAAAAGACATCTCTTATAATTTCTTCTTCTTCATTTATTATTAATTCAACAACATAATTTGCTTTTTTCACATTATGCTCTGGACAAACTTTACCTCTAACACTACAAATATGGTTATCCCTTTTAACTTCAACATAACCAATTGCGTTGTCTCCATAATCTTCACGCATTGAACTAAAAGAAAATACATGCTTTTAGACTACCTATATTAAAAATTAAATGGCAAATAGAAGTAACACTTTATTTATGACTACGTACAAACATATATTCTAAAAATACTTACTGAGCTGCTTTAGCACCTTTTAATTCAATTAAATTAAATCTATCATCTCGTTTTAAAAATTCGTGAAGAATAAAAATGTCCAAACGAGGCAGATTATTAGAGTTAGCTTTAACATATGCTGCTGCCATTTTCTGTTTTATAAAAAACAAAAACGTAAAACCAATTATCAAAAATTAAAAAACAAACACCAAATTACCAAATCAAGCCAAATTAATTCAAAACAACAAACAACAAATAAAATAATATTGACATATGACATATAGACCTAATGACGAGTACACAATTATAATTTTCTAAGGATATACTCTATTTTGATTGGCTAGAAAATGAATCACTAGTTCCGTCCTTTTTTTATTCTCAAGAGTAAAGAGTGGCGAGCGGAAGTCGCAAACCGAGCATCTGATGATGTTAATACACACTAAAAATATGGTCAAGCGGGGGTCGAGCGTAAGAAGTTTGTGTTCTATCCAGTGAGTAAGTGACGTCACAAGCCCAATAGCGGACTTTTTAAATCGTGTAAATTAGAATTTTTGTATTGTTTGTATAATCCGAACGACACAATGAAATTAAAAAAAAATAGGTGCAATGTGATCGTTTAATTAATTTTTAACCAGAATTTGATAACAAAAAATTATTTAATTTTTAGTTGAATTCCTAATTGGAATAAATCTATTTCATTGATTTCATATAGTTAAAAATTCATTCGTAAGGGTAAAAAATAATTATAACAAGTGGTTTAGGACCGATTCCACCGTTGTGTTAAACGGAGATTAAAATTACATTGTTAATGTAAAAATGTCATTTTAAACTTCGTTTAAGACAACGGTGAAATCGGTCCTCAGGGAACTGTTTTAATACCACGTATCACCAAATACTGTTGTAATTGACAATGCACTGTATCACAATGTTATCGAAAATCCTGCTCCAAATTAAAATTTAAGAAAAACAAATGGTTAAACTGTTTGACGACCAACAATACAAATTGTACTTTACCAAATTGCTCCTGTGCCAATCTGTAATCTAGAGCAGTGGTTAAAAAAAAAATATTTTATGTACAAAAAATTACATGAGACATGACAGCGATAATTGTGTTTTCTCTGAAAATGACAATCCTAATTCATTGTGAACCTAGCTTTTAAACCTGAATTATTAATATTTTTACCTAAATTTGGCAGAGATAGTCAATAATAATTATAAACTCTTGTTAGACAATTCTTTTAAACTATCATGTCATAATCATAGTAGTTTTTTTGTCGTTTCTATGACAACCTGTAAAAATGAATCACAACAATAGGCATACAAATAAATTCTTAAATCAGCAAAAATTGATTCATATTTTTAATGATTTTTTACCTACTAATCGTGTGTAGATGTTTTTGTGCGATGTTAAGAGGAAGAAAATGTTTCCCGTTAACGATATATATATCAAGATATATTTGAATATATCGCTGTTCCGGTAAAACAATGACGCAAATGCAAAATTATAAATTTTTCAGGAGAGACAAAAAACGAATATTATTACTTCCAAATTTGGGCACATAAATCACAAAAAACTTGTTCTAAATATCAAATACGACATTTAACCATGGAGTAAGTAATGTCTTCCTTAAATTTGCAGACACAACTCTTCATATGTTGTTTTTCAAAAGTGGAGGGGAAAACATTAGTATTTGAAAACTGACGTAACTACCATCTAGATGGCTGGGAGTGAATATAAAATTTCGCCGTTGTTATACCGTATAGAGAGACTAATTTGGAAACTAATGACATGTTAAAATCAAAATGTCACAATTTTACACTTGCGTCATTGTTTTACCGGAACGGCGATATTATTATCTGGAAAACTTTAAAGGCAAACAAAATTAGCGCTGTCATGCCTTATGTGATTTTTTTAATATAAAATATATTTTTTTAAACACTGCTCAGGATTGGGATTGTGACGTGTACCATTCGGTAAAGTACAATGTTTTTACAAGCTTTTTGGGGTATATTTTATTTCATTATCAGATGGCAGTAAAAGTTTACAGTGGGCTCTTGGGCTATTATGATTTGATTCCGTATGCGCAAGGGATACAAATCCGAGTTGCGCAATGTATAAACTGGAACCCGACTGGAACATTGAGATCAAAAGTGCCGACGCAGAGTGAGCGAACTGATTCTTTAGCTATAAACTGTGACATGGGCATGTAGTTTTGAGATTACCACCATACCACCCCCAGACTAAAATGTAATAGAACATCTGTAGTAAAAAATATTGTAGCTGCAAAAAATATTGATTTTAAATTAAAACGGACAAAACACTACACATGGCATGCGTCACGTTTAAAATTTCGTGGGAAAATCATGTTTGTGACGTCATTAACTTGATACTTCAATTATGTGACGTTAAAAATGGCTATAAGAGAATTGAAAATATTCATGGCCGACTCGATTGGATTGGACAGAAAAAGGATCAAAAGTAAAAACTGATTGGTTCTGTTTAAAGGCGCCTTAATTTTCAATTTTTATTTGGAAGATCTAAAATAATTGTTTAAAAAAAATTAAAATGTCCACTTCTCTGTTTTTCGTAAATGCGTAAGTATCTACCTAATTGCTTTAATCATTCCACCTCAACTTCTCATATTTATACAGAGATTCCAATGAAGACAAATCGGATTGCCAATGTGTGGACGATCAGTCTCAAACTCAAAGCGAAGCCCAGCAAGCACTAAATCATTTTTGGCCTAAAGTTATGGAAGAAATAAAAGCCATTAGAAATGTAAGTTATGATTTTAAAGAACCCATTACTCATCCTACAATAGGTAATATTTCTTATAAATTGTTTCAGATGGATCTGAAACAACAAGTACTGCCTTTAGCAAGAATTAAGAAAATAATGAAATTAGATGAGGATGTCAAAATGATAAGCGCTGAGGCTCCATTGTTATTCGCTAAAGCTGCAGAAATTTTTATTCATGAATTAACATTGAGAGCTTGGATACATACAGAAGATAATAAACGAAGGACTCTCCAGGTATTAAAATTGTAAATCACAAAGTCAATATACCGTTATATACTTTAAATCAGGGATCTTCAACCTTGATTAGTCTTATGTACCACAACAAAGTCATTGTTTTATTTTTTTAAACAATCAGGTCTAAGGCCTGTACTTTTAGAAACAACAGTTTAAAAAAATATGTGCAACTCATTTAGAAAATTCATGGTTCCTTATTTATTTGTATCCAAATAGGCCAATGGCCTTATTACATGGATATAAGTATCATAGTACATAAATAATAAACTGAGACTGACATAAGGGCTCTATAAAGTATATTTTCTTAGAGCTCATGTTAAAAGTTGCATTAATAATTACATTTTTGGTGGATGTTATAAAGCCATTAAATATTGAACAAGCCTCACTCAGAAAATGTATGCCGTACATAGTGGGGTCCCCACCCATGTACTCATATGATTTATAAAGTGTTGATCCATTCTCGTCTAGATTTTGTAAGTAGGTATTCTTTTTGGCAGGCAAGAGCTATTGAAAATTAGATAAAATTCAGTATCAAGCAATTCATGTAGTATTAGGTATGATACAATTTATTTATGTATGGGTCATAGCTCATTAAAACGTAGTGCAACAATTTAAGATACACATTACAAATAATAATAAAATCCTAAGTATTAAGAATAAAATTAATTTAAATTATATATAATAGATTGAGGATATATAAAATAAACCATTGCAAAATATTTACATTTAAAATAGAAATAACTTACAATATTGTTATTTTAAGCGAAATTATGTTTAAATAAATCATGTCACTGGTAATGTTTATACTATATTTTTTATTTTCTATAGAATTGCACCTAAGTTATTTAACACTTGTTTTGTGCAGAACGTATTTAAGGTAGTTTTTTTTTTAATTCAACAAGTTTGATCTTTCCTATACTATATTAAATAAATTTCAAATTAAAAATAATGTAAATTAGTCCATTAGTTTTATAAAAGATAAATAATTGTCATTTATAAATATCTTAAATTGAAGTGAACATTTTTTGTAGTTTTTAATCTTCCTAATACTTAATGGTAATAAATTGTAAGTCTTTGATGCTAGATGGTAAGCAAATCTTGTATGTACATTTTTATTGGAATAGGTACTTTCAGCAATTTATTTGTTATGCTATGAGTCACAATATTATGAGAGATATGATTTTTAAAATGTTCTTTTTTATGCATAAATGTTACCAATGTATGAAAGTACAGCGTTCTGATATTGCATATATATATATATCTCTTCCATAAAGTAGTCTGGTTAAGTATCGCCTATTTTTTTTGTAAATAATTTTCAGTACATAATTTTGGATTGTAGACAAGGCTTTTAATGAATTATAATATAATGCTCCCCAAACCAGAATTCCATATCTTAAAAGTGATTCCACTAATGTTTTGTATACTAAAATCAAAATATTTTTACTCAAGATATCTCTTAACTGATAAAATTTGTATATTAGTTTTTGCACTCGTTTCTAGGCTGATTCCATTTTATATTTTTATCTATAATAAATAAATAATAATATTTGTCATTTATTGAATTCAGTCCAATAGGCTATCGACCAAAGTCCTTCTGCCTTATCTATAATATATCTAGTATTTTTAACTTCTTTTATGTCTCCAATGCCATTAATATTAATGCTGTGAAAATTAGGTCTGTTTATATCTGTAATGGTAAATGCTATATAGTTGGTCTTATCTGCATTTAAAGACAGCTGATACCCATCCAACCACATCTTTATGACATTCATACCTTCTTGAACGCTTTGTTTAGTATTGTCCCAATCATATCCACTAAATATGGCAACAGTGTCATCGGCATATGATAATACTACTCTGCTATTTATGTCTAGTGATAATAGAGAATTTATATAAATTGTGAAAAGTATAGGCCCTAGGACTGTCCCTTGCGGCATACCCACTTTCACCAGTAGCGGTTCACTTAGACATCCATTGACTTTTACATATTGGGAACGATCATTTAAATAATCTTTAAATAGACTTAACACAGTACCACGGATTCCATACCGCTCTAACACTTGTAATAATTTGCCATGATGTACTGTGTCAAAAGTCGAAAGCCTTAGCTAAATCTAGGAATACTGCGATACATTTTTTACTGTTATCAAGATTGATTGAAACTTCATTAATAACCTCATACATGGCATCTGACGCGCTTTTACCTTCTCGGAAACCATACTGATATTCACTTAATATTTTGTTACTATTTAAAAAATTTATTAAACGTGTTTTTAGACATTTTTCAGTAATTTTTCCAAATTTATTGATTAAACTAATTGGGCGATAGTTTGATATTTTATTTTTTTCACCCGCTTTGTAGATAGGGGTTATCACAGAGTTTTTAAATTGTTTGGGGAATTTTCCATTTTTGAATATTAAGTTAATGATATGACTTAAGAGGGTGTACAATGTATCTCATAGTTAGTTTTAACAAAAATGGCGTGATTCCATCATACCCAGGTGCACTAGCATTTTTTAATGAATTGATGTAGTGGTATATTTCATTTTCTGAGTTAAAAATAAAGTCTTATTATTAATGGGAGTATTATATAATGAGAAATTGTGGGGTATATTTATTTTTTCAAACATTTTAGTGCCTATACTGGTAAAATATTCATTACAAAAATTTGCCATTTTTGTATTACCATTGAAAGCTTGTCCATTATCATTGAATATATCTAAGCTGTTTGTACTTTTTTCAGATTTTTCATTTGTTGCGTCAGAAATGACTTTATATATTTTTTTATGTTATTTTGATATTGTGTTATTATGTCTTTATAGTAGTTATGTTTACATTTTTTTAAAAGGCTATTTATAAAATTCCTGTAAGTTTTATATTGATCCTCTAAAGCTACCAAAAATTTTTTACACAACCATTTTTTTAATTTATCTCTTGCGATAATGGACCTTGTAAGACCTTCAGTAATCCTTGGCTTTATTTTTTTAGACTTTTTCCGAATATTTTTTATTACTGTGCATTCGTTTATTAAACGCTGAAAAGTGTCTAAAAACGTCTGTTGCTACTTGGGCGTCATGTGCTGCAATGACATTCGTCCAGTTTTCATTTTCAATTAATGCTAAGCATTTTTCTGTATTTATTTTTTTGATTGTGTGAAACCCTTCGTTTTTATTTTTTTGTATTGGAGCAGATGTGTTTCTATAAAAAATAGCCGTTGTAGCATAATGATCTGTGATACTACACGTTAATATATACGATTTAACACTTACATTTCCTACATGTTTTCGCTTAATAAATATATGGTCTATGCAAGTAGATGTGTTTTAGTTACAGGAGTCGGCAGTTGTATGTAAGGTAAAAATCCCTTGTCTAGCCATTACAGATATATATTTATTAGTAATTACGTCTCCATCCAAAATGTCGATATTAATATCTCCTACAAGCAATAATTGAAAGTGGATGTGCTCTGGGTTTAATTCAAGATAATTATCAATCTCTTCTAACAAGGATATTAGATTAGACGGATTTGGTCGATATAATGCAATAATCCGAAACGATGTACCATCAACAGTAACATTTAAATAATGTAACACCACAGATAACAAGTTTAAAACTAGTTGCCGTGATGTTCAAATTTGTTTTATAAAATATTACGACCCCGTCGTTTTTATTGAAATCAGCATTATTATAATACGTTTTATAGCCCGAGATATTAATTTGTTATAATCCATCTATCCTAAAACATTCGCTTAAAATAACAACAATCGACACCAACTAATATATTGCCATCTGAAAGTGGAGAATCACCTTAAATTTTTGAAGGAATTGGTTAGCACTAAAATACATAACTAAGATATCCTATAAAAACACCTTTTATTATTACATACGTTCTTTGCATGAATACTTTTTGAGAGATGTTCAGTTTCGGCTGGCCAATAAAATTGCGTCCCTTAGTATTAGGCCTTTTCTCTATATTTTCAAATTCGGAAATGTTAAAAAGATATCAAAAACATGCAAATGTCTAGCATTAAGCTGTAAAATATTGTAATATCAAATGATTGTATCATCCTAACTGTAGGCCAATAAATAAAGTAATAAATAAAAGGAAATTAACCCATCCTGCAATGAACTTAGATTTTAGGCATAGTCAGTCTTGAAATTTGCGACCTAGGTGATTTTGAGCCATAAGCATATTGAAGTAACAAACATACCAGAGCATTATAAACCACTAAAATAGCTTTAATTTACTATGACCTCTTGAATTAACTATAATTCATAATTATTTTTTCTATAAAATGCCATTTACGAATAGACCTATGTAGTTATAGATTTTTAGGCAAAGTAAAATAACTGTTTCTTTAGAAATGTAATTACAATGTGACTTATTTTAGTCATATACAAAAAAAAACGTAAGAGATTTAAACTCGCTCATTTTTTTTTTCAACTTCATTTTAGATCTACAGTATTGGCCACTGAACGTTTTCCAATACGGTTTACACACAGAGAGTTAGTATTAGGGCAGGCAGGAAAAAAATCGTGTCAGCCTTGCCAGCTTGTAAGGCCCGGCCAATGTTACAACGCAGTCAGGTCGTATAAAATGACAACGCTGATACTATTTTTTTCCTGCTTACGATAATGCTAACTCTGTATAGTTTTCACATCCACTTGTGTAAACCTTATTGGAAAACGTTCAGTGGCTGACACTGTATAAGACGCGGACAATTATTATTGCTTATTTTTAAATTTTCAGAGGAATGATATAGCAATGGCCATCACAAAGTACGATCAATTTGATTTTTTAATTGACATTGTGCCTAGAGATGACATAAAACCCAATAAAGTTAGAGAGGAGACCAGAGTTGGTACAAATCCAGACCAGGTTGGTATTTTTATGAACACCATTGAGATAGAATGAAGTAGAGACGACCATTTTGCAATATGACAGATGTACACTTAGAGATGTCAAGACTGGCGGAAAAGTGTAATCAAAATGGCGACTTACTTTGATATCAATTTTATATTTGAAGATTCACGGAATGAAAACGTTTAAATGAAGCTATTTTAAACAATTTGTATTTATTCTCCAAAAACTGACTAGCTCGAGTTTGTCACATTACATAAAAGTTTAATGCAATGGTGCGGAAACTTTTAATATTGTCATAGTCCTCTTTATTTCATCTCAATGATCAACACGCTAACAATCTTTTTTGATCTTTGAAATAAACAATAAATATTTTTTTCCAGGTACATTATTATTTCCAACTTGCACAACAACATCATGCCAATTTACAACAAAATAATTCTTCACCTACTTCGAGTTCAACTGGAAACCAAAATCAAGGGACGATACAGATAGTACAACCACAAGTTCAAACTGTCCAAGTTAACACTATTGAACAGGTGTATATTTGATAGGACTATTTTTTTTTTCTAGAGAATCTATGCTAATTTTAATAAATCGTTTTTAGCCAACCCAAAATTCATCATCCCCACCAAATACAACTCAAACTCCTGTAATTTTACAGCAAGGTCAAGCGATACCTCAGAATCAAGGAAATGTGCAAATAATACAGCAAATCGTTACACCCACAGGAGAAATTCAACAGATACCAGTAAGTATTAATGATTTTTCTGCTTGTCTGATAATTGTTGCTTAAGTTGTTTCAGAATATAAGAATAGCAAACTTGTTAATTTTTAGATACAATTAACCCCTCAACAACTTCAGATGATAAAAATGCAGTTGCAGGGCAATTCATCACAACCTGTCATCATTCAAACTGCTCCTATTGCAGCTGGAAGTCAATCTCAGTTAATTCAGGTAAATCATATTTCTATAAGATACTTTCAAGCCTAGTGTAACGTTTATACTAGTTGAAACATTTTATCATCTGGATATTTATCTGTGTGGATCTTTGTCTTCCCTAAAGTCCGAAATTAATTTCTTCATCTCTTCCAACATCTCCACTACCCTCATTATCTTTCCTCTGTTGATTTTTCTCTAGCTAATTATGTTGATTTTACAGGTAGCTCAACAAAACGCTGGTGGTCAACAGGTGTTCTTAGCACAGGGTAGCAGCAGTTCAGAAAATGAATAATAAAATATTTGTAGTTAGTTTTAAGGTATTTTATAAAAAAAGAACATGTATATATAATCAAGACTTTTATTAAGAAACTCAACACTTAAAATTGGTATAATACAGTACAATATTTTTACATTTTCAAATATAGTACAAAATATAAATAGTTGTGGGCATATATTTGAATATTGTTCCCTTTATTTTTCAGCTCTCCTTTAGGCAATTACAAATTTAGGCTTAAGGTACTTATTTTTTTATCGCAGAACTCATCACTTGAAGAAAAACAACAGGAACATTTTTATAAAATTATTTTGATTTATTACTTTATTAATACTGCGCAAAAAGAAACTTCTTAAAAAAGAGAGTATGTACAAAAATAATACATCATTTATAAAAATTATGCATTAATTTTTTTGTCATCTAGATAATCACGATAGTTTAAAGAATTAAAAAAGTCATGAATTTTGTGCTTTTATATTAATTTGGAGTTAAAGAATTGAAAATTGATAGATTTTTGTTACATTAAAATAAAAATATTAAATTAATTGGTAGTTAAAAGGACACTTTAGCGTGACTAACTTGATATAAAAAAAGAACGTCAAAGTTTCTACAAAATAAATTAAACATAGAAACACCCGAGAACATATTGAATTAAGTACAGAAGAAAGGTTTTCTAAAATCTAATTCTATAAAGCCTCTGCTTATGTATAAAAACTATTTTTTTTATTTTAGTCTATCAATATCAACTTTATCAAAACATTTAAAATATACTTATAAGACCATATGATAGAAGTTGTAAACGTCTTTTTTTATATTAGAAATACTTACCGATTATTAGGAGAATATTGTACCATATGAAGATATAGGATGCATTAAAGAACTTTTTAAATATAACTTTTAAGTTTCCAAAAACAGAAAACGTTTGATATGAAACTTAATTGGTTTATTTCATATAGTACAATTAAATATTGAACAATCCAGTGATTCGCTCCTCTGGAAAGATGGTGATGAAAATAAGATTTTTATTTTGACTGGGAAGTTATTAATTTAAAATCAAGTATATAATTCTTATATAACCAACGTTAGTGACCATTGTCTACAAAACAGGCAAAATAAAACATTCTACAAACCTATAGATAGACCTCTCTTAACAATAAAATTTTAAGCATCAACAACAAACTATTATTTTCTTTTTATACTTTTATCTATTAAGGCAATTTTTTACACTGAGAGTGGAGTTGGCACTTGGCAGTCTTGATTCAGCGTGCCAATTTACTACTAAATTATCAAATGAACTACTATTTGACATTATTCCCTTTTCAGTAAGGTATCCGACATTCTTGGTGAAAATAAATATAAAGACAAAACTTATATCATATAGATACCATATACATAGGTAGTGTCCGGAAAATAATGCATAGATTGATTATAACAAAAAAGTTTTTAGAGTTATTTTTTTTTAAACGTGACAGTACAGCCCAGCAGAAACAATATTCTGTAATTTTAGGGTTAACATATAAATTAATCCAGAACATGAAACTGTAGGGCGTAAGCTTTTATGTCGACCCCAGGATAAGTGCTATCTTAAGTCCAATGTATGAGAATTTGATTCAAATTGAAACTGAAGATACATTAATTGCGATACCAATTTTTGAAGAGATTCCCGAAGTTGTGCAATAATTTAATTGAACTTTTACATTTTCATTGTCTATGTCACAGAGCAACTATAAATCAAGAGTTAAATCTCCTAATGGAGGGGGTAGACACACGATATACCCATGTACATTTTATTTGCACACCCTTGGATGTTATGTTAATTGCGATTGATTGTTACAGGTGTTTAAATATAATATTGCAGTGGTGGCGACTTTTTCCTTTTGTTTGAGTTAAAAAACATTTTGTAGTTATTAGTGTGTACATATTTTATAGTCTAGTTTATAATTAAAATAATGTTAGTACAATGGACAAGATTTGGCTAAAGCTACTTTTACACCTAACCCTAACACCTGCTCGATTGTAATGGCACTTTTTAAGATCAAATATAAAAAATATATATAAATAAAATACAAAGATCGAAATCATTGTTGAATAGTTTAGTTCGTGTAATATAATAATGTACAACGTTTTCGGTATAATTTGGACTCAAAAATATAAGTGGTTATTAATGCCAGATGATAGTTTTATGTTGTTCATTAATCAGGTAGGAAAAGTATTTGACGATGGGATAGTTTAAAAGCATTTTAATTTTTTTTGATTTGTTTATATTATCTTTTATTCCAGTGAAAACGTTTCATTTATTAAAGATATACAAAAAAGTAGGCGGCCAATCCGTTAACCATAGATTCCTTAGGTCAGTGTGAGAAACCTCTATTTTTTTTTTTTTTCGAATAGGGCCATCATGTTCAATATAAGGGTGACTTGCAAAACTAGCGCCCTCTATGAGGTAGGTGATATTTAAGCTCAAATTATGATTCGTCATCCCAAAAACCCCAGTGTACCAATTTTAAGCCATCTACTTAATAAAACGACGAACATTAATGAAAAATGTATTTTTTAAAATTAACTTTGTCGCCCTGTTTATTGAATATGATGGCTCCAATCGAAAAAAATAATAGGTTTCTTACACTGACCTAAAGAATCTATGGTTAAGGGATTGGCCTACTTTATTATACAGGGTGGCTCACGCTCAACGGGACGGAGCTTTATGGGAAAACGACCAAAGATATAAAAAATTCGTTTGGGAGGAATACGTAGGTTACAGACGACTACAATTTAAAATTTGTTAGATGTATACAGGATGTCCCACATAAGAAAAAAAAAATTAGTTCATTAAAAATTATTCAAACAAGAGTAAACAATTAATTTCTGGGAGACTTTTTTTCCTTAAAAATTCAAATAAATCGAAAACTAATAATAATAGTAATAGGGAACCTTTAGTTAACTGACATTATTTTTGATGTAGTTTTTAATTCTAAAATGGTGTTCCATTAAAAATAATATAACTTTGTATATTTTTTCTTATGTGGGACATCCTGTATACATCTAACAAATTTTAAATTGTAGCCGTCTGTAACCTACGTATTCCTCCCAAACGAATTTTTTATATCTTTGGTCGTTTTCCCATAAAGCTCCGTCCCGTTGAGCGTGAGCCACCCTGTATATATATATATTTTTTTTGTGTGTCATCGGCTTCAACTGCTAAGGATATTTATAAAAAATTGGAACATCTATTTTTACATTTTTCAGGAATCGAAAAACAGTTTCTGAGAAAGCCTGTAGGTATATTTTGTTGAGCTAGTCGAGTACATTTTGTTGAGCTAGAATTCGAAAATGCATTAAAAGGTACAGGTTCCTATTTGATATTTCAAAGTGGCATGTGGTGTAGGTCATGATTAGTACTGATTGGACAAGTCCCTTTGAGACGAACAAATTTCTTATTTTTTTATCCAAAAAGTAGTTTTAAGGCCAATCTTTTCACCTCTGAGTAAAGTTGAAAGTAACTACTTGCTGATTAAACTGTAGGGCTATTGTACTGTCAAGTAAACCATGTAACTTTACTCAGAGGTGAAAAGATCGACCCTTAGAGATATTTCGTCATCTCAACATAAAAGATTCACCATGTATGTACAAAATTTTATTAATATCTATAAATCCGTTTATTGTGTGCATTTCTTTAATTTTAAACCGTTCTACCGAAGGTTCAACACCCAAAATATAACTAACATGTGTAATTAGCAATTTATTTTCCAAAAATCAATGAAAAAAAATTTTATTTACAAAATCAAAATCGTCAGCGTCAAATATACTTAAAAGAAACTAATTAGATTTTTGTCACAATACAGGTATTACTTGAAAACCGCGTTTTTGGACAAAAGATAATAATCAATCGTATCCTGGGCTTGACATTTTGTGCCATACTAATAGATACTATTGAGGTAAAAATTAAAATTACTACTTACTAATATACAGGGTGACCCCAGATGGACTGAAGAGGAAAAACTTTATTTTCATCTTTTAGAAAAAATGTTATTCTTCATAAAAGTTTTTTGATTGTTTCAATAATAATAATGAACCCATTCACTTTTGGGTTCTAATTAACAGTGCTGTTCCTAAAGTGGCGCTGGGAAACAGTAACAAAGCCTACACAAAACACGAGGGTAATAACCTTAGCAGTTGATGCCGATGACACACAAAAAAATAATAATTCAAACAGAAGTTGAATACTTCTTTGCTTTAGTGAAATAATAAAAAAAAAGTTTTTATTTTTTCACATCTGTCATTGTATTTCAGAGTTATTCTGTTTAAATTATTATTTTTGAAACGAGCAAAAACTTTTTCTTCGAAAAGGTGAAAATAAAAGATTTTTCTTTCCTTTTTTGAGTCCATTTTTTATCCCATTTTAATTATTTCAGTACGGATCTCGCAAAATACTATTAGAGTTTTAAAATACCGTCCTATGTTCCTCCTCATTTGAAGTTTTTCTGATTTATAGTTGCTTTGTGTCAATGTATGTATACAAACCCTACTTTAATTGATGAACATTTTTTCCTATTTTTTCAATGTACATTTTTAGCTGCGATGCCAATTGTGTAAAGTACACTAGACTTTACTTACTCATTAAAAAAAAATAGTTTTATTCTAAATACCAAACTAGATCCATACCTGAACGGAATGCATTATTTTCAGGTACACACTATAATAAAAAGGTTCTCTTTTTATTTACAAAAGAAAAATTGATATTGAAATTTAAAAGAAGATTACTACATTTTTATTTCATTCAAAATGCTTTTTCCTGAGTTACTAAAATTTTTATAGTAATTATCGGTGCAATAACAGAAATATTTAGGCTCACAAAAATATCTGATGAATTTACTTTAATCGAGGAGCAATACACTCATTCACAATACTTCAAAATATATAGTGTGTCTTTGGATTCATCTAACCATAATTGTAAATGTTACACTTCTCATTATTCTGAAAAATCCATAATCACAATATCAGCATAACATACAGTTTTAACATATATATCAAATAACTTTTTAAAATAAGCTAAACTTTATAAAAATGAGGAATATGATTTTACAGTTATAGTTAGGCCCATCCCAGGACACACTGAATAAGGCCACTTAAAGTTTTATGTTGAACGTTAGCAGTTGCAACAAGAAGTGCTGCTAAATTTTCTTCTAGTTTTTGGCTATTTTACTAAAATAATGAAATAGTTACTCCTCAATCAAAAATGGTGGTCAAATTAGTTTTTTGTTAAATTTTCAAATCATGTAGTTCATTTGTCCTAATTTACAAACATCACATCATATTAAAAGTTAAAAAGGCAATGATAACAGATTAGTGCCACATATCATCAACAAGTTTGGTGTACAATTACATATAAAAATTACACAACCTACAAATATTAATAATATTAGAGACAAGAAACACTTTATGGTTCTATATACAGGGCACACTCAAACCAATTTCATAAATCGAAATCGTGGTTTTCGCCCTGTTAATAAAAGTATAGGGCACATTTGCAGGCAAAAGGGCTCAACATTTTACATCTCAGCCAATATCACAGCAACTTGAAAAACTAACTTACCAATATAAAGCCTTTTTTAGAATTTTTATCCTTATTTTAAGACACACATTTAAAAATAAAAGTTTCAATGCATATTTAAATGCATACAAGTTATCAAACAGTCTAAAATTCAGACCCTATAGTATATTTTTATGAAAAATTTTGTTTCATATATGAACATTTGTTTGTAAATAACCAATAGATATTTAATTAATGGTATGTCAGTCGAAGTGGTTAAGATACTAAAATAAGGAGTCTCAATTTGTACAAAATTGGAACATGTTAAAATGGCAAATTAAATATTACCTTAGATATACAAAAGTTTCAACCCTGTAGTCCTCAAATGTCTTTAGATTGGGGTTTATAGGGAAGAATGATTTGTCTCGTGCTCATGTTTTCAAATGACAGAATGATAAGAGAAGGCCGAGAAAACGTCAAAAACAGACTAAAACGTAGATAAAGGTAGCAAATAATTACAAACACTATTAATATTGAGGCAAACTTTGCATTATATTAAGAACATGAGAAAAGTTTGTGCAAAAGTGGTGCAAGGATAGAAATTCAGAACAATGTGAATTCCTTAAAATAAAGCATAGTTAAGTTTAAGCCATTGTAATTGTTTTCTTTGAATAGGACGGGTTTTATTATGGAACATTGAGTATCAGAAGGACAGACAGTTGAACAAAATTATTACAAACACGTTTTAGAGACACTGAGGGAAGAAAAATGATTCCTTCACGCCCTTCACCAGAACACCTTAGTACCCGCATATTTGTCAGGCTTTTCTTCAGCGACTCTCGTTTCCCAAAGTGAAGAGGGTGCGTTTTTTGACGTTAGAAAAAGCGATTTAAAGAACTGAATTCAAACAGTTTATAATAAAAATTAGGGACTCCACAAAAGAAATATCTATTAATTATTACACAAAAATTATTTTATAAATACCGAATGTAAGAAAGATTTGTACTCTTAACAATATACAAAGATTCAATAATATCTGATCAAGAAAGGTAAAGATTTTATAAACTTTTTAAATTTAACTAGGGTTTTTTCGCCACAATTTGCCATCCATAAAAAGATTTATATAAAAATAAAATGTTTAATTTCAGTAGAAAAATATTCACTTTAGGATATATACATCAGGGTTGGACATATTTATCGGATCACCCAACTGTTTTGGTAAAAGTTTTTGTAGATATTATGTACTACTGAATGACGAATATTGATTTTCAGTAGTACAAATGAAATGTCTGTGACTTATAGTTTTAGGAAGATGAAATAAAATAATAAGAAAAAATTAAAGGTGCAACAGCTTCATAGTCATCGAGGGTTTGCCTGTTTTAATAGCATTAAATATTACTATGTATATTTTACCATATGGGGGTGGCTAGAAAAAAAAACGAACTTCTCGTTCTACAGACAAACGGCGAGTGCGTAAAGGTAAAACGGAACACGACATGTCACTTGGAATCTCTTCTCCCTATTGCTACCAAAGTAATAATTGCTTTTTTGAGTGATCAAGGAGGGATGAGAAGTGATCATGGACGATTCGCGCACAGGACGAACTGGAACCTCAAAAAGACACAAACATTGAAAAGATCCATGCGCTTGATTTCGTAGGAATCGAAAAAGAAAGTTTTAGGCACATAACAAAAAGTCATGTCCTTGTATTAGTACATCCACCCTAATAACCAGATCGCATTACTTGACTTGTTATTACCAAAGGTTGAAGCAGCACCGAAAGGAAGATTTTAAACAGCAGAGCTGTCAAAAAAAATGCAACAGAGACCATGAACATGCTTTCAAAAAATGATTGAACAGCACTGCTATAGCCAATGGAGAGGATCGTAAATTGAAGGCGATAATATTAAAATTGTGAAAGAAAAACAATAACGATATATAGCACAAATTCGGTTTTTTCTAGCCACATCTCGTATTAAATGAGCATTTTGTTTTATCCCCTACTTCTAAAACTAATTACAGGCCCCTCAAATCATTGTAATAATCAAAAGAAATATCAGAAAATATAAATAAGGTGTTTAAAAAACTTCCAACTGGAAATGTATGAAAATTAAAATTGAAAAAGTATGAACATTTTATTTGCCATTTAACATTTGAAAAAATGTAATTTAGCCTAAAATGAGAAATTTCAGACAAATATACCCAAGCCTATATTAATATATCCTCATAAAAACAAACACTGCAAACATATGGGACACCGCAGCCACCATTTTTTTACTTTCCTGTTTGTATACAGAAGGAAAGTATAGGAACCATGATTTTTCTGTACAATAAACGAAAATAGATCAAAATTACTATTTGAAAACAGTTTTCGTGTCATATATTATGTTTTTAATGAACAGAAATGTATTCGTCTGTTTTCATATTTTTTAAAGTAATTTTTGGCAGTGGCCATAATAGCTATATATAAATACATATATCTTTTATTTTGGTAACTAAACTGTTTCACAGTAAATAAATAGAAGAAGTGCATTTTATTTTTTGATACAATCTATGAAAAAATTAAGTATTTAGTAATGATGAAAAATGTATTGATAAACAAAACAATTATTATTAAGTGCTTGAATAAAAATTAAAAGCATTCTACTTTTGTTCCCAATATCATATTGAACCTTCATTACCATTATTTTGATTTTCTTGTTTATTAGACAATGTGACGAATAAACCCTAAATTATTCTTTACAAGGCTAGATGAATCAAAATTAGGTTTTAACAATCTAACTTGATTTTTTTCATTCAGATACTACAGATATTTGGGAAGAAACACCTCAGAATATGCAACATGGTAGGTTGATTTCATTACAATTAAGTATATCTCTGGTTAAGAAAACAGAATAAGACGCCTAATTAAATAATTAGACGTAAACTAAAGATCAGGACCTGGGTCTCAAATTATAAGACTTGCTATAGGTCGGGCGATCAGAATCAAGAAAATCTGAATCTAAACTCGGTATTTTGGATCTATTTAAAAGAGCGGGATGACAACACTTATAATAAATCATTAAAAATATTATTCCTAGTAAAAAAGTAACAATCTGTCCACCCGCAGCCCCATAATACAGCATCGGGTTATCCCCCGAATTGTTAGTAACGCACCATACAACTAACGCTGCTGTATTTTCCATAAAGCAGACTAAGTAGTAAGCTAGGTACACGTATCTTGTGGGTCCATCTCTTGGCGAGATGAAGGCCAAGACATAAGCAAGACCTAAGGCAGTGGAGAGGAGCAGTTCTTCGCATCTACTACTGCATGCGGCTGTTTGATGTTGGCCTAGGGCTAGCCAGACGGACATAACTCCCCAGTGAAGGGCGCAAACACACCCCATCCAGGCGGGAAATATGGAAGCTAGAAGACTTAAGGCTAAGACACGTGACACTGCAAAATAAAATATTAAATATGTAACATGAATCACTTTATTAAAATGTTTAGATAATATTTGCAGGATACTGTGGATTTAGATTTTAGAAGATTAAATGAAGTTTTATAATATGAATATCATCATCCTTTTATATATTTTAACTATTGTTTTGCCAGAGGCTTTGCTGTGGATTACATTATATAAAAAATGTTTTTCATTATTCACGCAAAATAACGTTTAAAAACTGAAACTATCAAATGATATTTCACTTGAAATATTACGTACAATGTGTTGCCTATCTTGTGTTCATTATTCTTTCTAGTAGGTATTGTTTATGACTAGGAATTAATTTTCATTTACTATAACATTTTTTTGCCTGCAACATATGTTCAATTTACATGTTTTTCGTCAATCTGTGTTCGAATATTTTCGGATAATAAATTCAAAGTGAGTACCTGACTTAAAGTGTTCATATATTATGTTCTACTGTTTGTTTATAATTATGTATTGTATATATTACACCCATCTAAACTTGTAAATTTTATCGCACTAGATCAACAAATCAATTCGAGGAAAACTCCAATTTTGTGGTGAGATTTCGAAGCGCAAAAGCCTACTTTGAATGACAATCGTAGAAAAGGTTTTTATTAACTAATATTGGGATAGGCCATTAGAAAAAACTCCGAAGATAAAGTGGATTAATCAGTCTGTTTCTTTACCGTTAAAGGAATCTTTCAATATTAATTTTTAAGGAATTTTCATAAAAACATTGTTTCTTTATTTTTAATGGAGTTTCTAAATACCCATTTACACGTTTGTCACTGTTTTATTTTTTGAGATAAAAGGGGCGGTATTCTTTAAAATATGTCTTTTTTTTGTTATATTTTTACCAACCGTTTCTATATTTTCCGGAAAATACCAAAACAGACGTTTCTTTATTTTAAAAAGAGAATCTATACTAATTTTATCAAACTTCAAACGGATTTCAATAAAAAAAAAATCGTCGAAATAGATATTTGCCTTTTTCTGTCAAAAACAGAATTATTTTAACATTATACGTGACGGAGAACTGGATCTAAACAATAATGTCATTGGATAGAGTACAAACAAAATTTGCAATATAATTTTTAATCCATTTGAAGCGTGGCTTTATTGAAGCCCTCTAGGCATTTACTTCATGTCTTGAATGGTAAAACTCTAGTTTCAAGGTGTACTCAGAACCGACGAGAGGGGGGGGGGGGGGGGTGTAGCCGGGACCAATTCCCGGGGCCCGGCAGCTTTAGGTGAGGACGTTTTTTATATTTTTAGAAGTTCGCCACAAGAGGGAGGACCTTTTTTGCTTAAAGACCCTTTTTTTAGAAATGTGATATTGAAATGGCTTAATTTTCTTATAAAAATTTTCCGGTGCCCGACCTGGCTCTCGGCGGCCCTGGGTGTACTGACCGGAGTACTGATTGCGGAGATGTTGCGAGAACATGAATTGTGCACTCAGGGTTAGTACTAGAATGTCACGAAGCTTTGGCCGAAGTATCCATCAACAATGTGGTCACCTTAAGATGGATCAAAGGTCACGCCACGTCGAAAGGTAACCGTCTTGATGATTCACTAGCCAAGAAAGCAGCCAACCAAATACTCTTTGGACCTGGCCCTTCTATTGGCCTGACAAAATCGGTAGTGACAGACCTAATCAAAGAACATTCCCTTGTGAAATTCAAGGAAAGATGGGATTGAAACAAGAAACTGCAGAGTTGCCAGGGAGCTCTTAAGTTATCCTGACAACACTGCAGCAAACAAATACTTGACTATGACTAGACAGAATCTGCGCCTAGTCACAGGCATTATGACTAGTCATTGCAAAGTACGAAAGCATCTCCATATCATGGGGCTGTCAGAATCCGCACACTGCAGAGGATGCGAACAAGAAGATGAGACAATCGAACATATACTTTACGATTGGCCCGACGGGCCTAATGAGGCCTAAGTGCCGTGGGGGTAACCCACCCTCCACACGTTACAGATACAGATGAATTGTGTACTAATCTCGCAAACAAAAACATATATTAATTCGTTTAGTTATAAGCTGTTAAATTACTGAAAAATATAATCGAACATAGAAACTTAATCAAAATTTGTGGGCCTTGAATTACTATGGGTGTTTTTAAACCAGAATTTTATTGGAAATGATATCCAAATTTAACATTTTTTTACACTCATCTCAATCCTAAAAGATTGCTTAACATTCAAAAATAAAGTTCCAATGCACATTGAATACATTTCCCAAACTATCTTTTTAAACTAAATTTAATAAATAAACACGAGCAGTTTCAAAGAAAAAAAAAATACAACTATCTACTCATTTGTTTTTGAAGGTTGATATAAAATACCATACCAATTTATACGTTTTATCAAGAATGTTGTTATTATTTAGTATTTTAAATTATAACCTTATTGTTTGTCTTTTCTATGAATGATTATTTGTCAAGGAATTGAACATTATTTATTTTTAAATACAGAATTTCTTGTAAGAATTCAGTTCTGTCGGCAACCTGTATTTTACGAACTTTTCTTTATTATATCACCACTACAGTAAAACCAAACTAACTAGATTTCGAAAATATATTTTCCAATAAGTTTTTCCTGATTAAATGGAATATTAAAAAAAATACGTGTGGCACTAGGGGACTGCCGCGGTAAAGCTATTGCATAGCATTTTTTATCAACTTATGCAATTATAATTATTTATTTTATTTATGCAGTATTTTTTTTCTTTGATATTAATTCAAGTTTTTTCTTTGATATTAATTCAAGTTACACTTTTTGAGGGTGGTGACCGATAAGAAAACAATTTTTTTTCTTTTATTGAATAAATGAGAAGTTAATATTGTTTAAAATATTTTTATCATCTTACAATACATGTAGGTTATTCAGGAATTTTTATCATTGAAACTATAGGTTTATGGTAACTGAAATAAGAAACATAAGTTTGAGACTTGATATCCTCTAAATATCTGGAAAATACCGCGTCAATGGTGGTCCCATATTTTGTTGTGGGTTCTTGTGGATCATTATTCATTTTAAAATTCAATTTTTCCGAAATTGTATCTAAAAGAGATAGAATCAGTTATAAGCAGTTAGCAGCTAGTCTACACGCATACGTCTAGTCGCACGCACACAAACACCGTGCCAAAGTCTGCCGAACTGAAACGATGTTAAGACGATGCACGGCTTTCAACGCCACACCGCTGTGCCGGTCGGAGTGGGGGGGTGTTAGGTTTATTTTCGTTACGGAATTTATTTTTCGAATTTTCGATTTTTCGATTTTTGGATTTTTCTATTTTTTGATTTTTCGGTTTTTCGAGGGGTTAGGTTTATTTTCGTTAGGAATTTCTTGATTCGGTCGCCGCGCTCAAAGCCTGCGATAAAATCTGTGTAATAGCTTAATAATGAAATAGTTAACACTGATAAAATAAACATTAATATTTTTTCTACACCCGTATTATAATAATGCACTTATATGCCCATAATCCGTTTCATAATGATACCCATTACGATACAGATTCTTCATTACGATACAGATTTTTAATCAATAGAAACCTACAATTTGTCAATCAAGCATGCTGTTTGACGTTTGTCCTAGGTTCCTATGTAATTGTTTTAGTTGTCAAAACGTATTAAATTTTCGTAGATAGCTAAACTTCGATTATTATAATATTAAAATGTCTGATATCAGCGATATAGAAGACTCCTCCACACATATCGGAGAAAGCAGAAAATACAGTACAAAATATTTTGCCGCAAAAATCTAGGGAAATACCAATACCCGAAGTAATACCATTAATTACAATTTTGTAGAATTTTTTATAGAAATACCAATATAAATATAATATTTATAGGTCTTGATTATTTATCGGGTGTAGAAAAAATAGCGTATGCAATTCTCATGTAATGGTTATTAAAACACTCGCATAAACCATACGAAACTCGCCTTTGGCTCGTTTCGTATCCCGGTTAATACTCGTGTATTAATAACCATCATTACATGATCGTTGCATAATATACTATTATAAATCTTGCAAAAAAATTAATATCTAATATTTACGCCAGCCGGGAACATTTGTGATACCAATTTATTAGAAGCCAGAGAAAGCTCTTCTAGTTCTTGTATTGCATAAACGTTCCAGTCCGCAGACGTATATTTAACTCCGCTTCATAATAATACGAATAGGGTCGAATAAAACCTTCCACGGCTTTCAAAACGCCGCACCGCTGTGCCGGTCGGAGTGGGGGGGGGGGTGTTTATTTTCGTTACAGAATTACGGAATTTCTTGATTCGGTCGCCACGCTCAAAGCCCGCGATAAAAGTTATGCAATAGCTTAATAACATGTATGTACACTCATTTTCTTTCACTATTTTTTCATCACTTTCTTCATTAATAAATGCACTTTGTTATTCATATTTAAAACACTTTATACACAAATTTTACGCGTACAGCTATTCACTGTTGTACATAGATGACAGATACTTATATACCTATGTGGATAGGAAGTTGTTGGTTCGAGCCCCGAAACTTTTAGTTTTTTTTTGTTTTTTTTTGTTTTTTTTTGTTTTTTTTTTTTTTTAAAGGAAAAATATTGTTTTATTATTTCACAGTCTTGGTAATTTAAAATGTTTAGTTTTTAAAAAGTATATACTTATTCAGTGATTTTCCACACTCGTGTCATAGTCGCACTCGGCTTGTGCCTTGTGCGACAATATTTCCCACTCGTGTGAAAAATGTCACTTTCCACACTTGTAATGTAATATACTATTCCTATTTTTTTGAATTTAAATAAACGAAGTCTCCACTGGTAGCTTGCATTTTTAAAATTAGCTGAACCTCGTTATGCACCACTATACATTGAATAAGTTTATACTTTTAAAAACTAAACATTTTAAATTAAGACTGTGAAATAATAAAACAATAATATTTTTCCTTTTTTTTTTTTTAAAAAAGTATCGAGGCTCGAACCACCAACTTGCTATCCACACTATCCAAATTATGACCACTGTACGCTTTGCGCCACCAAGCACATATTGATAGACGTTTGGAATCGCTTATAATAATATATAACAATTTATTACAAATATTTACGAAAAATTTTATCATGTCAAATGATACATATATTGTAATTTAATGGAATCACATAAATATATGATTTAAAAACTATAAAAGTATCATTATTACTTAATTGTATTAATTTTTAATCTTGAGATATAAACTTCCATGGCTTTAAGGCCGCACTGCTGTGCCGGTCGGAGTGAGGGGTGTTAGGTTTATTTTCGTTACGGTGTTACGAAATTTCTTGATTCGGTCGCCGCTCAAAGCCCGCGATAAAAGCTATGCAATAGCTTAAAAACATTTAAAGACATTTATGACCTTTTTAAAACCATTTTTTATATATTTCTTCCTTTCTTAACAATGCTTTGTGTTTATAGCTGGAGACGCAAATTATTAAAATACAAAAAATTTATTTATACCTCAGAATTAAATAACCAATGCAAGTACAATCGAAAATCGTAGTTCAAGGAAAAAACAAATGTCGCGGAAATGACAACAAATTAAAACCCGGCAGCCAAGCGTAGCAAATAACAAAACTAGCAACTAAAAGGAAACGACCACATTATTTTTAGAAAACATTTACAAAATTGATGAAGAGACATATTTAAATAAAAACAGATTTAGTTTTAGATTTTACCGAATTCAAATCCCTTAGTAGTATTTCCAACCATTCATCATAAAGGAAAAAATTATCTACAGAATTATCTAACATAAATACGCATTAAAGTAGTTATTTCTAGTTGAACTAATGGATAGGTATGTATACTATACCTATTGAAGTTTCATAGTTTCATGTATAATAGTTCTTTGTAAATAATAAAACTGAATGTCAGTCTATTATAATAGATCTATTCTGAAATGTGATTGTACTAAAACGCTTCAATATTAATAGAGTAGTATACAATAATAGAGTAATATACAATATAATAGAAGAAAGTTGGATAAATGAGGAATGTTTAGAGAATTTGATGCTGATCTCAAATCCGTTTTCAAATTTATTAAAAGTGATGTAGTTGTAGGTAGTTTCAAAAAAACTAAGAATGCCATTTTTTTAATAGCGACTTAACAGTTAATTTGACTAATTCCAAAGTGTTATATTCTTAAAACATTTTTTAAACGAGAATATTTGTATAAAATAAATTCAAATTGTCTCTTGTTTTCGAGCCATCCTGGATTTTTACATATTATTTACCCTCTAAATGCTATCCAAATTTTTAAAAAATACCCTTTAATTAACAAAAACTAATATTTTCCTTAATTTGTCAACACCGTATCCATTTAAAAAGTAGCACATGAAAGTGCATTAATTTAATACCAGATAATACTTTTTATTATAAGCAATTTTGATTTTCACAGCAATAATATTGTGTAACACCCTAAGCTAACCTCGTTCCTCTCGCCGTTTCAAGCCGCTTCGTCTAGAGCTCTTTCAAACACAACGATTTCGTCCGTACGGAAAAAAATCGTACGAATGTTTTCCGTGCGTCGTTTATAGTAAACTAATAAAATTAACTGCAGCTTTCATACTGGACGGAGACGGATTTTTTCCGTACGGTCGATTTGAAAACAGCCGTGTCAACGACTAAATTGTACGGTACCGTACCGTCGCCGTCTATCAGTGGCCTATGTAACTTTATGCAGGCTTTCATATGTGACAATTTTTAGTCGTCTGCCGTCCGTTATTGCTTGCAGTTTGGTTTTCGTTTATAATAAATATTTTGTATTTTGGTTTACGCGATTATGACTTAATAAACTAGTAACAACTTTCCATAGGTTCAATGCAATTTCTCATTTTAATATTATGCCGCTGAATATTGTTTTTTAGCCGGTTATGAAGCTCATCAAAGGATTCAATGGACATCCGAAAGTAATTAAAAATTGTGTTTTCACGTAAATATTATAGCCCAATCGGATTAGTATTTTAGATTCTGAAAAATTCGAAGCAGCAATTTTCCTTCGGAATTCGTTGGAGGGGGTCTCTGGTAGTCTAAATTCAAAAAGTTGGGATTCCAAAGTTGTCGTTACCTCCGCCATCTTGATTTAAAGGATTATTTTTTGTATCTTGAATAACTCATTTATTTTCAATTTTACACGGAAAATAGTTTTTACAAAAGTTATTTAAAATTAAATTTCCTACAATTCTGCTTTTTTTTGTACGATCGATTTTTTTCGATTTATACCCGAAAAGAGGGGGTGAATTTTTGGTTATAGAATAACTCGTTTATTTTCAATTTTACGAGAAAAATTGTTATAAACAAAGTTGTTTAAAATTAAATTTCCTACAATTCTGCTTTTTTTTGTACGATCGATTTTTTTCGATTAATACCCGAAAAGAGGGGGTGAATTTTTGGTTATAGAATAACTCGTTTATTTTCAATTTTACGAGAAAAATTGTTATAAACAAAGTTGTTTAAAATTAAATGTCCCAAAATTCTGCTTTTTTTGTACGATCGATTTTTTCGATTTATACCCGAAAAGAGGGGGTGAATTTTTGGTTATAGAATAACTCGTTTATTTTCAATTTTACGAGAAAAATTGTTATAAACAAAGCTGTTTAAAATTAAATTTCCTACAATTCTGCTTTTTTTTGTACGATCGATTTTTTTCGATTTATACCCGAAAAGAGGGGGTGAATTTTTGGTTATAGAATAACTCGTTTATTTTCAATTTTACGAGAAAAATTGTTATAAACAAAGTTGTTTAAAATTAAATTTCCTACAATTCTGTTTTTTTTGTACGATCGAAATTTTTGTATTTATTCCTGAGAAGAGTGGGGGTGAACCTAAGTATTGTATTGTCACGTTTATTATTGATGTTGTACCATTATTTTTTCTGTTTGTTTTTTTTTGCTGATTTTCAAAAATGTTTACCCCCACTCTTCTCAGGGATAAATACAAAAAAATCGAGCGTACAAAAAAAACAGAATTGTAGGAAATTTAATTTTAAACAACTTTGTTTATAACAATTTTTCTCGTAAAATTGAAAATAAACGAGTTATTCTATAACCAAAAATTCACCCCCTCTTTTCGGGTATAAATCGAAAAAAATCGATCGTACAAAAAAAAGCAGAATTGTAGGAAATTTAATTTTAAATAACTTTTGTAAAAACTATTTTCCGTGTAAAATTGAAAATAAATGAGTTATTCAAGATACAAAAAATAACCCTTTAAATCAAGCTGGCGGAGGTAACGACAACTTTGGAATCCCAACTTTTTGAATTTAGACTACCACAGACCCCCTCCAACGAATTCCGAAGGAAAATTGCTGCTTCGAATTTTTCAGAATCTCAAGCCTGTTCTTCACCTAATCCGATTGGGCTATTACATTAAGTAAATGAATTTGCCCTCTTCATCTCTTTTCTGATTAATTAGGTGCACCCAGTATGTACGATTATGTCGTTTCCGATAATTTTGTATATGACGGTGCAAAAGCCACATGGCAATAGTGCGCTTTCGATTCATGGTATTGCTTTCGATTCATGGTATTGCTTTCGATTCATGTCGATGACCAACTGACATAAAATACAATAGCTGAAGACGGTTCACGGAAAAGAAAACAGTCGAGTGTGAATTCTGCCAAGACACGGAAAAAATTCGTACGAATTTTCTCCGTTCGAACAAAACCGTGTCTGAAAGATCCCTTGTCAATACCGCAGAACAGAGACAAACGCACTCCTTCGAGAAGCTACCAAAGAAACCGATGAGTGTCTGCTGACTTAAAGAGGAAGAATTCCGAGTTATTTTAGATTGTCGAGAATCTACTGGAGCAGACCTGGCTTCATATAAATAGCGCGAATTTGTCGGTAGGCGTTAATTTTCGATATAAGTGTATTATAGTAAAGATAAATTGCAATAAATAATTTTTTAATTAAAAAACAGACTTTAAAATCGTGCAGGTGCCCTAAAAAATTGAGATTTTTTTATTTTCTCATAGTTTATCAGATCCTGACCAATTGTATGTGGAACTACCTCTGAGGTATCCCCTTTATATCAAAAAAAGAAACATATAAATCGGACAACGTGATAAAGAATTATAGCTGAAAATAGATTAAAAATTAAGAGTTTGATGATTTTCTCATAGACCCCATCATTAGATTTTAACCAAATTTTAATGGAACCGCTCTCGAGGTACCCCCTTACTAACAAAAAAAGAATCATAGAAATCGGATAAGGTGGTTAAGAATTATCGCTAAACATACATAAAAAATGAAGAATTTGAGGATTTTCTCATAGACCCAATTATTAGATTTTGACCAAATTAATATGGGACCACCCCTGAAGTATCTCCTTTCTAACAAAAAAAGAATCATTGAAATCGGACATCGTGTTAAAGAATTATCGCTGAACATACATAAAAAAAATATATCGCGACGAATTGAGAACCTTCTCCTTTTTTAAGTCGGTTAATAAATTAGAATTGTGAGTTATAATAATGTCTAAGTTCTAAATAAATTAATTAGTACGTTATAAATAAATTATAAATAAACTTTTTAATAAATAAACTATTTTTGAATTAAACAATCGTAACATTGGTTTTAGAAGTGGAACTGTAAAAAAATAGTGGACAAAAATTGCTAAAAAACGGTGTGATTTAAAAGTGACCGAGTTATGTCGGGAACTAGAAGATCGCGACTTGGAGACGACAAGGAAGAAAGCAGAGCAGCTTAAGTGTTATTTATTTATTTGATTTATTTACTTATTTTTTATTTTAATTCAACACAACGTCGGAGCATTTACACTGTTTAAATAGCTTCCCACTAATCACCATTTCAGGAGGTTTTTCTTTAGTCGTAAGTGGTATTTATTTAGATTTACATTTATTTTACCCATGTTTGACCGAATTTATGACCACTGTTCGAAATAAATATGCTTCGTTGAAATTATGTTGTTTATCTTATTCATCCAGTTATCTCAAGGGTGATTACCATAAGGTAACTTGGCCACCGAGGTTGGTGTGGGTAGGTATTATTATCGTTTTTGGGTGTTTAGTGATCCTTCCGTTTTACCCCACTAGTAGCTGGCCGCCTGTAAGTTATTTTAGTCCACTGAGCCTACTTTGAGTGCACTCTAGGGGCACTTGAGGGTCGAAGAGCAAACCGCGTTAGCAAAACTGGCGCCTGAGCAACCTTTATTCTAATTTCACCACTCACAGCGCCACCCACGACTTCCACTTCACAGTGGGTAAAGCCAGAAGCCTGCCACAATATCAGAATGTTGGATAATAATTGTTAATCCTAATCATAAAAAGAAAAAAATATCTTTAAATACACGCAATAACTAAAATGGTAATTAGCGTATTTCTGTTAAGTGTAATAATAAAAATTAGAATGTCAGTTGAAAATACATTAAGTTAACAATCGAAGACACGTGTGGATAAAGGTGTCATGTCACAAAAATATTATTGAGAAAAACAAATTTAAAGAATTTTATTATGGTATATGGCTCATGATACGATCCTATCTGATAAATAGCCATTATTTATCAAAAAATATAGGTTTATTTAAGTATATTTGGCCATAAAAAAATATGACTTGACAGCTTTAACCACTTCAATCGTGTAATACCTATATAGATCACTACGAATGTTTCAATTAGTATCAAATATTGTCAATTGACTTAAGTGGATCAGTAGACAATGCGTAATAAACAATACAGCAATTAAATATTTTAAAAAATAAATTATGACAAAATGAAATCGGTATTTCAACAACATGCGTTATTATAATAACATTGAAATAATTTAAAATGTGAATGTTAAATAAAATATTTTTGATAAAACAATTACAGATAATAAAAATCTCTATAATTTAGAATTTTTATAAAATAGTAGATTCCTATAAAATATCAAAATAGCAAAAACATGTAATTCATATAGATCATAAATTACATCACTATTTCCTGTTTTGTTTATCTCTGGATAAAAATAGCAATTATTAACACATTTTATATTTAGCCATAAAAATATTCCTCCAATACAATTTTATGATTTTATTGGGAATGATTGTTTTTGAGATAATTGAAAATTACTTAAATAAAATATTTAATATAATAAGATTTAAGTTATACACTATATAATTATTTTATACCAACAAATTTTGTTGTGTTGCATGATGATTTTAAAAATATTAAAGTTAATGTAAACTTAATTTTGACTAACTTGAATGTTAGATGTGAAGATACTAATAAAAATAAAGAAATATATTATAATAACCGAAAAATAACCTAATAAGTTACTTACATGCGCTCATAAGTTGCCAACAGAAGGCAATTAGTATACCAGGCCACTTCATTTTTTCTTTGTCATCCCTAGCGAATCGGACTGATCTGTGATATGAGGTCAAAGACCACGCTATAGACATTAAAGCTACTAATACAGTCCAGGATTGAAGTACAAGTACATCTAAAAAAAATAAAATTGTCTAAACTGCAAGTTTTAACTTTATACTCAGTTTTTCCAGCGACGTCAACTTCAGAAATTAAATAAACACTTTTAGAAATTAAAGAGAAAATCAACCGAAATTATTTTTCTGATTTTGATATTTTTCTTGATAACTTAATGTACAGGGTGTTCCGTAATTATGTTCCAATATTTTAACAGGATGTTCTACCATTTAAAAGGGGGTATCTTATAAAATTTTGCAAATTGGGTCGTTTTTTTAAACGGGTTTTCTTGTTGTAAAACGTCAAGACAAGTTATTTTTATTACCAAGCTTTTATTAGCTTGGTATGTATATATCTACGGAACGGAATCTTTTAACATTATTTTCACCCCCTTCAAAACGTCGGATTGATTTGAAACTTTGCACACTTATCAAGGACCGATGACAATGCAATAATTTAAATAGTTATCCTGATCAGGACCTTCAGGATTAGCCATTTTCCAAATTCGATGCCGTATGTTATCCCTGTGGTAACTTTTTATCAAATGTTATTTAATGTTAGGGGTTGAGGGGGGGTTCATTTTTACCATCTCTTTCGATCCTCTATTCAACCATGTACTCATTAATATGATTAGTCTCCATAAAAAACCCAGCTCAAGTTTGCAGTTAGTCAGTTATCCCTGTGGTAACTGTTTTATAAATATTAAACGATTCCGCCAATATCACAGAGGTTGTATAAAATGAAGATATTGGCGAAATCGTCTAATATTAAGGTGGATTTCAGCGACTTTTAGGTGATTAACGAAATACGGATGCGTTTTGACCTTAGTGGTTTACCATAAACAAACAATTTCAAAAAAGTCTGAATTTTTCAATTCAATTAAAACTGAATGTATGGATGAATATACTCGGACGGAGGTATATTTATATAACTAAAATTGAATGAAAAAGTTTGTAGAATAGTTGTAAGAATGATTTTATTTTCTATACAATATTATTAAGTTTTATTTTACGAAACACCCGGTTCTTTTTAAACGTACGAAATATTTGTCTTCCAAAATAGCCACAGACTATGTTTACATTAACACCATTAAGATATGGAGATATCGGATTACGAATATGGGAACTAAGGGTAAAATATCGAAACAGGCATAAAATACAGATCATTCTGAATTTGAGTTAGTTACTTTACGGAACAAAATTAAAGTTCGTTCCAATAATAATAATAATAAAAAAAAACTGGTGAATAATAATTTTTGTGAGTGGCTGTTTGCTGAACAGGGTGAGTTTTTCTCACTGAGTAATTATGTTTTATCAATTAGTTTTGTTTTAATTTGTAATCAAGTTATTTTGCAAATTATATTACCCAATTATTATCCATCAATCTTTTATAGTTAATTTGTCAATTCTGACGTAAAGATATTTTGTCAAGTATTGAGAAAACCTTATATCCTAAATTAACGGGGTTATATTAAATAATTAAAACTTATTTGAATTTGACTATTTACTTATATTTTGTTTTCCTCTACGAGGTGTAATCAAAAGTAAAGTGAGTTAGATTGTCTGTTCTGGCGTAGTACATTGCGGTCAGTGTTTGCGTTTATATAGGGATTATTCCCGGAGTCGTCGCACCATGGTTGGTGCGGGCTAGTGACATTGCGGTCAGTGTGCTAGTAATGGCTTTTTATATATCGATCGGTCAGTGCCTACAGAATTGACTTTTTGTCAATTATGGAAAATTTAAAGTTGTGTCAATTATATTTTTTTTTATAATCAATATTTTGACATATTTATCATGTATAATTTTCTTGTTAATTAGAAGGATAATAAGTATTTTATTTATGGATATCACCTTTTCATGACTTTCTTTAATATAAAGCTACCTTTGGTAAACTTGATTGCTCATACTTGTTTTTCTTTTATTTCAGGTACGCCATCTCATAAGCGCATTAATTACATCTCATACGTGCATTAAGTATTTTATCTATTTTATTTTACTATTATTTTATTTACGTTTTATTGTTTTTTTTCTCATTTACCACTTATTTCTAAATAATTTGACATTGATTAAGTAACTAAATATTACCGCCCAAGTTTACAATAGATATTTTTAAATTACAAATATCGTCCTATATAGTGTTATTACAAAATAACTAATAAAAAGTAGAAAATAATTAATAGTTAAAAAAATCGGTTAAGTATTTTACCCAGAACTTCCCTCGATATAGAAATTGTAAAAGCAGGGATCTCCTAAGCACTTAAATTTTAATAATTTAAAATTAAAACCACTAAACTAAAAACCATTTTTCACATTTCTCTCTCCATCGATCTTTCTCCAGATCCGACCCGAATTCTCACTTCGAGTCCATTCAGTATTCTTCGTGATGATCACCGTTATTGAACAATAATGATTGGCATCTTTAAAAAAGGTCCAGTTACAAAAAACAAAAGAACGATTTTTATTTTTTTTACATTCAAGTGGGGCCTTTTTTGATTAAATACGATTCCTTTCAGCGCCATTTTAAATTTTTAAAAACTTATTTAGGGGATCTGTAATCAATAATTTTTATTTTAAAAACTGCTCACCCTGTATATAACTGATCGGAAGTAAAACTGGTTTGAGCCAGAAAGACACCTTATCTGCATACATAATTCTATAAAGCTGTTTTTGAGCTAACAGATAGACAGACGAAATGGGGAAACATGTTTTTCGTAATCTAGGGACCCTGAAACGTGAAAATCTGAAATAATCTCGGAAGGTGACTTTTTCACGTTTACAATACTTTCCTTTTATAGAGGGAAGTAAAAAAAAAACACCCTTTAATAGAAAATCATTTTCAATAAATTTAAATTAAGTATTGTGCGATTAACAAAAAAATTTATTTTATTGTAGAAAAGCGTGGGGTACTTGATGTCAATTGTTACAATATTTTAATGACAGATATTGGTAAAAGTAGAGTCATTATGGAAATATCTTTAAAAGCACCCCTCGCTTTTCTACAATAATTTTTTTTAAATCCCACTATTCTTAATTTAAATTTATTGAAAATGATTTTCTACTTTTTAATTTGCTTTTCTATTAAAGCGTGTTTTTCAGTTTTTTTTTTAACTTATATTTATTTTTTGTACGTAAACTGTTGAATATAGGATAAAAAGTTTCTAAATTAGATGTAATAATTATTACATTTTGTTTTGTTATAAGTGGCTTGAAAAAAAGTAGCTAAGGAAACATGAACTGAAATAAAAGACACCAGCACAAAATATGGTTCAACTAAAGGATGTGTACTAAAATTTCGCCAGAGAGGACCCAAATTGCAAAAGTTTATCAAAAAACCCCTTGAATGGTTGGTAGAACACAAAATATTGAAACATTATTACGGAACACCCTGTATATTTGAAATAACGTATAAATATTACTCTTTCAATAGCGTAGCTACCCCTTTATCATAACAATGTTTTGGATTTTTTTTTTAATCTTATTTGGTACACAAGGGCACACACAACTGATTTAAATGCGATATCCACATAAATTTGAATTACCAGTAAATATAGGAGTAATCAAATTATGTACTATTATTTATATCTGGAAAAGGAATGGACCAAGATCTGAATTCTGAGGTAATTTACTCCTAACAGATATAAACGAGCTTTTGTCAAACCAGGACTATCTGACCCCAAATTGATAAATACTATTTTAACAATGATGCCATTTATTATTCCACCTACATAACTTTGAGAAATTTTTAAAATAGATAGTGCTAAAATGCACATAATTTGTGTCTTCTGTTTAATTATTTAAGTGTTGTTATAACGAAAGCGCACCTGTATTTTGGTCCTTAAGCACAATTTACTTCGATTAACATATCCTCTGAAGCCTGCGATTACTATTGTGTGACATGAATAGCTTTTTGTATAAAATTCTACATTCTATAACTGATACTCAAGTTCTATAGTAATATTAGAAAGACAACAGCTATATCACGAACAAACTAATTATGGGAAACCTCGTTATGGGGAAAGAAGTAATTGGGAAAGCACAATAATTATGACAGCAATTTCTGTGATATAGATATTTTTTAACTTTATCTAACAGGACTCAAACGGGCAGTATCAATATTATAAAGATGTTTTGTTTATATGCATATTGTTAGTTTTAAACATCTATTGAATATAGCATATGGCCAGGCCTGAACCAATGACTTTTCACATAGGTAGATTTAACCTGAATCACTGACCCTACTTTTATAAAGGATGCCACTTTAACTGATCTGAACATCTGTTTTCACGAATCATTTTTAAATAGTTACGTACATACATGTAAAAGCTTGAAGATAGAAAAGTCAGTACCAATTCAGAGAAAGAGTTGAATGATGGCGTGATTTTTCAATCACACTAATCACACTTTGCATCGTTACTGCGTTTAGTAAAATTCAAATAAATGAGGTTGTCTTTCCTCAAATCATTAACAAATATTTTTCTGGAAAATATTTAAGAAATCGATAGAAAAAACATGTAAAAAATTTCAGTTTACCAATATTAAAATAATTAAATAATGACGTTACTATCGTTAAGGTTTTACATGTGGGTAAGTTTAATGATGTTTTTTGATCTATGCTTAAAATTATTTACTTACTTATACTGAGAGGGAAAGATTCAGGATGAGCAACATGTGTGAGCAATATAACCAGTTGAACTATAGCTTGTGGAGCAGCATGCAAAAAGCAATGGAACAGCCTCAATAGAGCACTGTTTGTGTCTTCATCCAACATTCGTCTGTATAAAATTGCCTGTTTAGCTTCATTTCCCGTCGCCGCAGCTATTTTGCTCCTGATTCCATAAATAAGGATGTCTATGTACCTCAAAAGAGGCGAGAGTTGGATAAGAAGGAATATTATTCTTATTATCCACTGCGCAACGGATATTCTATCTAGGGATGGATCATCATGATCTATAATATACCTAAAAAGATATGGTGCCTTATTACTAGAAATAGTGCATGTATATTGTTTAATATTTTATTAATCACGAGTACACAGAAATATTCTGCAAATTAATAGAGAAAAATAAATTATTCACTCTTTTTATTTTCAAACAATATGCAAAAGAAAGGAGTAATATGCATTCTTTTGTCGGACCCGATACATAAAATATAAATATGTAAATTAATTCTTGGAAGAGTATACAGTGTTTACACTATTCCCTGGTCAATTGTCACTTTAACACTGTTAAAAGTAGAGGATATCACGGAATATATTTCCCTCTCCACCTTGTAGCGATGGGTCTTTAAATATCTTATTGAATGCATATCTTATGCTCAAACAATCCCACCATAATTTAAAATCAACTACTTGCAAAAACAAGAATTTCAAACTTATACCTAAAAACAAGTCTCTTGAACAAATGAATTGCAGCTATTGCATGGATAAATTTGAAACCTTCATTTCAAGAAAAGGAAAAATCATAAGACTACAAATGCCGCGTTTGAATATCCACATCGGATGCATTTTTTACATCTCGAGAGTTTGTTTATCCACATCGGACACATCTACTAAATATACATCTGTGTTTGTTTATCCCAGATGTAGCTGTCCAGATTACATTTTTTACATCTCGATTTGAAATGAGATGTGAGATGTTCCACGTCAGAAAGTAGGTGTTCTGTGAAGCCAACATTATCGATTTATCCTTTGTTTTTGCTAGCGTGAAAATAAAAGTGATTAGTGAGGTTAATTTTTGTTTAGATTTCAAATTTAGGTTGATTTCCAGTTTCAAAAGTCAAATTTAAAGAATATAAACTTCTAACTTGTCATTTTATCACATGACCAATAAAGTCTAGAGCGTTTATTACATCTACATTCAGATCTAATTTTCTATCAATTGACAAAAAATTCACATCTCGGATGCATCCGATGTGGATATTCAAACGCGGCAAAATTTCACTCCAAGGACTCAATTCACGAGTTTTATTCCCATGGGAAAATAAAATTTTCCCATGGGAATTTAGTTTTCGTATTCTCGACACAAGCGGTGGAATATTTTCCAATGAGAAGTATGGGAAAATATTCCCCTGCTTACGAGCATTGGAAATTGTGTTTTCCAATGGGAATTGTACTAGAGTTTGCGCATTAAAGTCGAAAATTTGACGAAGGATATCTTGGATTTTTGGTGAAATTGTATTTAAAACATTTTTTTGGCGTATTGATAGATTTTTACTTGTTTGTTATTTTATTTATGTAGGTATATTATTTTTACTTTTTTTTTCTCTAAGAAACTGGATGACGCGGATGAACTGGTTTTCTTAAATCAGTTAGCAATTGTGGGAGCTGCTGAGAGACTGGTAAATATTACAAATTGAGAAATTTGTAGTAATTTGAATAATGAAGCAACCCTTTCGAAAATTGTATTATTTTCGTTAACGAAGGAATTTCTTAGTTTCTCGAAACTTCCGTTGCTCTTCCGTACAAAAACTACTTTTTCTTTTTTCAACATGTAAAAAGAAAAGCTAATAATTCAACAAGTTTTAATTATACAATCGAATATTTTCCCTTGTTCCTCGGTCATGCTAACGATTGCTCGGCACGGCACCTGCTCCGGAGCGGGGTCTCGGCAGGTAACAGGTTACCCACAAACCACAACAAATACCGATAATGCCAACAGTAAATTTTAAAATATCTTTAATGTTATTGGTTGTTTTGGAATCTTTTCCCATGGGAAAAGATTCCACTACTTATATTCCCATGGTAATAGGTTATGCAATTCTCGAACTTGTCGGAATAGACATTCCTGTGGAAATAGTAGTTTCACGTATGTCTGATATTAAGTCCACGAATATTTCGAAACAACCAATAACATTAAAGATATTTTAAAATTTACTGTTGCCATTATCGGTATTTGTTGTGGTTTGTGGGTAACCTGTTACCTGCCGAGCCCCCGCTCCGGAGCAGGTGTCGTGCCGAGCAATCGCTAGCATGACCGAGGACCAAGGGAAAATATTAGATTGTATAATTAAAACTTGTTGAATTATTAGCTTTTCTTTTTACATGTTGAAAAAAGAAAAAGTAGCTTTTGTACGGAAGAGCAACGAAAGTTTCGAGAAACTAAGAAATTCCTTCGTTAACGGGAATAATAAAATTTTCGAAAGGGTTGCTTCATTACTCAAATTACTACAAATTTCTCAATTTGTATTATTTGCCAGTCCCTCAGCAGCTCCCACAATTGCTAACTGATTTAAGAAAATCGGTTCATCCAGTTTCTTAGTGAAAGAAAAGTAAAAATAATATACCTACATAAATAAAATAATATCAATCAACTTAAATAATAAGTACAAACAAGTAAAAATCTATAAATACGCCAAAAAAATGTTTTAACTACAATTTCACCAAAAATCCAAGATATCCGAAAATCTTTGGTTATGTGTTAGTCCTTCGTCAAATTCTCGACTTTAATTCGCAAACTCTAGTACAATTCCCATTGGAAAACACAATTTCCAATGCTCGTAAGCAGGGGAATATTTTCCCATACTTCTCATTGGAAAATATTCCACCGCTTGTGTTGAGAATACGAAAACTAAATTCCCATGGGAAAATTTTATTTTCCCATGGGAATAAAACTCGAGAATTGAGTCCCAGTAGTGGGATTCTCATCTTTCAATTCGGCACGTGTTAAGAAGGTTCTATCTTCGTTCCACAGAATGCGATTCGTATGTAATGTCTCTCTCTATTCAATTAGGCATTCCAAACAAAATGGCTACCAGTGGGTTTTGACAGGTTATGATATGGCAAAATTATGGCAACCCTGTAGGCCTGGTAATTTGACAAGGTCAGTGAAATAGATAGTTACATAGATTGATCATCCATATTTTTCAAAATAAACATAAGCTTATACCTTGAAGTAAAAATATAGGTAATTATTTTTTTTTTACTATATTCAAAGACTAAATATTGGTTTGTAAACACATTTTTGCAAAATCAATTTTGATTAATAAGCACTTGCGAGGCAATATGGCCGCTCGTAAACGACCCGCTTTGGGCAATCTATATAACTATATATGTATTATTGACCCTGTCAATGACAACAGGCTCACAGGGTTGCCACATCTAAATGTCAGTTCCCACTTGTCTTGTCAGCAGTTTGACAAGTCGTTGGAATGTCTAATTTGTTACCTGTTGAGTCCGCACATAAGAATCCCTATCCAGTTTCATAATTTCGTTTCGAAAAAGTTAATATTCGTGAAAACACTAGTTTATGCATTGTTGTCTTTGTACAGCAATTAAATTAAAGAGTATCCAAAATAAAACTGTCAAGCTGTTAAATGTTTATTTTGGGTAGCATTTTAATCAAATCAACAGCAGCAATTATTTTGTAAAATGTTACCTATTTATTAAAAAAAATTAATGTATAAGTTTGTTTGGGAAATAAATAATTAAATAACTATGTTGCATAATATTGTAAAAATACATTATACCTATATATTTTTAAAATCATCCCTAAATATAATGAATTATTAGTTAATATGATAAATTAGACTAGAAAGGAAAATAATAATAAAATTAATTTTTTGTCTGTGCTGATAAATACAAAAATATTTTTAATTCCACTATTTTATATCTAGAAACCCATATATATACCACTTACAACAGAGTAATTATTGATAAAAACAATGTATCATGCAAAGGAATTTGGAACAATGCATGTTTTAAACATTCCAACATTCAAAACAAAACAAAAAACAGTTTAAATGAAAAATCTATTTTTATATCACTTTTTACATCAACATACCTTCAACGAAATTCATGATTTTTTTACTGAAAATAATATGCCAATAGTTGTTATTGAAACAGATTTCATTTTTTTATTTAAATTTTCAGCAAGGCTAATATTTATTTACAAGTTTTTTTTTAATATGATTTAAATGTGGTAAATCCAGTCGACTGTATCTAGATATACCTAATTATATATTAGATTGGCCTTGAGACTTCTAATTGAGAAAACTTTTGGCAAATATACAATTCAATAACAATATTTCATTCTTGAGTCACTGTGTTTATTAAACTTAAGTTCATACAATGCGTGCACAAAATAATAAAGTTTCCGATTAAAACAGAATAATATAAGTAGGTAGGTACCTACAAGCAAAATTATTACAAAGTGGTTCTGTTTTCCGCTAGATTTCTTTATAAATCCCAAGGTTTTATAATAAATACACATTATTCAAATGAATCAAATCTTTTTGAAAGCAATGATTTTCATCTGAATTTTTTATATCTACAAAGAGACTCGAAAGTACTATGAACAGTTGACGAAATCGAAATGTGAACGCCAAAATTTAATGGTGTGATTTAGACTTTGCAAGGTCAAATTTGACAGCTCTTAACAATGATTTAAAATAAATTTTTAAAAATGGCGCAACATTTAACTGAGGCTCAAAAGTCGAGAGATAATTGAAAGAAATGTCTTCCAGTATTTATTACATACACATTTGCCAGACACTCCTTGTAGTATTTCTGGGTGCGGTGCGTCTTTTGCCGACACAAGATATTCTGGTAATATTTCGATGTGTGGACAGACTCAGTTTTAACAATGAAGAAAGGGAAAGATAGACCGGTATTGATTCATTCATTATTAGCTATTCAACCATTATTGATTAATAAAGTTTATGGTTGTAAAGTGAATTTCTATTACCCCTTAGCTAATAGAAAACTTAAGATTCGAAGATAATTATATTGGATACTACTAATAGTGGGCTCTTTCGGTCAATGTTTGGATGTGGATAAGCGTGAACAATCCTGAAATATGTGGGCAAATTGATGGGCGATTAACATCTTAGACAGCATGATGTTACCATTAGTAAGAGAAGTTTTTCTTGACAATTTTACATTTTACCATGTAAGAAATCAGTTTGATATACTCGTAAATGTAAAATATAATAATTGATTTTTATTGCAGGATAATTCTCCAATTCATTCGGCTCGAATATTAAGAGAGTGGCTCAACAACATGTTTTCTTATGGCCAACAAAAAGTCCTAACATGACCCCACTGAAAATGTATGGGGCTTGTTAGTCAAAAAGATATATCAAAAAGGCTGGCAAACCGAGGTCATATCATTACCTGCCACATACTTTGATTACTATACGAGGCAAGAGAGAGGTCCGACACGCCCAACATAGGTCGCGGCCATTTTGAACCCTGTGACACAGTTTACAGCTAAAGAATCAGATCGCTCACTCTGCGTCGGCACTTTGGATCTCAATGTTTCAGTTTATACACTGTGCAACTCGGATAATACAATATATGACAACCGCCTATAATAAAACAGCAGTCTTCTGCGTATCCTAAATTTGTATCCCTGGAGTGGATGTTATTTTGGAACTTTCAACTGGTCCGAGTGAGCTAACTGATTCTTTAGCAATAAACTGTGACTTCAAAAATAATATTCACTGACACTGACAGCAGCAAGCAAAATATCAGGTGCGTTTTAATCATCCGCTTCTGCTTCCGGAATTGTCGGTTTAGTCGTTTTAACCTGTCAGATTAAAACAAGAAAACTGAACATTCCGAAGCAGAAGCGGATGATTAAAACGCACCTATTAAAAATATTGCGCCAAGATGTAGGCAACACGTAATAAGGGTTCAAAATGGCGGAGTTTTCTATCTCCTTTTAAAAGGCACTCAGAAAGCTGCGCAGTGCGGCCATTCTCCGTATAGTAAAAGAAAATCAAAGTATGTGTTACCTGCCAAAACCCACTGGTCACTGGTAGCCATTTTGTTTAGAATGCCTAATTGGAGATTGGAGTTGCGTCGGCTGGATGGCTTTGTTATTTAGGTCAGCGATGGTTTAAAAATAGAGGTGATTAAAAAAAAAACGTCATCAGGTGAGACAAATAATGAAAGAATTTAGAGAAGAACCTACTTTCGATTCTGACACCGACGTGTCAACATCGAAATGGTGATCTCAGAATCGGGAGTCCAGTTTTCACAAAATATCAATTTTTAAAGTTACCATCTGACTTAAATTCTTACTAAATAATCTACTACATCCTGTGCCGAAGTTTTAAATACATATTTTAGTAAAAGGGAATTCGTGGGATTAGAGGGTTAAAAGTCCTGGTGTGAATTCATTCATGCTTTTCTCAATAAGAAAAAATATGTAACATTGGACATGCAGCCTAAGCTAAACCTATTTAAGTAAATATTAATGAAGTGGGACTAGTGTTGTTAACAGGGGAACAGTTTATTGCTAAAGAATCAGTTAGCTCACTTGGACCAGTTGAATGTTCCAAAATAATATCCACTCCAGGGATACAAATTCAGGATGCGCAGAAGACTGCTGTTTGAATATAGGCGGTTGTCATATATTGTATTGGTTATGATTTGATTCTGTATGCGCCAGGGATACAAATCCGAGTTGCGCAGTGTATAAACTGGAACATTGAGATCAAAAGTGCCGACGCAGAGTGAGCGAACTAATTCTTATAAAATGTGACAGGGGCCTAATTCCTGACGGCGTTCGTCATCGTCTCGCATGCGGTGACATATTATGGCTCAATAAAATACTGCCACAACTCAAAAACTATTGTTTCGAGAAATTTCATTTTGAAATTTGTAAGTCTCTATTATCATTATTTTGTTTTTGACATAAAATCTTTATATTTTATTTAAAATCTTTGATATTTTGCTGTTAAAATTAACGATTACGATTATAAAAGCGGGTTATTGCATAGTTTTTATAAAATTTGGGTGTTTTTGCAGAATATAACTCGAATTGAGGTAGTTTTAGACACAGTCTGTGACTAGATTTTAAATGATTTTTGGGCATATTTAAGGATATTTTTATTTGTGGCGGTATTTAAAGTAAAACCTTAATGATATTTTGCATCCATTGGACCAAAAATGTAATTTTTTTTGTTTTTTGACTTGTGGCGGTTTTTGATTGAGCCATCGAATATGCGAGTAGAAAATTGGGTTGAAAGCCTTTGCCATATGCGAGTGTTCATTAGTCATTAAGTTTACTTACTTATTTATTATATTTATAAGTACATTTTATATAAAATGGACGATATGAAACAATTTGGCCTTATACAAGGAATACAAAATATTGAAGAGACCCAATTAGATGCAGAACTACCACCTCTCAATTACAAAGGGCGGCAGGACCTATTTATGTTACCATATAGAGTTTATATGAATATTTTGCTAATTTTAATCTTTTTCCGTTCATTCTCAATGATAGAAACTACTATTTTGACATATGTTTTAGCCTATAGTGCAGTTTTTGTTATGATATTCTGAAATTTGATTGGTTGAAAACGATTAAACTGCTGCAATAATTAAAGCCACTACACCATGCGACACAAACCTACCCTAACGAAGGGTAGTCAAGAATACAATTTTTTTCTACAACCACATGGATATTAGCTTATCTACGCCCCGATTACAAAACGAAAAAATATACTATTGCCTTCAACTGAACGTATATATTTCATATCCATTCTAGGTAGTGATAGTAGTAATAACCTAAAATATTTTTTTATTTGTAAATTTTCGTTAGTGGGTCGTAGAAAAAATATACTGTACAACTGGATTGTCCACATCCACTTTTGTTGCACAAACTATTCCGTCGCATGCGATGGCGACCATGCGTCGCTAGTCAAATGCGGCGCCCAACACACAGTTTCAGGAATTGGGTTCCAGGGCCGTTGTGTGACTCTCAAGACATGCTGTTCTCAGTATATAAAACGTACAAGTGGACAGACAGCGAAAGCTTAACCCATACAAAAAGTTTTAAGAGGAAGAGAAGAAGAAAGTCATTAAAGTATCTACAGTACAATAAGAAATCAACAACTTGGTAGCCGACGAAAATAATGTTTGAACAGTATTCAAGATAATAAATAATTTTTTGGGCATAAAGAGCCCCAAGAAGTTTTTTTATGTTTTAATATACTAAGAATGAATAAAACAGTTGGTTAGGCTGACGAGTTATTATTAAATAAATGACTGTATTAGCTCTCTATCACTTTTTCAACAAGCTAAAATCGGTGGTTATTCAGTAATAAGTTTGATTAGGAGAAGCACCTATTTAGACTAAAGAATTGTAATTTATTACCATAGGAAGTGGCAAAAATAATAAAGTTTTTATAAAGCACCAAGTTTTGTAGCTGGAAATAAATCCATGTTGCTCATTATTGATTAAAGAATGAGTGCCCCATGATAATTTTTTAAAATAATACAATCTAGTAACTTAGGAATCTCTGACTGAATGCAAATAGGCCTATAATTTGTAGTATAATCCTTGCCGTCACATTTGTAAATTGGACAAAGAAAGCTTTCCTTCCAGAAAGCAGGAAATACACCCGAAAACAATGTTAAATTGAATAAATAGTACAAAGGTTTTTAGTGTAAAAGTAATTGTTTTTAGTAAAAATAGTGAAATACCATCAGGACCATAGGAAAGCTTATAAGGTTTGGGCATAAAATTATCAATAATCTCCTTAATATCAATATGGTAGAAACGTCAACATAATTATTTTTATAAGTGTATACTGGTATTTGGTTAGGTTGTCAATACACTCGAAAAATAAAAAGCAAAAAAAATATTAACAATGTCTTTATTATAATTAGCCTGTTTTCCTTCATAATGCATGGTAGCAGGTAAACAGTAACTAGACCTTTTGTTATTGTAATATTTCTAGAAATGTTTGGGGTCAGACATATTATTTTGAAGTTTGGATATAAATCGGTTAAAGCATGCATTATGTACTTTTGAACAGCAAGCTCTAAGTTCAGAATTGTTGATAATTAATTTGCCCAAAGTTTTATAACATTTATGAAAGTCTTTTCCGAGGTATTTTCTTTTGTTTAATTAAATTTATGCTTTCACCAGAAAACCAATGGGGATAATTGGAGGTTCTAAATCTTTTGATAGGTAGGTATAAAGGTGTATGGCTTGGTAAAATATATCATAAAATTTATTAGAAACCATGTTTTTAGACTTAACATGGATTCGATTTTATTATATTCAGTGAGGTTGTAGTTTAACTTGTATAAAACATATGGCAGAAATTTGAGCTGAACTTGCTCCAATTTGTTAATATGTATATTATAGTAAGGTGACCATAAACAAGAAACATATTCAAGGTGAGGTCTAACTAATGATACATATAAAAATGTTATTGCAAATATATTTGAGAAGTCTTGTGTATTACGTTTAATGAAACTGAGCATTTTAAGAGATTTACTTTTCGTTAAGTTGCTGTGGGGAATGAACTTAAATTAAGTGATTTGTCAAAGGTCACACCTAGATCCTTTATAGTCTCAACTTTCTGCATATGAATATCATTTATAACATATACATCGATGAAATGGTTTCTCGTCCGTGAAAAAGATATAGTAAGACACTTGTTAATATTGAGTTCCATCAAATTTTTATTACACCACACAACAAGACGTTTTAAGTCCTGTAACCTACCGCACCCAGGTACCTTAATAATTTATTAATTCCATTTATTAAATATAATATTGCATTCTTATTAAATTCAAATTCCTTCATTTAACGAAAAATCTCCCTGATAGTTAAATCTTATTTACGAATACCTAATAAATAATATCTATAACCACGTCCGTAAAATATCCAAATTTCGTGCACGTGTCTGGCAATCTAGATCATAAAACATTTCTTTTCACGAAGTAATCAACATTAAAACACTTAACTCGCTTATCTTTCTAGTTTCAATTTTAAGACCGATTTCGACAATATTTCGATAAACAAAGATCTCAAGCCACATAATAAATAAGCCACCCCCTTTTGCACCCACATTCGTATTTCTCTGGGAACTAAAACATACAGAGATGTCACAAACGCCATTAACTTTAGTATAAGAAGTCAGACCCAAATGAGCTCGTATTCATTCATTTGTTATTATTTGATGTGCAAGCATTCATTTATTATTTGTACCCAGTTATATTTCAAGTTCAGTAGTCAGTACCTTTCCTAAAACGTTCTTCCTAAACAACGTCTATCCTAAAATATCTCCTATTCCCGAACGCTGTCAACTTCCTACGCCTTATTTCCGACGCTTGTCGTCCCTAATTATTTCCTTCATAATATCCTTGTCGACACCCTTCGTCACGTCCTGCACCACCTACATAATTCTACCGTATATCTGTCCCAATGCAGTACCGTATTAAATACCTTCCTTTCCACCACGACGCTAGGCGCCTCGACGCAAGGCGACTCTCAACGCTGCGACGTACCTAAATCGACGCCGTAACAACGCTAGATGAAATTATTACATAATCTAATGTCTGTATTTTCAATGGTGAGTCAAAAGATTTATGTAACTTTCTTTGAGATACCACCAGGGTTTCGTTTAAACGTAGGGCTTGACATTTGCTTTAAAATATTCTCAATGTCACCAATAAACCACATGGCCTTCAGGTTAGGATAAACATCTGTTTTTGAAGGGTGAAATTTTGAGTATTTCAATAGAAATTATAATAATCAATATTAAAAAAATATACAGGGTTGTATTAAGTCATTAAATAGAAATTATAAAAATAAATATTTTAGAAATATACGGGGATGTGCTATCTTGGATAAATTTTACAAACCAAGAGGTAAAGTTTAATAGTTAAAAGTTAACCAACTGGTGATTACACTGTTCGTTAGCTCAAGGGGGGACACCTATATGCTAAGCAACCCGTTCTACTAGGTTTGAAACAAAGTATATGTGAAATCAACATAGTAAAGTAAACAACTGGCGATATTGGCGCTGTTCGTTACTTCCGTTGGTCAACACCTCTATACTCGTCGAAATATTTACCTAAGAGGGTGCAACCTGTGTATATCTAGAATAGAATCAAATCAACATCAACACAATAGTTAACTAACTGGCAAATTGGCGCTGTTCGTTAACTCCGTTGGTCATCAACTTAAATAAGAATATAAACATCAACACAGTAGTTAACCAACTGGCGAGTTGACGCTGTTCGTTAACACCCTTGGTCCTCAATCTAAATAAAATATATATATATTGATACCAAATGAATATGGTCTGCATTTGAACGGGACTCAAGTGAGATCTCCATAAATAGTAATATACTTTGCTAATTATTGCATCACATGTAAAGTATGAAAAATAAAAGAGTTTAAATATAAATTTGTCTGGTTTTATTTATCAATTTGCACCAAACTTTTCATCGAATCCTGGTTTACCTTAATTAATTAACATCACTTCTACTACACGAGGAAAAAGGCCAAATACAGTAAGTATATAATAAAAATATATATAAAATAATCGTGAGGTAAATAATAACATTTCAAAGAGTAAAACAACGAACAAAGAAGGGGTACCGAGGGTGGGCAGTTACAGTCCTCTTGTAGATTTAGACTATCACTAGCGCTTTGAATAGTTTTATATAATTTTAAATCATCTGCAAAAAGCAAACACTTTGAATGGGAGAAGCACTCCTTTATGTCGTTAATAAACAGGTTGAAGAGGATTGGCCCTAAGTGTGATCCTTGAGGGACACCTGATGTTACCTTTATCTCTATAGATTTGAAATTAGCCATCCTTAGAGAAATCCGTATAGATTGCATTTACCTGAACTCTTAAGACATTAGATAGATAATCATGGTGGATTTGCTCAGTGGATTTGGAAGACTGGAACGCATATTTTTGGCCAATTAAAACATTTTTAAATAAAGGGGAAGAATGTCACAAATACAATTCGCAAAAAGTACAGTACTAAGGATACTAATTGGATAATAGTTAGACATTAGACTTATCTCCACTTTTAAAGATGGGAGTTATATAGCTTGTTTTCCATGTACTAGGAAAAATGCCAGTCCTCAGGGACTATTAATATAAATGCTAATGTCTGGTACAATAAAAATTGTTTCATAGGTAACCATTTTAATTACAATTGCATATTCTTAATTAGGTGTAATTAGATCTGGACAAAATAATCATTATGGCCAGATTTTGTGGGTAACAAATTTCTACTTTAATTTTATTCAAAATTTTTATTTCCACTTAATGTCTAGTAGGTATGTTATTACCTGATATATAAGAGAAATAGCAATGGCCCTAATATGCTGCTACCCTGTGGTAGTTGAGATTGCTAGAATTCTCCCACTTACATGTGAATCCCTAAACAAACAAATCTTGTCAGAGGGACTATCTAACTAGACTAATGAGAGCATAATGTGATTTTGGTTTTAATTAGTATTCCTAAATTCATAAATTATCTAAGATTCCATAAGATCTTATCGACTTAATTGTCCCGTTAGTTAATGGACTTTTAATATTAATTATGAAATCGGTCCTTAAGGTACTAGACAAGGGTTGATATTGTTCAGAGAAATGTTTTTATTTATAATCTTTTACTGTATAGTTATCGTATTTTTTCTGTACTTCTATCGATTTCTAGTTTCACTATAGAAATTGTGTTGAATATACGTATAGGTATTTTTGCATAATTTGTTGATTTACATAAATATTTAATATTTTATTAAAAAAAATCTACTTACCATCTTAGACTGACGGTGGTCATAACAAGAGCAGGTAAAATTAAAAAAGTAAGAGTGAGCGCGAAATACACCCCATAACTGTTAATTGAGTAAAAATATAACAATATGCAAGTTAAAACCAAATCTAGGACATAGGTTATGATCGATAGGGCGATACAAACAACATAAAAAGCTCCGAAACGTCCACATTCCGTAAATTTATCGGGACTGTCTCCTTGCTTTAAATTTTCTATTTTTGCAAGAGAGGAATCCCTTGAAAATCGCACTACTGTGCAATCTTCTGCCATCGCATAGTAAAATAAACGACAGCCTAAAATAACTGCACTACGTCTTCAACTATTTTACAAATTAGCTGCACTATAATCATTTTAAAAACATTTAATTATGTTCTGTGTCGTTTCGAAAACTTTTTAACAAAAATTAAAATTACGAACTTCGGAAAACCGAAAACTGTACGTGACACACTGTCACACATGAACAAATCCACAATACCAAATAAATAATTTGTTTGACAGACACACAGGTGACAAGCAGTGTTGCCGACGCAAAAATTAAAATGATCCGAATGTCGAACATTCGATCATGATCGAATAGAGGACTTCTATACAAGGGAAGTGCAACCAACTTGACAAATTTTTTTGACACTAATGACATAAGAAATCGGGTCACATAAAGATGCTGTTTTTTTGTAAAATTTTTGGTTTTTCTTATCTACTTTTATGCCGTTTAGATAGTGTTAGCTCCCATACTTTTCACAATTTATGTAAATGAACTTCCAGAATTACTTTACCATGCATTCACAATTCTCTATGCAGATGATTCGACTTTCTTGTTTTCTGATCCCATTGAAGAACAATTGAAAAATAAAATCGATAGGTCAATTAAAATATTCTCGGAATGGGCTAGTAATCTCTCATTATTATTTAATATTACAAAAACTAACTACATTTATTTCCATACATACCAAAATTCTAATATACCTTGTCTAGATATGTCTGTAAACAACACACACATAAATACAGTTGATTCCACAAAATTTCTAGGAATAACATTCGATGAAAATCTATCGTTTAAAACTCACTGTCAAAATTTAGCGACAACCTTAAACTCACAATGTTTTCAACTTCGTAACCTTAAATGCATTTTAAAACCTCACCATCTTCGTCAAATTTACTTCGCAAATGTACATTCTAGGTTGATTTATGGTATCTGTGTATGGGGCGGATCATCCCATGCTAATGAAGTATTTATATCTCAGAAGAGAATTATAAGATGCTTGGCTGGTATTCTACCAACAGATTCCTGTCGCCCTCTATTTAAAAAACTTAAAATCCTTACCGTATTCGGAGTATATATTTTAGAACTTTTAATATACATATATAAAAACAAATCGAATTTTAAACGTAATAGCGACTTTCATTCATATAGCACCAGGAACAAAGATGAACTTGTTCCTCTGTTAGCACAGCTAAATATTTGTGCTAAGTCACCAACAATTCTTGGAATAAAATTATTCAATAAACTGCCACAGAGCATAAAAAATGAATCAACATTAAAAACATTTAATTATCGAATAAAACAACAGCTTTTAGAAATATGTCCATATTCAGTGCAAGAATATTTTCAATATAAATTTGTACCACATGCTTCACCACCAAACTGTTCTAGATAAATTTATACAAATGCCCCTTTTCGCCTACCATTCTACGTTTGTCTCTTCTATATTTGTCTGTATTGTTTTGTTTAATTACTTTTATTTATTGTATACACCTTTATATTTATAATTCTGACGTGTCCAATAACATTATAACTGTTTAAATGGATTAATAAAGAATAGAATAGAATACCATGTTGTACCCGTAACGTAAAAAAGACTTTTTATTTTAGGGTATTTTCCATTTAAAGGTTGAAAACATTTGTCAATATTAGCTGTCGATAATGTCAAAACATAAGCGTAGCATTGCATTTTATTTTTTATTGTTAATAGTCTATTTGTGTTTCTCCTGCTTTCTTGAAACATTTTTTGTCATTTGGTTTTACTTATTTATGTCGATTGCAAAATGCTGCTGCAACGAATACAAGTTCTATACAATATACAACCAACATACAACACTAGTTACGTTGTGCCCATCTATTGCCGCGTTTGAGAATCCACATCGGATGCATCTGAGATATTGTGAATTTTTTATCACGTGATAGAGAATTAGATCTAAATGTAGATGTAATAAACAAACGCTCTAGACTTTATTTGGTCACGTGATAAAATGTCAATGACAAGTTAGAAGTTTATACTTATTAAATTTGACTGTTGAGACTACAAATCAACCTAAATTTGAAATATAAACAAAAATTAAACAAACTAATCACTTTTATATTCATAACAAAGGATAAATTGACAAACAAGACTTCACAGAACACTTACTTTCTGGCATGGAACGAACATCTCATTCACATCTCATTTCAAATCGAGATGTAAAAAATGTAATCTGAATAGGTACATCTGGGATAAACAAACGCAGATGTAGATGTAGTAGATGTGTCCGATGTGGATAAAAAAACGCTCGAGATGTAAAAAATGCATCCGATGTGGATTCTCAAACGCGGCATATGGTTACGCTTGTGTTCTATCACCATAATTGACAGCTGACAATGACAAAATGTTTCAACCTTTAAATGTAAAATACCCTAAAATAAAAAGTCCTTTTCACGTTACGGGTACAACAAGGTATGTAAATGGCATAAAAGTATATAAGAAAAACGAAAAAGTAAACTAAAAAACAGCCTCTTTATGTGACCCGATTTCTTATGTCATTAGTGTCAATTTTATTTTGTCAAGTTGGTAGCACTTCCCTTGTATAGAAGTCCTCTATTGTCGAACTGTCGAACTGAAATTGTCCGAAATTATCCGAACTCAAAATTAGGCTGTGATCACTGATCATGTTAACATAATATTATATCCGTTGGTAAACTGTTTAACGGATACACTGTGGTATTACGTTATTTTATAATATAAACAGGACATCGATCAGCGAGCACTCTAATCTGCCGATCGCATTCAATGAACTGGAGTGGGGTAGAAAGCCAATGTGCATATTGTATCAATAGAACAAGATGTGCAGCCATTTTTATTTCTTATCTCACTCAGGAGTATTTATAATAACCATTTTCTGTTTCACATTGTTATTGTTCAATCCACATGCTGCTGGATCAGACAATAACAAAGTGAAATAGAAAATGGTTGTTATAAATACTCCCGAGTGAGATGAAAAATAACCTGTCTTTGCCCATAGAGTCGCATCCAATGAACTGGAGGGGGGTAGAATGCCAATGTACATGTACTAATTAGAACAAGGTGCGACTCGATGGGCGCAGCCATTTTTATTGTGTATCTCACTTGGGACTATTTATAATAACCATTTTCTGTTTCACATTGTTATTGTTCAATCTACAAGCTGGTGGATCAGACAATAACAATGTGAAATAGAAAATGGTTATTTTAAATACTCCCGAGTGAGATGAAAAATAACCTATCTTCGCCCATAGAGTCGCACATCAAGTCTATTGACAAGCATTCTACCCCACTCCAGTTCATTGGTCGCATCTCAAGCCCATTCTACCCCCCATTCCAGTTCATTGCTCTTGCCTCGTTCGTATAGTAATCAAAGTATGTGTTGTCAATAGGCTTGAGATGCGACTCTATGGGCAAAGACAGGTTATTTTTCATCTCACTCGGGAGTATTTATAACAACCATTTTCTATTTCACTTTGTTATTGTCTGATCCAGCAGCATGTGGATTGAACAATAACAATGTGAAACAGAAAATGGTTATTATAAATACTCCTGAGTGAGATAAGAAATAAAAATGGCTGCACATCTTGTTCTATTGATACAATATGCACATTGGCTTTCTACCCTACTCCAGTTCATTGGAACCACATACTTTGATTTTCTTTTACTATACGGAGAATGGTCGCACTGCGCAGCTTTCTGAGTGCCTTTTGAAAGGAGATAGAAAACTCCGCCATTTTGAACCTTTATTGCGTGTTGCCTACATCTTGGCGCAATATTTTTAATAGGTGCGTTTTAATCATCCGCTTCTGCTTCGGAATTGTCGCTTTTCTTGTTTTAATCCAGACTTTTCTAAAGCCTTCGATCAAGTCAATCACGAATTACTATTACTCAAACTGCAAGCCTACGGATTCCCTCCCTTTCTTCTAGAGTGGCTTAAAAGTTATCTCATTGGTAGAGTGCAGCGTGTCAAAATAAAGAATTATTTGTCTGATCCCATAAAAGTTTCTTCTGGTGTACCGCAAGGGGCCCACTTAGCTCCATTACTTTTTAATCTATTCATTAATGATGTTGGATCTGTTTTTGAATATAGTAATTATCTGCTATTTGCTGACGATTTAAAGATTTACTTAAAGATTAACAGTGGTGATTGCTGTAATAATATTGAAAAAGATTTCCATGCCTTATGTAAATGGTCTTCCTCTAATGGTCTAACCCTAAACACTAGTAAGTGTTACTGCATTACTTTTACAAAAAATCATAATCAAATAACACATAACTACTCTCTGAATAACAATACATTAATTAAACGTGTTACCGAAATTAAAGACCTGGGAATCGTGTTTTGCTCAGATCTTTCGTTTAATAATCATATCAATCTTATAGTTAATAGAGCAATGAAAATGTTAGGCATGCTGATAAGAAACTCTAGATCGTTATCTTTAGATGCCTGTAGAATGGTTTATATTGCATATGTGCGGTCCATTTTGGAGTACAGCTCTACCATATGGTGTCCATTTTACATAAACTCTGTAAAAAGGATTGAAAATGTCCAAAATAAATATCTACGATATTGTGCCTTTAAAGTTGGTCTAGCAGCAGGTACATATAATTATTCCACAATTCTGGATTTAATAAACCTCCCAACCCTTGTTAATAGAAGAATATTGATGGATCTATCATTCCTCCATAAGATCATAGCCGGGATTATTACTTCTGATGAGTTATTAGCTATGATTGAATTTAGAGTTCCCACAAGAACTACAAGAAATAATAGTTTATTTGCCATTCAACTTCACCTTACCAATTATGCTTATCATGCACCTCTACCTAGACTAATGCGACTGGCTAATCAATACAATTTAGACATCACTGGGTGTTCTATTAGTCAATTTGTGAATGATGTAAAGAGAATTTGTTTTTAATATCTTTAGTTTAGTTTATTACATTTCATATATGAAATTTTAGATTTATTGTGCCTACCTTTTTTTTTTTTTTTAATGTACTTAAGCTATTTTATTTTATGTAATTTATTGATACTAATGGATTATTCCGTAATATATATATTTATTTATTTAATCTGACAGATTAAAACGACTAAACCGACAATTCCGAAAGCAGAAGCGGATGATTAAAACGCACCTGATATTTTGCTTGCTGCTGTCAGTGTCAGTGAATATTATTTTTGAAGTCACAGTTTATTGCTAAAGAATCAGTTAGCTCACTCGGACCAGTTGAAAGTTCCAAAATAACATCCACTCCAGGGATACAAATTCAGGATACGCAGAAAATTGCTGTTTTATTATAGGCGGTTGTCATATATTGTATTATCCGAGTTGCACAGTGTATAAACTGAAACATTGAGATCAAAAGTGCCGACGCAGAGTGAGCGATCTGATTCTTTAGCTGAAAACTGTGTCACAGGGTTAAAAATGTGTCGGACCTCTCTCTTGCCTAGTATAGTAATCGTGTGATTGGAACAGACGCAATAGATGTAATCTGTGCGCAATAGTAGCCCAATTTGACTATGTTCCAGGGTGAGGGGCGTGGTGTTGTGCGGGGAAAGGTTTCATCAAACGTGGCAAATATTGTACTTTAAAATTCATTTTGAAAAATTTTGGATGGAGCCGGTTTTGCAAGTAGACTCAAAGGAATAATAGTTCTATGTTTATCTGTTCTTCGTTTTTTTACGAATATTAAAAAAAGTTGAAAATTTCCCGCAGATTTTATTTTTGTGAAAATGTTGTTTATTTGAATGACTTCTATACAGTTACAAAAGTATCAACTTAGGATTCACCCTGCATAGATAGGATTTAACTGAAGCAATGTTCGTTTATTTATGAAAACAATGAAAGCATGGCTCAAGAATGTGGATACCAATATCCTCACCGATCAGTCTTAAAGGAGCTGCGAAGTTTTCCTATCTCTAATGAAAAATGTCATCCTCAGCCCATTTAAATTTCGACACATATAACTATAATCTGCTTGAACTAAATAAGCTTAAATTCATTTGCACCATGAATATCAGAGAAATTACTTTTTAAAGTTTGAACAGTCAATACCAGCTAGGAGATTCGGAAAAACATTTATATTAAAAACTGTGTTTGTTGTTCTGTAGTTTGGAACATTTTATTTATTTAATACAATTTTATATTATTAATTGAAAAAATCCAATTTATAATTTAGACTTAACTAGATGAGCTCTCAAACAGTACCAGTCATTATATTTTTAATATTAGTTGTAAAATTCCTAAAACATAATTTTATTATTTATTGCTGTAAATTATAATAGAAATACTTACTTCGAACTAATTGGTTCTCCTGGAATGTAGAAAGGGTTACTAACTATATCGGCATACTCTGAATGTATTTTTCTAAACATCTAAAAATTATTCTTTTAAAGTCATAATTTATAGAAAAACAAAATATAGCTTACTGATCTAATTTCATTATCTCGTAAAACCATGTTGGTTGAATCTACTACGATTATAAACTTAATTTTAGTATTTGTTACATATCCATAACTGCAAAATAAAGATTTTTTTAATTGGAATTGGCTATATTAAGAAAATATTACATTTTATGGGCTTCCAGGGAAAGTAACATTCCCAAGTATAATTCTTTTGTATCCGCTCCTCCTTTTACTCCAGAATTCAACTTGTCTTCTACAATATCTAAAGATGAAAGTACTCTATACTGAAATTGTAGTTCTTCATCGGGATTTATTGTAACAAAAAATTTCGGAGAATTCTGAAACAAGGTATATGCGGTGTGACAATTTAAAAACTTACAATGGGCGGTAATGTTGTAAAAGAGAACTCACCCCCATCAACCCCCAGTTACCCCAACTAAAAAGTTTAAATAGCAACCCGCCTACTTGTGGTACATTATTGAAAAGCCTATAAAAAATGCTATCAAATGGTATAAATAATAATTGTACAGGGTAAATCAATAATTGTGAAACCTTGCCTTAAAAGGAAAATTTAATGAAGTTTTTGTTAAACTACAAATTTGTGAGTTCTCTTTTATGTCATTTTAGTTCCCCCTTCCTATCTTAGAAACGATTTTAAGCTTCTTTTGTTTGTGAGGTAAGTTTTTAAATGGTCACACCATATATTAAATCATTATTTCGGAAAATTAAATTGTATTTCGAGGTCCGTATTTATAAACAGAACTCAGCTGAGTCGGACTTGGGTAAGTCCGTCCTTCAACTAAAATCGAAGTTCGGTTATATAGCGTGAATTTAGAGATGGGTAGTAACAAATCCGTAAATGTACATAATAGTTACAGATTTGCTAATATCCATCTCTAAATTTCAGTGTAACACCGGAACCACCTGGAACTTTATAGACGTAACCGAACTTCGATTTTAGTCCGACTCAGCTGAGTTCTGTTTAGTAGTTTTCCTTTGACGTATGGTTCTGGTTATGGTTGACGTTAAATTGACAGTATTTTTGACAGCGGTTCAGATTTTGGTTCATATGGATGACGTCATAACAAAAGCCAATGGAATGAATTGGGTTATTGGTTCGGTCAGTCATATGTCATTTTGGTGTAAATTTAAATACCACGTGTGACCAATGAAGTGGAGAGGGGTAGAATGATAACTGTCAATGAAAAAGTCTGGACACTATGCACAATTTCGTTTTGCACATTTTGTAAACAAAATTCAGGGACGGTTTAACAACATTTTGTGCAACAATTATAAAATAGTGCATCGAAAAATAATTAACAAGTATAATTTAATACTAAATCGGAATAAAAGCATAAAAAATCATAAATATAAGCAAGATAACAAAGAATTGACGCCAAAAAAGCTTACAACAGCCAAAACACAAACAAAAAACAGAGCTGAACATGAACATAATCGCTGAATAAAGTCGATCCTGGAATTTGTTTACAGTGCTTTAGTGCAACCTCTCCTTATCATTTACGTGTGTAAGAGTGGAAGGCTGAATCACGCATAATTTCTACACTCGTGATGGATGCGCAGACGGTACCTTATCGTTCTACCCTCTCTACTTCTTTGCGTGTGACTCATTTTTAAAGTTATTTCTCAATTTTATTTTCTTTTAATTTTTTGTGTAGTTAGTTATTTGCCAAAGAAAACACTAAAGCTATATGATATAGAAGAAAAAATATTAACCAACTTAAGTCTTTAATATAAAAATAAAATATAAATAAAATAGACACTACCGACAGGGCAATTAACAGACGAAAATAATAGGTACTAACTAATTTAAAACTCTTTAAAATAAAATAGAAATAAAACCGACACTACCGACAAAGCATTTAACGAACGATGCAGACCTTTTTCTAGCGATAAACAGAATGATAATCTTCTTTTGAAAAATAGTGGCACATTTTTTGAATCTCATTTCAGTCCAAGATTTAATCTTAATGGTGTTAAAATAAACACAAACAAACAGGCCCTTGAACATTTCATCTCAAATACTAAACATTTCTAGGAAGTTTTGTCGATCACTACATATTTTACTTTTATTAACATTATTGTCTAAGTTCTTTTTTCCTTATTCATATTTATAAGAAAAGTGTCTAGTAAGATCTATTTTCTTAGTTGACCTCGTACGGAACTATTTAGGTTCCGCGGGAAAACTAAATTTAAAAAGTTAGACAATGAGAAGAATACTATTTAAATAAGGATAGAACATACCGCAAATTAGAACCGACTCGCGAGGCTGGTTCAAAAATGTTAACCAAATGGTTATAAGTGACGTCATTGTTTATGAAAGGAATATGGTTGGTTCTAATTTGGTTAACTAGAACCGGAACCAAACCCCAAAGGAAAATGCAATTTATAGATACGGACCAATGAACAGGGGCCCAATTCCTGACGCCTTCGTTAACTTATCGCATGCGATAACGTATGCGACTTGATGAAAGTGTATTCCTGAACTGGCGGCATTCGTCAAATTTATTAAAGTATGCGCTAAGAAATGATGATTTTCAAAGAGCGCTCATGACCGTTCGACAACTACTTTGTCGCATTCGTTTAGGTGAAAGTAAGGTTATAATTGTCAATTAATCCTGCTTTATCATATGTGATTCGTGTTTCTATCTATTGGTTTTGTTTTGTGATTTATTATTGGGAAATATTTATTTTTAATTTGACTCTATTGAACATTTTATTAGAATATAAAAATGAAACTTTTTGTACCGTGAACTCTTTTATTGGACGTTTAGGTGCCACTTTATTTTGGTTTATTTTATTTAGTATGGATGATATAGAAGAAATATGAGTTTTACAGGCACTAAACAATGTTATAAATTCTACTAAAGTTCCACGCAATTTTTCCGTTATTCGTGAACCACGCTGTTCCATTTTTAATATTCTAAATCTAAACCACTCCAATTCTCAAGTCCAAAATACAAATAATCACAGTTAAAACGTCTAAAAACCAAAAATTATTAGACATCCAATCCATTTAATTTTATAATTTTTGGCAATTTTGACATGTGTCAATGCAATTATCTCATATTCAGTGATACCATCTTTGGTATTCTCAATCCTCATTGGTTAAGACTATGCAATAATCAAAGACTCTTCGTTAACACGTTCGACTTGATTCGCGATTATCGCATGGTGTTCAGGAATACTAAATTGCTGTCGTATGCGTTAACGACCATGCGTTACTTAGCGCATGCGGCAGTTAACGCATGTTTCGAGAATTGGGCCCCTGGAGTGGGGTAGAAAGTTAATGTGCATATTTTATCAATTGAACAAGATGCGACTCTATGGGCGCAGCCATTTTTATTTCTCATCTCACTCGGGAGTATTTATAATAACCATTTTCTGTTTCACATTGTTATTGTTCAATCCACAGGCTGGTGGATCAGACAATAACAAAGTGAAATAGAAAATGGTCGTTATAAATACTCCCGAGTGAGATGAAAAATAACCTGTCTTCGCCCATAGAGTCGCATCTCAAGCCTATTGACAAGCATTCTACCCCACTCCAGTTCATTGATACGGACCAGGGGCCCAATTCCTGACGCCTTCGTTAACTTATCGCATGCGATAACGTATGCGACTTGATGAAAGTGTATTCCTGAACTGGCGGCATTCGTCAAATTTATTAACGTATGCGCTAAGAAATGATGATTTTCAAAGAGCGCTCATGACCGTTCGACAACTACTTTGTCGCATTCGTTTAGGTGAAAGTAAGGTTATAATTGTCAATTAATCCTGCTTTATCATATGTGATTCGTGTTTCTATCTATTGGTTTTGTTTTGTGATTTATTATTGGGAAATATTTATTTTTAATTTGACTCTATTGAACATTTTATTAGAATATAAAAATGAAACTTTTTGTACCGTGAACTCTTTTATTGGACGTTTAGGTGCCACTTTATTTTGGTTTATTTTATTTAGTATGGATGATATAGAAGAAATATGAGTTTTACAGGCACTAAACAATGTTATAAATTTTACTAAAGTTTCACGCAATTTTTCCGTTATTCGTGAACCACGCTGTTCCATTTTAAATATTCTAAATCTAAACCACTCCAATTCTCAAGTCCAAAATACAAATAATCACAGTTAAAACGTCTAAAAACCAAAAATTATTAGACATCCAATCCATTTAATTTTATAATTTTTGGCAATTTTGACATGTGTCAATGCAATTATCTCATATTCAGTGATACCATCTTTGGTATTCTCAATCCTCATTGGTTAAGACTATGCAATAATCAAAGACTCTTCGTTAACACGTTCGACTTGATTCGCGATTATCGCATGGTGTTCAGGAATACTAAATTGCTGTCGTATGCGTTAACGACCATGCGTTACTTAGCGCATGCGGCAGTTAACGCATGTTTCGAGAATTAGGCATTCCAACGACCTGTCCAAATGGCTACCAGTGGGTAATGACAGTTTAGATATGGCAACCCTGTTGTCAAGTTGTCATTAACAGGGTCAATGATACATATATAGTTCTATAGATTGCTCAAAGCTGATCGTTTACGAGCGACCATATTGCCTGACAAATATTTATTAATTTGAATCGGTTTAGCAAAAATGTGTTTTAAAACCAATTATTAGCCTTTAGATATCTAAAAAAAATAATTGCTTACATTTTTACTTCAAGGCATAAGCTTATGTTTATTTTGAAAAATATGGATGATCAATCTATGTAACTATCTATTTCATTGACATTGTCAAATCACCAGGCCTACAGGGTTGCCATAATTTTGCCATATCATCACCCACTGGTAGCCATTCAGTTTGGAATGCCTAATTGGGCCCCAGAGCTTATCTCTGATACGGACCTTAGTGGGAGAACTGTGAAGGAACCTTTCAAGTATAGAGAAAGTAAAAGTTGAAAAGTCTTTTGGTAGGTAGAGAGGGGGTAAACGTCAAACCACGTCGGGCGGCTCCGAGAATTTCGCAGTAATGTTTACCTGCCAGTGTCGTTTCATAGAATAAGTAATTTTAAATTGTTATCAGCGGAACCGGACAATTGCATGTATTTATGGATTATAAATAATTATTAAACATGTATTATAATATTCAAATCATAATTTTACAAAATTTCAACAGCTATTCACAATTTATTAAACTATTTACTCGAAATTGTTATTAACATCTATAAAATTATTTTGTACGCCAATGTATCGCGTCCACTTCGGTGAGATCCGCTGCCAACCTGTCAATTTATGTGTATAAAGTGGGAGAACTGGCAAAAGCATTTCCAACTTTTACTTCTGTTCTAGTGAGCCAAGTCTACCTACCGAATTTACAATTGTCATTATTGTCAAAAGTCAAAACAAAAATGTCATCATGTTGATGTCGATGATGTCACTAAAAAGTGTTTGCGGATAAACAATGTGTGCGCGTCGATAAGTTGTTATAATATTACGGTATTTATTATTTGACTAATTTTGGAAAACTATGTTTGTATGGGACTTGTATCTAAGATAAGTAGAAAAACTTACATCTTTTCCAATAATAGCTGCACAAACAGCCATATTTGCACGTACTTCTAACCAATCGTTCCATACACTACTTCAAAATAGATCGACCACATCAACATAGTTGCATTCCGTGCCTTTTGCGCACGTTGAAAATGCCCGAAGTAGAAATACTCTATGATGTGAAAAATCGTTCAGGAACTGTTGGAAACAGTGCATATGTCCGATTTATTAATAAAACAGAGAAAGTAGTCGAAATCGTTTGGTTAAATCACACAGGAAAGTACATAAGATACAGAATTTTAAAGAAAGATTATTTTGTTGATGTAAATACTTATAATGCCCATCTTTGGGTGGCATTTGATCATGAAACAAAGGATAGACTTCATATAGATAAGGAATTTGTGTATCATCCAAAAACGAGCAAAGAATTTTTCAAGCAAAAGTACCCAGATAGGGTCATACCAGAACATTATGAAGCAAGAATCAGAGCATTTATTACATTACCTCTTTACAGTTTGAGATACAATTCGCTCTTAACAATACGAAATTTACTAAAGACTTCTGAAGATGCAGACAAATTGGAGTTACCTACACAATTAATAGAAGATTTAAAGAAAGTGATAGTTCTAAGGAATAATTTAGCTTATACTCTTAATTCACAGGAGACTGATTAAATTATTATTGTTTAGACTGATTTTTATATGACTGGTTTAAATCTCCCATCAGAGTGTAAAAGGGAAGAGTATTATCAGAAAATGTGCTTTCATAAGAGTTCATCTTCATGACAATGTTTCTTTAGATATAAAGTTGATTTGAACTTTGTACATTTACCACCTTATTCACAAGCAATCTTTAAATAATGAACCTGTAAGTTACACTTGAAACTTGAAGGAATTTCTAATAGAGTTGGGTGATATTTCACAGACTCTTGTTTAATTATTGATATTTAAAAAATTTCTGCTGACATTGTTTACATGTTCTATCGATTTTATCAATGTTTTCAGAAAACTACTAATGGATATTTAATTTGGTAATGATTTGAGGAAACACCTCACTTATTTGAATTTCACTATTCACAGTAATGTTTCACAGTGTTTAAAAATCAGGATTATCACCTAACTCTACTTATTCTTTTAATTGACGTTACTAGTTTTAAGAATTTACATGTACTTACATATATGGAGATTCTTTGTAAATATAGATGATAAGAGAAAAATTCCCTGAAATGATTTTTGATTAATAACCTCAAGACCAGCAGGTAAACCATAGAAGTGCATTTTTAAGATCAAGTGGGATTAAAGAGCACATTTTTTTTGTAATGTATTTAATAAAATAATATTTTTTATCGCGATACATTTCTCTTAATGTTCAAATCAACATATCTATTTGTATTTTTATCATTTATTGTTACAAGGGGGCAGAAAGTATTCTATATATATATTAAATATAGGTTTTTCATATTTGTTCTCCTATATAGTATTAAAAAGAAGTGTGCTGTTGCAGTGAAAAATACTTTTTCCTTCTGAAAAGCCTTATTTAAAGTTTTAATAGTGTTAGTGTATTCTTATATCTTTGTAAATATTTACATTGTAAAATGTATATAATTTTAATAAACCGTTTTGCAAGTTTTTGTCTCATTTGTATTTTGACCAATGAATTTTGCTGACTTAGGTTTTTATATGGTCATTATTTCCATATTTCAAAAACATTTACATTGTCCTGTTCTTATGTTGAAGGTATTTGTAACAATTACTATTCCTAGTATTTATTTTGATTCCTTGTGTAATATAACTATAAAAAAAGTCGATTGGGAAAGATGTAATGGTTTGGACAAAAATTGGGTATCTTAAATGTTTATTCTCACATTTTATGAATGGTTCTTACAACGGCATGAATGTGATAAACATTTAATTTTATCCAGAGTTCTATGTATTATTTAAATTAGACCGGACCTTATTGGATATATTTTTGAAATAAATCAATGTTTTAGAGTTTTTTTGAAAAATTCGTTTAATTACTTCTATAGATAGTTAAAAAAGTTTAACTTAGCATTCACCTTGTATTATCCAGACCGAATTAAAGTTATTCTGCGAAAGTGTAAAAGAGAAGTTTTTGCAATTAAGTCAAAATAAATAACTTTTTTGCAAGAGCGGCTCTAGAGAGTGGGCCGCCCCCCTCCGAAAGTAATTTTTTGCAATCCATGAGCCTTTTTTTATTAAAATAAAAAATATGCTAAAAAGGTAATGGCTAATGGAATTGTCAACGGGCCACTCTTGCTTTCCTTTATCCATAAATGGAAAGTATGGGAATCATGTTTTTTTTTTTTCGACCTCGGGTGTTTGATAGATATTTATGTTTTTGGGGTCCCCTGAATCCGGTTTGATAATTTTTAGCTATGTCTATCTTTGTGTCTGTATCCACAATAACACAAAAACGTATAAAAAAATATTTAAAAGTTAAGCTTTAATCCATTCTGCGGCAAGCTGATTAAATTTTGGGTATAGTCTAAGCATCTGGGGGGTACTGGATGGTACTTTTAAGGTATATTTCTGTTATTTATGATTGAAGAACAACATTCTTTTAACAGTTGTTTGTGATGTTATTTTCTATAATTTTTGTTCTATACATGATTCTCTAAACTCTACCGTAATTGAGAAATTTGAGGAAAAGTGCAAAATTTGAATATTTAAGTGTTTTCGTTGAAAATGAAGATATAAACAATTGTTTTGAATTATTTTTCTTTATTTCATACTGTAAACACTTATTTATTAGATGAGCCATACCTACTCAATATATATCTTAGAACTTTACTGAAAAGTCATCTGCTAGCCATTATATCTTTTTTTGTATTTAAAAAGCGAACAAAATTAAATTATATTCTAATTCTAAATACTTGGTGAAAAACAACAAAATCTTCATTTTCTATATAACATCGCTACTTGTCTATATAAGCGTTGGTTCAATTGACTGCAAATGGGAATAAAACATGCTAAATAAACTAGACCTGTAGATACCAAGGGCAGCATGCAGTATAGGGTTGCCACATTTCCGGAAATGAAAAGCGTGGCACCCGTGACGATAGAGCATTTTTATATAATCAATAATTCCACTAGTAGGTACTACGTGCGAATAATAAATTTAAATGCATTTTATCTAATGTTCATTAAATTATTTTTCGCCCCTATCATGAAGATGGTTTTAAATAGAAATTGACAAAACATATTTATTTTTAGTACATTGCCTAAATACGAATTGTCATGTTTGTAGCCTTCTCGATTATTGACATTCAACAAACGTCTAGGTATTCAAGTGAATTGTACAAATCTACAGGTTCCATTCGAGATTGAAATCGAGAATGTCTATTTCTTGCTGAGGAGTCCTAATAAGGACGAAACCGATCCAAGAATGACGTTTTCATTAGTAAGCAAAATCAGAGATAGCGTCTTGAAATTTATTTTCTATATCTGCTGTCTCCTTAAAGATAACGGATGTCGAGGTATTAGCCAGAGGATTTTTTTTTTCTATAGGGAAAAGGTCGCTGGTATATTTTGTGTGGTATTGTTTTTGAGATTTCTTGCTTGGTTATTTATTTATTTATTCAAATAGGTACACTACAGAATTACTCTAAATGGTACACAAAATTAAAATATACATATATGTCAAATCAATCGACTCGGGTCATGAAAATACCACATAAAGAAAAAAACAAGAAAAGCGAGACGACGTAAAATCGCATTAAAATAAAATACATCAATAAATGCTCTTTGTCCATAATTGGTTTTGTGTCTTCTAATAAAAAACAATGAAGTACGTGAATAGGTGCCAAAAAAGTAACAGATTGTAATAGGTCACTATAGTCTATTTTTATGTATGAGAGAGTAATAAAACAGCATTTCTAATGCAAAACTTAGTACGGTCATTTTAAATATTTTTACAGAATAATCTAAATATTTCCTAAAATTGTAATAAATGTACCTGAGCTATTACAAGTTTTGGGTCTTTTATTGGTCCTTTATAAACATAAGCTGTACAGAACAATAGAAAAAGGTTTGGACAGGCCAAAAGCCCTGTGTATTAAAGATTACATAGCCGTATCTTAAGATTATTTTCAATAAGTACCTATTTGCCAATTTCGTTTTATTTTAATTCCAAGAATTTCTTACAGTAATCGAATTATAAGTAGATAAATACCTTCCCAACAAATTTCACCGAAAATGCGATTATAGGTTTTCCATTTAGTAAGGAGGTCGAAGTTGTGTATTCTTGACAGTTTACTAAATGTCGTTAACTTGCAAAAGGTGCAGTGTGAATTCTAGTTAATGAAAAAACAATAATATTTAATTGTTTTAAATCATTTACAGACAAACATTTATGTAAAAGTGTTGATGACACAGTGGAATTAGTTAGTAGTACGCTTGGTGTTGGGAAATCTACGATTTACAGAGTTGTTAAAGAAGAGAAATGTGGCGAGTTTCAAACAGCACGTAAAGCTCCAGGAAAACCAAAATTTCAATTAGAAAATCTTTTGAAAGAAATACTTCGAAGGAAAGTGCATGCGTTTATCTTTAGAAAAGAATTTCCGACAGTAGACAAAGTTCTTGCCACGGTTCGAGATGATAAGGATTACCCTGAAATGAGTCGAAGCACACTATGGAAACTTTTAAAAGAAATAGGTTTTCTATGGAAAAAGCATTCCAGAAAGTCTATTTTAATAGAAAGAAGCGATATTGTAGTATGGAGAAGAAATTACCTAAGGGACTATAAAAGAAATGAGAAACCAAAGAAGAAATATATTTTATTTAGATGAAACATGGATCAACGAGGGACATAAGCCAAATAAATTTTGGAAAGATGAAACTGTTACAAGTCGAAGACATGCTTTTTTAAATAATTTATCTACTGGTTTAAATCCACCATCAGGAAAGGGGCGCAGACTAATAATAGTACACATCGGTAGTTCAAACGGTTTTGTTAAAGGTGGTTTATTGACTTTTGAATCTACTCATACCGGTGACTACCATGAGGACATGAATGCTGATGTCTTTAAAGAGTGGTTCGAACAAATTATAGATCTTCTTCCTCAGAACTGTATAATAGTAATGGATAATGCAAGTTATCACTCGAGACTTATAGAAAAAATGCTCACAACCAAGTGGTTAAAAAAAATGTTTACAGAATTGGCTAAATTCAAAGAATATTAAGTTCCATCCCGGTTCTGTGAGAAAAGAACTGTATCATGTGTTCCCTTCATAAAGATAAATTCAAAAAATATGAAATTGCACAAAAATCGTGGGATGACGGTGGTTAGATCACCACCATATCATTGCGAAGTAAACCCGATTGAACTGATATGGGCACAGATAAAGGGAGAAGTTTCAAGAAAAAATAATTCTTTTAAAATGAGTGATGTTAAACAGTTGTTTTTGGAGGCTGTAAATAATGTGAAGCCTGAAAACTGGGAAAAGGCAGTAAATCATACGATTAAAGAAGAAGAGAAAACGTGGAAGTTGGACAATATTACTGATGAAATGATCGAGCCACTCATTGTAAATATTGGTTGCGACAGTTCTTCTTCTGATTTGGATTTGCAGGTAAGTAGTTTTTATATTAAAATTATTATTTATGAACGTAACGTTGTTTAAAAGTCAAAGTTTAAACCCTTATAGCTACATAACCCGTTTGACACAATGTTCTTAACATACCTTGTGGAAAAATAAAACATTTTAGAAAAATTGCACTTTTTACCTTCAGCTGTTTAGAAGTTATAAGCAGGTTAATTAAGTTAAAATATAAGTGTATACTCGAGGAATAACTTCAAAAAATATTTTAACTGTCTACTAAAAGAAGTGGTACGCCTATGGATTACGAACGCTTTATTATTTTAATACTATCTCATACATAAAAATAGACATTAACAGTCGATCTTAGCGTCAATTGATATAGAAACAACTAAAGCATGCATTCTTCTCGTTTCTAGGCTTTGCATACCACATAAAAGTAGCCTCTCTCGTAACTAAAGTTTTGGTAGGGAAAGTGGTGTTTAAATAGGACATAGTGAACTTACGCTGAACTCGTTCTATCCTCTCTATGTGGCAGGTATAGTTAGGATGCCATACGACAGAGCAATATTCAAGAATGCTTTTAACAAGTTTATTAAATAATATTGATTGCTTTAGTATCATACATATGTTGGGTATTTCTTTTAATAAGGCCTAGCATCCGGAAAGGTTTACAAATAATGGAATCAGTGTATTCTTGAAAGGACAATTCCATATCAAAGATCATCCCTAGATCATTAACTTATTATGACGTTTTGCAGCACAGTATCATTAATCTTGTATTGGTTTAGAGAAAGGGTGAAAGCTCTAGTGAACTGGATAGTTTTGCATTTACTGGTATTTAATGAGAGATGGTTCACCTTGCACCATTCATTTAACCTTTCTAGATCACCTTGAAAGGCAGTATTGTTATGTGTGACTGTACTGAAAATTTTTAGATCGTCAGCATATGAAGACAAGTACTGTAGTACTGTTTACTATTAATAATAGTAATTAAAAAAAAGTATAAATAAAATATCAAATAAATAATAAAAATATTGTGAGAAAAGGTAAAATCTTGTAATATTATAAAAATATGTCAATAAGTGATGCCTAAAATTAGTAAGTGAATGAGCACTTTTCGTATATATTGGTAGTTTGTTAACCTTTACCAACCACAGGGCTTTTTCCACTGCTACTAAAGGTTTGTATTATAAGTGTAGACTTGAAAATACTATTTGGTTTTATTTACCATGTAGGCGCTTTTTTTTTAATTAAAATTAGTATTTGAAAAAAAAAATCTTTGACTGAAAGCCATCTCAATGATTTTAGCACTTTCTTATCTACTACAAGAATGAATGATTATCAAGATATATGGTACTCTCCTTTATTGGATTTAAAAAAATGGTAAAACGCATATTTATTTTGAAAGCAGAATCTAATTACTAACCTTTCGGTTTTTAATATTTTGCTTTTGAAATATAAATGCCCTTAAAAGCTTATTTCTTCCAAATTTAACACTCTAAATAGTTAAAAGTTGTTGAGCCAGTCACTTTCCTTTGTAGATCAAATGAAACACAATGTCAATACAAAAATAATTATATTCTGTATTTGTATGACGATCGGACACATAACATGATTCTTTATATAAATCCAACAATTAAAATGTCGCATAGTCGAAGTTTTTTCTACACTTCGAAATAAATCAAACGTTGGGTTGATAAATTTCAAAAAACTAACAATTTTGAAAAAACTCCAAGTATTTGTTTATAAATAAAATAATTTAACATGTCCAAATATTTACACGAAATATACAATAATAAATATTTAAATAAAATATAATTTGTTGCACATAATTGGATAATCTTTAAAAGGAACATCGACATAATTTCACAGGTATAAATTAAGTATTAAAACAAAAATAATATTTTTTTAAATATTTGTTTCATTTAGATTGCAAAAACGCTTCTGTTAAACAGCTGGTTTTCTACGGCCCCTGAAAAAAGAAACGGAAAGAAATAAGATTAAAAATCGTTTGTGAGAAAAGTAGGTTTAGATATCAACATTTTCTATTTCTACAGGACCAGTAGGGTTGAGTATGGGATACTTGAAAAAAATGAAGAGGTAAATTAAGGTCATCTTCACTCTGCCTCTAACTGCCTTCTTCTCACAGTCCCTACTCTACCAAATTATGGGGCGATTGTAGTTTCCATTCTTAATTTATCTCTACATGAATTATTTAAGACAAAGATTAAAAGAAAAATGTTAATGTCATTTAAATATTTCTAATGATTAATTATATAACAGAAATAGTAGTTTGTGCAACTCAAGTGATAAAAACGACACTTCCCACAAACACAAGCAAGTTGGACGCAATATCGTGGTCAAAACCGATTTGTACTTGTAAGAAAAAATAACCGCACAAGAGTAATAATGAAATTTGACTGCGTCATGACAATGCATGGCCCCACGTCCCTCAAACTGTAGTAGATTTCCTGAATGTTTGTAACATCTCAACAATGCCCCATCCACTACAGTCCAAATTTGGCTCCTTGCGACTTTTGGCTGTTCCCTGAAATCAGATTTCCTTCAAGAGACGGAAATTCAAGACCAATTCAAAGTTGTAAAGGTGTGCTGCAAGAAGCTCTAGCGTTTGCGTTTAAAAAAGTGGCAAGAACGGTGAAAAAATGTATTCGAACCGTTACTTCGAAAAAGAGTATGAAGATTTGGAATACTGAATAAATATTTTTTTCTGTACAGTATTACTTTTTGAACAAACCTCGTATTAAAAACCATATCAGCGCAAATTGTTGCATAAAAAACTTTTTATTACAACAAAACTAAAAAGACAAATTTATTGTATAAACTTAAACTGTTTAAATTTCATAATACATTCATCAATTTAAACATAAAATTTTACAGACTGGCCCTGTGTACAATAGACACCTGCACTCAAACCCTCGCATTTAAAAAAAATCAAAACTTCCATTACTTGGTCACTTAAACAACATTCCAATACATATGAGGTCTTTCAACTCGCAGCGTCTTGCCATACAACACTCAATAAAGTTAAAAATAATTTCAAACGAATCTTTGCTTGATGATGTTATGCGCTCGTCAGTTGGACAAGTCCATTCTACAATAACAAGGGGAGTACGCATGAACCAACGAGTTGTCTTTTGACATCCGACCACATGACATCGTTTTCGTCTCTCGCTGTTCACTTGGCGAACCATCAACAGGCCTTCCATAGGCAAATATCCTTTACGTTAATCGTTACAGCACTTGTCGCTTTTCGTCTGGTCCTTTATAAAAATAGCGTGGTAAAGTACATCGTTTTCTTTAAGTTATTGTATATATGTAGATAAATGTGTAATCGCTCTTAACAAGCGAATTAAGTCAATGTACCATTCATCAGTGTTTGGTTTCCTGGACAAGAAGTTTATCTTAATGGTTCATAACTACAGTACACACCCGTACCGGCCTAAGCCGATGAAGAAACAGGGGGCAAACCCCCAAGAGTTTACAAGAACTAATCAATATTCATGTTTAAACATTTTATGGATCTTCAAATTTAGTGTATTTTAAGCACTGCTTACTCAATAATCCTTTTTTTCTACACCCACATGTGAAATCAACCAGTGAACATATTCAGAGTGAAAGGAAGTCTGGACGCCTAATTTTCTTAAAAATAGGCTGTCAGAAATGCTCACAAAATTTGAGAATTGGGGATTTAACGATTCTGTCTTATTCTTTGTACTTTTCCTGACGACTGTTTTTCTGATAATATTAGTCACTTTGGTATTTTAAATGCCAAATAATATCATGAAATCTTAGGTGTGACATATAACAGCAGATCTTACTGGACAAAGACGGCAAGAAGACATATGAGTGTCATCAATCCAGCAGAAGAAGCAACATTGTGCAGGTTATGCGAAGAAGAAACATCAATCTACGTCCTGTGTTAGTGCGAAGGCCTGGCTCAATTGAGATTTCTAACACTAGGTGAAGAAGCATGTAACTACATGCGGGAGCTACTGTCTAATAAAAAAAGACCAAGCTAGACGACATACTCTAAATAACGGAGTCCCACAACCTGAGTGACATTGTTGAACTAGGAATTCAGAATAGAATCAAAAATGAATCAACAAAAGTTGCATTAAAAAAAGCAAAGTGAACAATATTATCGGAAAAAACTGTAAATCTGACAAAGCAAATAAAATAGGAATCGGCATGTCGTTAAACCCAAAAATTTCAAATTTTGTAGATTTTCGAGAAAATTAGATATTCCAGACATTTCTTCCACTTTGTATGTCTCAAATGTGATACAGTTAAGACGATCTTACAAATTCAACAAAATCTATGATTTCATTATCCTCCGTGTATCTTAGAACCAGCAACATCATGTTCTCTACTTAAAAACAGTAAAACTTAAATAGTTTGTGATCAGTCACAAAGAAAGAGTTTTTTGATGAAAAATAAATTATTTTATCATAATTTGCTGGTAACCTAAATTTAATACTTTGGGTGAACATTTTATCCTTGCACATCACACAAAATTAAAAATTATAGTCAATAAAGAATTAATTATCTACCTAGGTCTGGGCCTAATGCCCTCCCATCCATTCTCCTTTGAGAAGAGATATGACCGCCACTGGTGTACAAGAATAATACCTATATTAACCCTCCGATTCCCGAGTGGCGTGTGACAGACGCCACTCTTATTAACAATGCACATAACTTTTTAAAATAGTGAGATGGTGATTTGTCCTTCCTTGTACCTTCTTTAATACGTGTACCAGATATGTGTAGTAGAAAAAAATCGCATGAACAAATACAAGTTAAAGCAATGCAATAATTCTATATGGCTCGAGCATGCAGAATATATATGCCAGTCATGTAGTTTCAAAAGATATCGCGTTTGGGGATTTGTTTTTTTTTTTTTTTTTTATTTTTGTTATAATATTCTAATTATGTTAAGAAGTTATCTGTATATTTCAATAATTTAATTTATTTTGTTCATATGTTTAAAAATGTAAATTATGTTATATTTATTACATATTTATTTTACTGCTGTAATAACGAAATTTTTGTTTGCGAATTTGAACTAAAACATTAAATTATATATTATGAGTAGTATGTAAATTATTTAAATAAAACTTTTAGCATATATTTTCATTTTATTCTTATGACTTAATTGAATGGCGTCTCACAGACACCACGAGGGTACTCTTGTTTTGAAATTGAACGCGGGTGACAGAGGGTTAAGTTTTCTAGAACACTGTACATAAAACATCTAATTACTTACTTTTTTTTATAACAAAAAACAGTAATTTTCAAGAAGAACTTTGGAATCCTTTAGGATTCTTCTTCTGCCAATTCCATGTATCTCTACACATATCTTTTACATCCCTGGTAGCCACCCAGTTTAGCTCTTGCTTAGCCAAAGTGGCATCTGCATAGCAAGAGGCGATATCACCCTCTCTTCTGCCTACAATCTCATAGTTGATCTGTTTTCCGGAAGCCTCTGAAAAGGCTTTTACTATTTCTAAGACAGAGTAACCACGGCCTGCAACAAATTTTATTTTTTTAGATCAATTTGTCAGCAGAGGCCATGAAAACATATTCCACATGCAAAAACAGTTTTGAATACCTGTGCCGAGGTTGTAGGCTTTCCAGGATTTAAAAGTTGGCGAGTACATGCGTTCTAAGGCTTTAAGATGGCCAATAGCGAGATCTGTAATATGAATGTAGTCTCGGACTCCTGTTCCATCTAGAGTAGAATAATCTGAGCCAAAAACTTGAAGTTTTTCACGACGACCTACGGCTACCTGGAATAAGAATTTAAAAATGCCTTAATCTTGATATTTCAATTTTTATTAAATTAAATTAATAAGTCTAGACCTTTTAATATTCATATTTAATCAAGATACCTACAACAATAAAACTAAATTTTAATTAAAATATTTTAACCTTGACGGCTTAACGTTTATTGTAAATATAAAATGAAAATACCTTCATATCTAAGATTATAAAATATAACTCTATAAACAGCTTGTAAAATTTCTTATAGACCGTCAGCTAGTGGTAATTCTGATTGTATCTCATATGCCTTTTGAGGGATTCGATCATTATGAATTTACCTATTAGAGCATGGTAACTAGCCTTGCCCTAGATACAGATCTGGACTTTGTCAAAAAATAAGCATCTTGGGACAAAACTGCTGCCGTACGTGTAAGTCATGGCCTAAGGGCTTAGATTGATCTGTACATTTGCAAAAAAATATTTGTTTAATAATTTCAGTTTCAAAGCTGGAATTTTTTATTTGAACTTATCATATTATGAATAAAAATTAGATCCGAAAATAGACTGTATATTATTTAATTGTAGTATCTTAAAAAATTAACTTTTATTAATTGTAGGTACACGAAACAAAAACATTCGTGAAAAATATTTACATGTTGACGAAATATGAATTAAGAAGAAACTCTTTAAATTATTTTTAATCCAAATATAAATTGTTTAAAATGTAGTGAAGATTAGAAAAGTCATAATACATGTACCTACAGATGCAATTCCACTATATTTTTATACTAAACAAATATTTGTAGAAATTCCACTACATAAAAATATATTATTTTTTAAGGAAAATAACTAACCTGTGAAATATAAGGCATTAAATTATTAGGAATTCCTGAGGGATCTTCTCCTATGAGGCCAGATTCATGAGCACCAACTGGGTTAAAATATCTTAATAAAATGACTTTCCAATCCTGAAAATAATTAATAATTATATACAGGTAACTCACAGTAGACTGCAACACTCCAGTAATTTGTTTATATTATCGATTTAAAAAATTAGTTTCAGCAGAAACATTTCATTCACCCATCATTCGTATTAGTGATTTTTTATAAAAAAGTTGTCCAGAATCGTTTAATTAAACTAAATCCAAAATTTCAATAAAAACAACAAATACTGAAAAATTTCTCTTGAAGTCCAGAAACATCTCACAGGTTTTTTAAATTTTATTCTGAAAAATTATGGCCAACTTGTGAGCATTATTCGAATTTTCTTGACTTTTTCAAGAGAGATTTTCAATATTTTGGTTTTTTAATAAAATTTTAGCCTATTTGAACGATTCTGAACAACTTTTTATATAATAGTTTTTGCTAAAAGAATCCCACATTTGGCTCGGCGATTTTGTTTCAAAATACGACGTAGTGCTCTCATATTTCATTTCATAGTTCTACCCAAATTTGATTTTTCTTGAACTGCTCCTGTCGTTTTATATAATTTGACGATATTTCGTACAGTATAGCGTGATAATTGCAGTTGTTTAGCAATTTTAGCACCATAATTACCAGCATTGTATGAATTGACAATAACTTTTGTTTTAACTCAAAGTGACTATAAAAAAAGCTATTTTTTTAATACATGGACCATACGAAATGATTAATTGATATCTTATTTAATTTAGTATCCTATGCATATCTCTAATTTTCTATTATTAATTTTTATAAAAGATGTGGACAAACATGTCTCAAATTATATTAAAAATATTTTGATTAAATAGATTTTTCTTTTGTGTTTACCAATGTTATCTATAATAAAGTTAAAAATATACTATTGAATGGGCCAAATGATATGATTCTGGACTCGTAGATAGAATACGTCGTGAATAAATAATAGTTTAGAAAAACTAAAAAACACGCTTTATAAGAAAAGCAAACTAAAAAGTAGAATATAATTTTCAATAAATTTAAATTAAGAATAGTGTGATTAACAAAAAAACATATTTTATTGTAGAAAAGCGTGGGGTGCTTTTTAAGATATTTCCATAATGACTCTACTTTTACCAATAACTTTCATTAAAATATTATAACAAATGACATCAACACTATTCTACAAACTTTTTTATTCAATTTCCTTTATACAAATATACCTCCGTTCGTATTCGCTCCGTGCGTGATAGCAGCGGCAATTCATTTAGGTACTAATGGACTATTTCTGCGTATACTTACAATACAATTTTTACTAGAATTCGTAATTAAAAAGAATATACACTCTGCACAAAAATTAGCGCATCACTATTAAAAGTGACAAAAAGTTTTTCTTTATTTGATTTTTCGATATATTTAAGTATTGGGACACCCTGTATATTAGTTTTGGATACTTACATGTAAACATGGATGAGTTTTTTTATGTGTAAATGTTTTTGTAAAATAAATACTAACTCTTTGAAATTGCAACCAACTTTCGCGATCAGTTGCTTTCAATATTTAGTAAAGTTAACTTGGTTTTTGTGGTATTTAATTTTGAAAATTATTAAAATGAATAATCCTGACCGCCAGAGAAGAAATTTGGGACATGACGAAGTGGTTAGAATCATTACATTACTTGAAGAAGAACGTAGTCAACGTTACATTGCAAATACTTTTGATGTTCAACAATCAACAATTTCCAGGGTAGCTGCCCGGTTTAGAGAAACAGGGCAATACGACAGAAGGACTGGCCAAGGTCATCCAAGGGTTACCACAGCAGCAGACACCCGATTTTTAACATTAACCGCTCTTCGAACTAGACACTGTACAGCGCGAATGCTCCAAAACGAAGTAGCCGTTGCCCGCAACACAAGAATTTCTGTGCAAATAATATGAAATCGTCTTCAGGAAGGAGGAATTAGAGCCAGGGTGGCGGACTTGTGTCCACGCCTTACCAGGGAGCATCGTGTCGCATGGTTGGAGTTTGCCAGAATTCATGTGAATTGGGATATAGACGATTGGTGCAATGTTCTGTTTTCTGATGAATCTAGATTCAGCCTATTTTCATCTGATCGACGAATTCCAGTCTACAGGCGTGATGGCGAACGATACTTTCAGTGTAACATCAGAGAAACGAAATCTTTTGGTGGTGGCTCTGTTATGATGTGGGGAGGAATTTCTTTTGCGGCTCGTACAGAGTTAGTACCAGTTGTGGGAGGAAATTTAACAGCTGCAAGATATGTAACGGACATTCTTGAACCCTATGTTGTACCTTACGGTCCATTCATTGGTGACAACGTTCGCCCGCACACAGCTTTAATTGTTCCTCAGTACCTTAACGAAGTTGGTATTCCACATTGGATTGGCCAGCTCGAAGTCCTGTTTTAAATCCAATAGAGCATGTCTGGGACAATTTATCACGATAAGTACGAAATCGACCAATTGTTCCTAACACCTTAAATCAACTTCAAAATGCTCTAACCGAAGAATAGGACAATTTGCCGGAACAATTGATGCAAAGCCTGATTTTAAGTATGCCACGTCGATGTCTGGCAGTACTTAGAGCCCGGGGTGGTAATACAAGGTATTAATTTTGTTTTATTTATCGATTGCACCCAAATTACATTTTTTAAATTTGTAAAAAATCGAATAAATTTATTTGGTACCTTCTTAAGTTTTATTTTTTGGCCATTATTGCATACAAATAGTTCCTAATTTATAAGACACCAAACTTTAAAAAAAAAAAATTGCAAAAATTTTACGTTTTGTAAGAAAATTGAACTGATGCGTTAATTTTTGTGCGGAGATTAGTTTTATTAAAAGTATATGGATTTGTAAAACAAGTAAAACATTAATTTATTATTATTATATATTTTTATGGCTTAAATTAAAAAAAATATAAGTAAAATCAAATAAAAATTCTGTCAAAATAAAAAAATACCATTAAATAATAGCGTGAAGTTAAAATGTATAAACAGAAGGATTGTTATTTATAATTTCATTTTTGTTCGAAAGAAAACAGAAAGTCACAAAATTGCATTCCAGCCACATACAATAATCAACGGCAGAAATCTTGAAATCTAGTCCTTGCTGAACATTTAAGAATAAAGGGATGTTGAAGAACATCGTAAAATTATAATTTATTGTTTATTTAAAACCTTTCAAGTTTCTGATGTCTACTATTTCCAGTATTACTGTTATTATTACAAAAATAAAGGTAATTTTTCTTCTTATTGTAAACCCATCTATTTATTTCTTTGATTTAATTTCCACTTTGCCAGTGAAAATTTTTATAATTTTCACTGTTTTTTTTTTGCTAGTATTTTTACAATTTTCAACACAGCAACTCCGGTTTCTTATTGTATTGTTTTTATCTACTTTTTTGAAAAAAAAAAAGTAAAATGTATACATGTATTTGATATGACAAAGTTACAAAATATCGCTCTAAAATGCACGAATTATCCGCAGCTAGCGCTAGTATCGCTTTTGCTTCCCCTACCATGATTTGGCACTGAGCGAATATATTCATCCATATATTAGGTTTTGTTTGAATTGAATTAAAATATTCGTGCTTAACTTTTTTGAAATTGTTTGTTTATAGAAAACCGAGTCGTAAACCACTAAGGTCAAAACGCATCGTATTTCGGGAATCAACCCCTAAAATTGAATAAAGTTTGATGAAAAGTTACCACAGGGATAACATATACGGTATCGGATTTGGAAAATCGCTAATCCTAAAGGTCCTGTCAGGATAATGGGAAAAACTATTTAAATTATTGCATTGTCATCGGTCCTTGATAAGTGTGCAACGTTTCAAATCAATCTGACGTTTTGAAGGGGGTGAAAATCACGTTCAAAGATTCCGTTACATAGATACATACTTAGCTAAAAATAGATCACTTTAAATTTTGTGCTGTTTTGATTTATTTTAAAATGTAATATGAAGAGATGTAGACACAATTTTTTTATATAAGACGAGGCAGAACAAATTGTGACTTCCTTTTTTAGGGCTCCACTCCTTTAAGTTTATTTATTTTAGAGTTTAATATATCGGCCGGTCTTTTTAAATTGTTGGTAGGTATTATTCACCTAATTTTGTATGTATTTATTTAATTTGAATAATAATTTTGTGTAATATCTTGTGATTTGTTTTCTATAAGTTTCAGCATATATTTGTACGCTACATCTTACATAGGATAAGATTTGAAATACCTTTAAACAGAGGTACTTTCCTAAATCTGGCCGAAATTTGAAATCAATTGAAGCTCCTACAGCAACTCTCCACTAAAAAACAAGCATTTGTTTGTCTGCATGCAGAATGACTGTAGAATAGGTTAACAAAGCTGACAAAAAAGATAAACCTTGGTCTAGCTTTGTTAATATTTCAGGGCAATAGTGTTAACAGCAGACCACGACAAGGAGAACCAAAGTTTAACAATCAATCAAAATATATCAGAATCTCCAGAATTATAAACTTATGAAAATTATTATAGGAAACATATGTATGGCTTTGAATAGGAAATTACCCAAATTAGCATGTCTAGAGAATATTACATCTAAAAATATATTTTTAATCAAATATTAAACTTTTGGGCTTCTATTTCAATATTAACCATACAGAAATACATATGGATTATATAGGATTAAGTAAGATACATTATCAATTGTACCCACAATTCATAAACATTAAACTAAAATAAACCAATTTCAAATAACACCTGTTTTTATTATTTAAATAAAACATGTTAAATATATGTTCTTTATTAAATACATAAATGAGTTTATCAGAACTCAACCACACACATTTTTTTGTAATTCTAGTGGCAACGTATACATTTAAAAGTCTTTCGGGTTTATTATTTAAAGAGACCAGCTACAACAAAATACTACTACTAATTTTACAGCACTTTGTTTATAGGAGAGATCTATCCAGCTCTTTTAATTAAATCACATATTTAAAACATTTAAATTAAGTAATTACATTTTCATATTTCACTTATGTATTCTTAATATCCTTATTGGTACTTATAGTTACTTAAAAATGTTGAAAGTGAATGTCATAAAGGTAAAATTCCTTCTTCTACGGTGTTGTACATGCAATTTTAGGTTTTAAACGTTTTGTTCAACATTAGTTCATTCCACTTGCACCATATTGACAACGTGCACGTTAAAAGTAGATCCGTCTCTGTTTTTATAATATTATTGCTGTAGGACAAATGATAATAGTGGATTTCGCCAAACGAACATCAGTGATCCCCTCATCATTAACTGAGTCTATGTCACGACCCCCTTAGATATACCAGCCCTGGAATTCAATATTAATATTCATTGCGATGATTTTGATTTTAACGCCCTCTATCGCAATAAAAACTGTTACATATTGTAAAGTGTGATACTTCATTTGAAAGCTAATTTTATTAATTATGTAATGAACTTAAATAATTGAAAAATCTTGCCCTAACGTTAAGAAATACAAACTTAAATCAGAATCAACCAATATAACAAATTTATGCTAGGCAATCAAATTATCTTTCAAATTAAGGATCACACTTTACAATACGTAAGTTTTCTATCCATTAGAGGGCGATAAAATAAAAAGCACCACAATGATTAGTCATATTGCTGAATTCTCCATAAAATTACCTTTTCAATCATGTGTCAGATTTGGTACTTTCCCTATTTAAATTATATTGGTTAATGACAGAGGGTAGGGGAATGAAGTCCTCCTTCAAACTGGACACAATATAGAACACAATTGGACAACTACATAGTAATAAACAACAACATTCAGACAGTTGAAACACTCGAAAATGAAACCAAAATTTTAATAAAGAACATACAAAAAACTAGAGACGACACAACCACAATCAAGACACAAAAACTACACATTGACACTCTGCCACCTGAAATTCTAGACCTAATAAACAACAAAAATCACATTAGAAAAATGTGGCAGCAAAATAGAAGACCAGAGGATAGGGTATTAATGCATGGCATAGCCAAGACTATAAATAAAATGATAAGAGACCACCGAAACAAAAAATGGGCAAAATAGCCTATCCGAGTTAAAACCAAACGACAACTCATTGTGGAAAGTCGTGAAGAGGTATAAAAAACCGCATTCATTACTTCCCACAATGAGACAGGAACCAAACTTACTAACTACGGACAAGGACAAAGGGTCAAGCCTTCGGCGAATACTTTCAATCGAAATTTGTAAACCCTCAAGAGAACAATAACAATCAAAATCACATCGAACACATCGTCACTCTATTTGAACAGCTGGAACCACTACCAGTGCCACATTTTTTTTTAACCTCTCCTAAAGATGTTAGTGAGGTAATTAAGAGTCTTGAGAGCTCCGGGCCCAGACGACATTAGTAATATACTGCTAAAAAACCTCAGCAGAAAAGCTGTCGTGCAGATATACCGTTTAATAAATGCCATTTTCAGACTACAACACTATCCCAGTAGTCTGAAAGTGGCAAATATCATACCAATCTTAAAACCGGGTAAACCGGCTCAAAATATAGAAAGATACCGACCCATATCCCTGCTTAATACAATAGCAAAAATTGCGGATACAATAATTCTGAAAAGACTTAAAACCATTGAACAACAGCTGCAGATTATATCCCACGGGAATAGTACGGCTTCAGAGAGGGACACAGCACCGTGGCCCAGGTCCTGAGAATAGCGCATCACGCGAAAGAAGCGTTTAATCAGAGCCTACAAACGGTGTTAGTGGCGCTAGACAGCGAGAAAGCCTTTGACACCGTATGGTCTCGTGGGTTAATCTACAAAATGCTTGTGAATGACTTTCCTGGGCACATCGTAAAAATAATTCAATCAAACCTACAAGAAAGACACTTTAATATTAAAATCAACTCAACAAACGGCAGTGGACGCCGATGATATCTGTGTTTTTAATAGCCACAAATCCGCCGAAACGGCGAACAGAAAGGTAGACGTCCATATCAACCGGCCCTTGATGAACTATCTCGCTGATAACAAGATGAATATCAATTCAAATAAGACCGAAGCCTTACTTTTCACCAAAAGAAGGACAGAGGGTATTGTCACACCCCTAATCATACAAGGACAAGAAATACCTGTGAAAACGCAAGTAAAATATCTTGGTTTTCAGCTAGATAGTGGGATTACATTCATGGCGCATATAAAAGACAGTGAATAAAAGTACAGGGGTTTTAAAAGGTCTGTATCCCATAATCAATAGAAGAAGTAGAGTATCACTTCCTAACAAACTTCTTTTATACAAAATCATATTCAGGCCAATCCTATTGTATGGGTGCCCAGCTTTTGTTCAATGTCCACCACTCACTTTAACAGATTGCAAAGGGCGCAAAACAGATGTCTGAGGCTTGCTCTCAGATACGACCGCTACGCTAGAATACGTGACATACATAATACGACAAATATGCCTTACATCAAAGACTTTGTTATAGAAACGGCAGAAAACTTCTACGCGCGATGCCTCCCTGATGAATTACGGGATAGCATCATTAACATTTATCGGGGGGACAACGTGCGCAGAAGACACGGATGCCTACATAAAAATATCAGCATATACAGAAGACAGTAACGTGACCATTCACAATACGACCCATACTAAACTATAATTCACACGGACTGGATACATAGACTTTTTACAGGACCACGAACACACTATGACAACCCTGTTTTTTCCTAGCTTTTTCAGGGGACACAACCATAATTAACGCAAGACAGACCTATTAACCATGTACAATTACCGATTTATGCACTATACAACCCCTTAATTATGCCCCTAGGGCAAGGAGTGAGGGCTGCTATATTTAGCGTAATCATAACAGTAAACAACACGACATATTAAAGGCGAAGATACTCGTCTTGGCTCATGCAGACCCCTGTTATGAGCAATACATTACACTTTGTATTTTATTTTTATGCTGATGTGTATAGCAAAGATTTTTAAAAGGTGAATAAATGTTTTTAAATAAAAATAATATTGTTTAATGACAGAGGGTAGGGAAATGAAGTCCTCCTTCAATTAAAAATTGACGGGTTTGAGAATTTGTAAAAATGTTGAGGCAGTTTCTGATAATGACTTGGTACGTTTTTGTCTGGTCACCCTGTATATTGAAATGAATATTAACAAAAAAAGTTGTAGTAGGTAATTTTAATGAATCTAACATTTTGTGAATTATAAAAATTAATTTGCAAATGAATTTGAAATATGTACGATTATATCAACAAAACTTTTTTGCTTATTTAATAGAAAACACTTGACCTACTAAAAATTAATTATTTGTAAATAATTACTTTTTGACCTTACAAATTCTAAATCAATAACATTGAATGCGTCTGTAATTCTGTTAGCCTATAATTAGTCTTTGATGGGCAATAAAAATTAAAGAAACCATTTTTGAATAAATCATTGATGTCTTCTTGTTCAGAAACTTGCTTATTTTTATTTTATAGAGAAGGTTAATTATTTTTTACTTAAATATACAGAGTGTAATAAAAATATGTACAATAAATTTAACCACAGTTTCTGGGGTCGAAAATAAGCCAATTTAAGCTAACTTGCTTATATGAAAAATGGATAATAAAAAAACTTACAATGTTAAAGTAGAAATTTTAGAAGTGAATTTTTGCTTATATATGTTTGTATACAGTGACCAATAAAATGGAATCAGTGACGTCCAAAATTGTTTTAATTCTATGGGTATTTAGAAGGATTCCTCGCCCCTTTGGCCAACCAACTTTTTTAGACAATGAAATTTAGTTAAAAACAGGATATCACTAAAAACCTACATCTGTTTTGAAATTTGTTTGTCTCTTAGTATTTGTTTTTGAAAGGCTTAATTAATAGGCCCCTGAAAGAAGGTCAAAGTAAAAATTACAATGACATTTTTCTATTGATCTACTGAATATTTGATCAAGATTTTTTTTAACTCTTTTACAACTTCATAGACCATCGATATTACTAGGGAATAAATTATAATTGAAGTTACAAAATAGAAAAAAAAAAAAAATCGTGAACAAATATTATTCAGTGGATCAATAGAAAAATTTCATTGTGAATATCTTTCTTCAAGGGCCTATAACTCGATAATTAAGGATTTCACAAACAAATACCAAGAGACAGAAAACATTCAGAACAGATAGGATTTCAGTGGCTTCCTCTTTTTAACTGAATCTCATTGTTTAAAAAAGAAGGGGGTTAAAAGGGTGCAGAACCCCTACAAAAACCATTTTCATGGACACTCTATACTAACATACATTTTCACAAAAATATGTTAAGTCGTTTTAGAGTAAGAGCAAAAAATCACTTTTAAAATTTCAATTTTTTACTATTCATTTTTTTATATAAGAAAGTTAGCTTAAATCGGCTTATTTTCGATCCCAGAAACTGTGGTTACATTTACTGTACATCTTTTTGTTGCACCCTGTAGAAACAAAACTAACACTAGTGTATTTTGAAATTCAATTATTTGTAAAGTTTAGTTTCTTAACCTTAATTTTGTTCAAACTAAACATTTATCATTTATGTTTATCATCGCCTTGATTATGCTGAAACAGTCAGCAAAACGTGTGTAGAGTCTGGCATTAGGTTAATTAGTTTTTGTAGTGGTTTCGAAAAGTTTTTTTATACCAATAAAAAAGATGTAATTAAATTTAACCAATAGATATTTGAGTTTATTCCTTTAAATTTCCTAATGTATTACTTAGTATATGGTATTTCCAAACTCTATTTATAGAAATGGTATTCAATTATGTAATGTTGTTTTACGTAGAAAACTATAAAAAAAAATTAGATACATACCAAGAAAAATGTACCTAATATATTTAACTTTCCACTTGCTTATGTTATGGGTTCGGTTGCCATAAACACACTAATAATCCCCAGGGGATAGATTCTAATGGGCGCTAATTTATTTACGTTTTATTGTTACATGAGGAATAAAAGATACAAATGAAAATCAGCAAATATTATTATCTAACAGGTGGTGCAAAAATCACGACCACATTCGTAACATTGTTAGATGACTTGAGGAACGAGAGACTGTCAGCGACATTGCACGTTCTGAAAGGCCTCGCACAAGCTGATCAATAGGTGATATTGACCTAGTTATAGATGTAAAAAAATCCAAAAATGAGCACAAGAAAGCGATCAACGCAGTTAGGCATTGTACCTATACCTATTTAAGGTTCAAGTAATGCAATACCTAGAGCGTGCAGACTTAGAAAGGCGTATATAATGCTAATACCACCCTTGAAAAACAAATTGCAAATTGAGTAACAAAGCACACTGCTGTCTCAATGATGCCATCGCTGACTGTCACTACAATAAATGATTAACAGCAGATCACAACAGAATATAACTTAATACTAACTTATTAATTCAGCATAAATTCACCTCACACAAACACTCATAAAAAAAAAACAAAAACATATATACATACATTTAAAACTAATACTAGTTACTGAACATAAATTATATTACTTCTGTGATTGGATGAGTGTTCATGATCAGTGGGCAAACCACTCTTAATGTATTCCTGGAATTCTAAAACTAAATAAAATACAATTATTCTTTGAAAGAAGTTTTTTAAAGTATTTTTGTAATTTAGATAACTTAAGGTCTTTATGTATTCAGGTAATATATTAAATAAATTAAAGTTAATTGAATCATGTTCTGATTTTGATAATCTGTATCTTGGACCTCTAACATAAGTACCTATTCATGTATTATGCATTTCAATTAATTTGCAAATATAAATAACGAAGGTAAAGTCATGATCTTATAAGTAGTGAACACTGGTCTACAGGAATCTCTAAATTGAGCATCTGATAATAGTCTTATTGCTTTTTTTTGCTGACAGAAAATTATAATGGAATCAGTTGCATTACCCCACAGTAATATTCGCTCCGTGCGTGACAGCAGCGCTAATTCATTTATGTACTAATGGACTATTTTTGCGAATCTGACAATACAATTTTTAACAGAATTCGTAAATAAAAAGTATATCTGTTAGTTTTAATAAAAGTAGATTAATTTGTAAAACAAGTGAAACATTAATTTATTATTATATATTTTTATCGCTGAAACTATATAAAAAAAAAAGTATAATCAATAAAACTCGCCCATTATCGTATCTTTAACCCTTTAATTGTTATGAATGTTTTAAAATCCGAAATTGACGAAAATTCTAATTTGCCTTAAAATTTAAAATGCTATAATTTTAAATTTTTTACCGAATATTCAAACTATAATAAACAATATTTTTATCGCTGAAACTAAAAAAAGAAAAAAAAAAAAAGGTTGAAGAAGATTTTACTTCTCAGGCAGTATAAAAGTACACGCGCGTAGGAAGCATATTGTTATAATGTAAAAAAAAACATAACAACAAACAAAATTTTGAAAATTTATTTAGGTTATTTTGTTTATTATAGTTTGAATATTCGGTAAAAAATTTAAAATTATAGCATTTTAAATTTTAAGGTATATTATGAAATTCAAGAAAATTAAAATTTTCGTCAATTTCGGATTTTAAAACATTCATAACAATTAAAGGGTTAAAGATACGATGATCGGCGTAAGGACTTTTTTATTCGAAATATCCTAAAGAATATAAAAAAAATTAATTCATTGCAAAAAATGCATTTTTTCTGGCTTAATTAATTTTCGTTGTTTAAACAATGACATTAACAGATATCGAGTGTCATCTTACACTTTTATAATCAGGAAAGCCTTCCAGACATTTAAAAAAAAATTACGAATTAAAACAATTTTACAAACGAATGCGCCACTATGTCCTGCACTATAAGAAGTTGTCTAAGTCTAATAAGTTGTCTTTAAAGAATTAACCTATTCTGTCAAAATAAAAAAATACCATTAAATAATAGCGTGAAGTTAAAATGTATAAACAGAAGGATTGTTTATTTATATTTTCATTTTTGTTCGAAAGAAAACAGAATGAATGATTAAAACTGGTTTCCTATCCGTAAGTCACAAATTGCATTTCAGTCACATACAATAATTAAAGGCACAAATCTAGTTCTTGCTGAACATTTAAGATTAAAGGGATGTTGAAGAACATCATACAGGAAGTCTTTTATAGCTCAATAGATTCTCAATATCAACATAAGGTAGGGTAGTAGTAACAATATTTTTTGCTCATTAAAATCATTTTCTGACAAATGGACAGCCTTTTTTTTTATTGTTATTGGAACAGTGAATATCTTCGAATCATTCATGAAACTCCACTACATCGCCAAAAGTGACAGTATGGTGCGCTTTCACAGCAAGCAGAAAGATTGTGTTGTTTTTTTTTTTTCGAATGAATGATCCTGGAAGAAAACACCAAAAATACAAGAATTTGATCAAGAACTCGTGTAGTTTCAACACGATAGTATTACGGCACTATCAGCTCTCGACACTAGATCCATTTTCATTTAAATGTTTCCTGAGTAACTTATTTCGAAATTATGACGATTTACCATGGCCACCCAGAATATTTGATCACATAAGACTTCTTTCTGTGGGGTTATTTGAAGGATCGTGTGGACGTAAACTGATCACAAACTCTGGAAGTACTCAACGCCAACATAAGACAAGAGCTTGTCGTTGAATTGCCATTGGAGGTGGCCATTTGGTTGACATCATCTTTGGCAAATAATCGAATGTGAATATAAAGCTTGCAATAAATCTTTCTCATGTATTAAATTTAAATGTTTTAATAGGTGTCACAATTATTCAAATCATAAATGAGGGCATGACTTTTGCATCACCCTTTAAAGCTAGCAGCAATGAACGAGGTTACTAAATTTGAAAGATTAGATTCTGCACAAATACATATTTATGTCAAATAATAAACAACTGCGAGCAACTACGCATCAAAAATGCATTATAAAATTAAAAAAAATCAATCAAAAATGGAACTGTGTTATAGTTACACAGTAGTTTAAAATACAAGTTTTTAAATTAACCAATATTGTTGGCAAATTGTATTATCTTAAATCGCTAAATGTTACCTAGTATTTTACTAAAATGATAATCATATTTATAAGCAGCAATCAATTTGAGTGGATTATTAAGATAAAACAAAAATAAACCCTTTTTGAGTGTTTATGGAGCATCAAAAAAAAATTAAATGATTACATAAAATGTATTTACCTAAGATTGCACAGAAATGATAATTGAAATTAACCAATAAGTAATATTTCATAAAACCTATTTTTAATAATTAAAACACCCTATGAAGAACAAAATGACATTTTTACTAATAGTAAAGACTAAGATTTAATCTTTTTGAAGACACATTATTTTCTGTGGACTGATCCATTAAAGCAAAATCTCAGTAATATGTACAGTGGATGCCTTGTGATAAAGTAAACCTATAGGCTTTATTTTATAAAATTAAAGAATAATTACTGACACATATACAATGTGTGATAATAAAAGATCTATCTAAAATTTAAAATGTGTCTACCAAAAGCAGGTGTTGATCTTCAGGTATTCACAGTAAAATTTTACAGAAAGGGAATAAAAGATTGTTATCAATGTTAATTTAATTTAACAAATAAAAAAAAATAGATTTATAAAAAACTTACAGGATCTGCAGTGCACACATCTTTCATAATTTCCTCCACAAAATATTTAGATTTTCCATAAGGATTGGTGCAACCTTGTCCTGTAGGATGGCTTTCAGTAATTGGCAAGAACTGTGGGTCACCATAAACAGTCGCAGAAGAAGAAAATACCACATTCTTCACACCATTGCAGGCCATAACCTAAAACCCACGGTTTAAGTACAAACACATACAAGTATATAGTAAGTGAACCAATAATTGACAGTGTTCTAGTAATTGACACCCATTCAATGGGTCTTCAAAAATAAAGACAGACTCAAAATCAGAAATTTCTCTGAAACATCAGTATTATTATAATATTTAGCTACCCTGTAGCATACATAATAGATGTTGGGTGGCTTTATAGTCAGTCACAAAATGGATAAAAGAACACGTATTTAAAAAAAATCATAAGGTCGGTAAGTCCAAATTGAATATTTTCAACATTTCATGTTAAATTTATTTAGATTATCCCTGGGTGTGTATTAAACAACATTGATGGATTTACTGGTTTGTATAGTTGTAAAGCATATAACATCATTTTTATTTAAGTGTAATTAATTAGAACAAGCAAAACTAGTAAGTTCCCAATATTGACAAACCCTGTCAATTACTGGTACAACAGCAAATACTGATACAAAGTGCTATCATACTGTCAAAAAAAATCTACAATAAACTTTTTATTATTTTTATAACTTCAGTTATTGGCAGGGGTGTGGAACAAGTGTCAATAACTGGAACACATTTCTTTTGATACAGTTGTGGTACCTACAAAAAATTATTCACATGCTAAAGTTGTGAATTTGCTGCTTACTTAGTGTATTAAAATTTTAAGTATAATATAAAATAATATCTTTAGTTTGTGTCAATAATTGGTGCCATTTACTGGTACAAGAAAAAAATCAAGTGTCAATGTCTGGTGCTTTAAAGAACCATTTCTATACTTATTTCAAGAAAAATAAAATTATTAAACCGAAAACTAACACATCAATGAACTAGACAAACTATAAATTACTTATACGAAAAAAAAAAAAATTATATGCTTTAAACAGTTATTAACAGTGAGATTAATTATTTAATACATATCAGCATCTAATAGTGTCAATTATTGGACAAGTTACTAGTGCTCACAAAAAAAAAATGAATAATAGGTAGGTTATTTTAGATATTTGGTGCATATCCTGTTTTAAAATTTGTAGACTTACTTCTAAAAGTATTGCAGATCCACCTACATTATTCTGGTAGTACTTTAAAGGTATTCTTACTGATTCTCCTACTGATTTAAGGGCAGCAAAATGTATTACGGCATCAATTTTATGCTAAAATATGTCAAGAAAATAGAATTTCATAATTAGGCAATAACTAATTTAACCTGAAATCAAATGAAGTGTTACAGTTAGTATATTAAAACTATTGGCCACTCATACTTCAAGTATAATTTAAACTTTCAGTAAATGTACTTAAGTGTGTAAATTAAGTCAATTACATACAGGTTGATTCAAAATATACTAGAGTAGTGACAATGTTTAAACATCAAAGAATAACAAAGTTATAAAAATGACTAATGTAATTTGGTGAGAAATCAATCTGAAGGAAAATTTATTGTAGCTTTAAAAATAAGAATATTTTAATGGGGATTTATTAAATGCATAAAAAAATAGGAAACAAAATATAATCAATTCCAAATATTATCCATATCTAAAAGTGATTAAGCAGAAATGAGAAAACTACAATGTCAACCACAGGATTTATTAAATATCCTGTAGTCGACAGACTTTATGTTTTTCATTTCTACTTAAAATATAATAATTCTTACACTACCTTGTATTACAAATAAATGAGAAACTTAAATCAACCTGTATATGAATATAATGGGCTGGCTCATGAATAGCAAATTAGTGCCATTATCTAAACATACATTTTTAAAAACTTTATCCAAAGCAGCTCTGTCACTGACATCTACATTATAAAATGTAACAGTTTCCCCTGTTATTTCTTCCACCCTTTTCAAAGCTTCGGGCTTACAACCTCCATCAGAGTAGCTGTTAACTAAATTATCTAAGACTATCACTGTATAGTTATTTTTTAGTAGCTCGACTACGGTGTGAGAGCCTACGTAGCCCGAACCCCCTGTCACCAAAATTGTGCTGTTACCCTTCATTTTTTCAACAGTGACCCACCACCTGAAACACAATAAAGGTTAAGACAGTCGATATTACGTATATGGTTGTTTAGTTAATTTTGTTTGATTTACTAATTCGAATGTTATTAGAAAATGAAAAATATTAAACAAATAATAATTGCCAATAACAAAACTGCAACTTTGTTTTTAGTCATGTATTTAAATAAACTTACCTCGAATTTACTTACTTCGTTAAATAACCCAACGGAATTACTGCATAATAAAATAGTACGAAAACGTAACTAGACTTATATAGTAGATTAAGCATTGTTATCAACAATTTAAATATTTATTTATTGATAAGATAATAATTGTAAACGTCAACGTTTACATTAATAAAATGGCCTAACCCTAACCTAAAAGAAAGAGGTTCGATTTTTTAAATATTCGATGGAAAATAAATCGATTTTTACAAATAAGGGCATGTTTAGACCTAACTTAGACTGTTGTGTACTAGACAATAGACTAGACCTCAAAGTAGTGATGTAAGAATACGTATCCAAAAATCCGTTCAATCCGAATATTAAAAGGATTCGTATTTATAGGGTAAATTCGAATACGCATTCGGAATCAAAAAGGAATAGAAGGATAGAAATAAAATCCGAAACCGAATCGAATGCTTCTCTGTGGCAACCGAACATCTGCGTTTGTTTATCCGAGATGTACCTTTCCAGATCACTGATCTGTATTATTATAGATCAGTGGTCCAGATTACATTTTTTACATCTTGATTTTAAATGAGATGTCACATACTTAAGAAAATCAAAGTAGGTCTTTTCCTTTGCATCGAAAGTGTAGCACTGAGCTACACCACTTCTGAAAATATCGTTCCATTTATACAAATTGTATGGATGGAACGATATTTTCAGAAGTGACGTAGCTCAGTGCTACACTAGGCGAGTTCGGTCAGTCAGGGGCTGGAGCGGGACAAATTTTAGGTGCTTTTAAATGACATTTAAGCGTGTTAAACTGTCACTAATCGGACTAAACCGAACGCTAAAAGAGTCGTTTGGAGTTAAAAGTGTTAAAGGAGTTAAAGGAACGTGGCAATTAAACCGAACGCAATGACTGTGGATGCAAAGGAAAAGACCTAGTATGTGTGAGATGTGAAAGATGGTCGTTCCATGCCAGAAAGTAAGTGTTCTGTGAAGCCAAGTTTGTCATTAGGTTCTTTCGTTCGTCCCACTGGTGTAGTTGGGTGTAGTAATGAACTACACTAACCCACACCCATACCTTTCGTTTGGTCCGGTGTAAAACCCACTATACCTTCCTGTCGGCGATGTAGTGTACACTGGTGGATATTTTCTCCACCAGGGGACCTATTTTCAAACTGTGTGAGTACTCATTTCTCTCAAGATTCTCATCAGAAATGTCATACGTCAATGTGGAAATGTTGTTTTTAAAGGCATCGAGGATTAAAATTCTTAGGAAGATTTTAATTCTCTCTAAATAAACCGAGAGAAACAGTCAGTGAGTTCACACTGGCCCTAAGAGCCCTAAAAATACGGTTTTACGTTGACGTATGACATTTCTCTTGAGAGAAATGAATTCTCTCGAGTTTGAAAATAGCCCCCCAGGGGACCTATTTTCAAAGTATGTGAGCACTCATTTCTCTCAAGATTCTCATCAGAAATGTCATACGTCAATGTGGAAACGCTGTATTTAAAGACATCGAGGATTAAAATTCTTAGGAGAATTTTAATTATCTCTAAATAAACCGATAGAAACAGTCAGTGAGTTCACACTGGCCCTAAGAGCCCTAAAAATACGGTTTTACGTTGACGTATGACATTTCTCTTGATGGAAATGAATTCTCTCGAGTTTGAAAATAGCCCCCCAGGGGACCTATTTTCAAACCGTGTGAGTACTCATTTCTCTCAAGATTCTCATCAGAAATGTCATACGTCAATGTGGAAACGCTGTTTTTAAAGGCCTCGAGGATTAAAATTCTTAGGAGGATATTAATTATCTCTAAATAAACCGTGAGAAACAATCAGTAAGTTGACACTGGCCCTTAGGACCCTAAAAATACTGTTTTACGTTGACGTATGACATTTCTCTCGAGAGAAATGAATTCTCTCGACTTTGAAAATAGGTCCCCAGGGGTGCTATTTTCAAACTCGAGAGAATTCATTTCTCTCAAGAGAAATGTCATACGTCAACGTAAAACCGTATTTTTAGGGCTCTTAGGGCCAGTGTGAACTCACTGACTGTTTCTCTCGGTTTATTTAGAGATAATTAAAATTCTCCTAAGAATTTTAATCCTCGATGTCTTTAAATACAGCGTTTCCACATTGACGTATGACATTTCTGATGAGAATCTTGAGAGAAATGAGTGCTCACATACTTTGAAAATAGGTCCCCAGCTATTTAGCAGGAGTGAATTACACTCGATGATGTGTATAAAGAATAAGGAGGAAGTAAATTAGGGTAAATAAGGTGGTGTAACTGGTGTAATTTACACTGTTGGACACTACACCAATAGCGAACGAAAGAACCTATTATCCTTTGTTTAACTATATGGAGGGTAGAAAAAAGGAGGAAAATCTTATATGGATCTTTATATTAAAAAGTGGCCACCAAAATGTATGCAATTAAGATGGCGCTCGTGTAGCCAGCAATGAACTGGAGTGGGGTAGAAAGCCAATGTGCATATTGTATCAATAGAACAAGATGCGACTCTATGGGCGCAGCCATTTTTATTTCTCATCTCACTCGGGAGTATTTATTATAACCATTTTCTGTTTCACATTGTTATTGTTCAATCCACAGGCTGGTGGATCAGACAACAAAGTGAAATAGAAAATGGTTGTTATAAATACTCCCGAGTGAGATGAAAAATAACCTGTCTTTGCCCATAGAGTCGCATCTCAAGGCTATTGACAAGCGTTCTACCCCACTCCAGTTCATTGGTTTAGTCCGATTAGTGACAGTTTAACACGCTTAAATGTCATTTAAAAGCACCCTAAAATTTGTCCCGCTCCAGCCCCTGTCTATCCGAACTCGCCTAGTCATTGCGTTCGGTTTGCCACGTTCCTTTAACTCCTTTAACACTTTTAACTCCAAACGACTCTTTTAGCGTTCGGTTTAGTCCGATTAGTGACAGTTTAACACGCTTAAATGTCATTTAAAAGCACCCTAAAATTTGTCCCGCTCCAGCCCCTGACTGACCGAACTCGCCTAGTATAACCACTATTCTGTGCTAGGGCTGTTACGGAATAGCTTTTTGACGTATCTAGTACGACCTGTGCCTGTTCCAAGTAGATACCTATTCCAAATACCTATTCCCGTTACAAGCTATTCCAAAATTTTATGACTGAATATTGTTGGCGCTTGGCGCATATTCAGTAGGAAGTAGGTGAATCCCTAAATCTAATGAATCTCATAAGCATAATATATAATATCGATCGATATTGTATTGAACTTAAAGGGTGCTGTTCTTTATTTACATAATATTAATTAAATTTTTGTTCATTATGAATAGACGTTCGAGTGTAGTGTGGAATTTTTTTTTTTCGGTGGTAGATGACAAAAAACTAATTGCAAAATGTGTGCAAAACAGTAATTTCTTATAAAAAAAAAACACCTAGGAAAGCACCTTGCAGTACAATTTCAATTACTCTGAATAATTTTAAAATTTCACTAGTTCGTAAATATTCTCCTGTCTTATAAACATATTATAATTCCTAAAAAAAAAAATACCTACAATCAAGAGAGTTGAAACATCAAACGAAACCTATTACCAAAATACTGAATAGGTACACGAACGTATTACAAGTTGCCTGACTAATCCCATATCATTCCGTTTCAGTTTACAACGCGCGATAGCATCCAGTGACACAAGTAATAGGTTTGTGTGAAATTTGGTAACAGGTACGCGGAATAGGCAGGAGATACCTATTCCAAAGTAACAGGTCCAGTTCCATTGTAACAGCCCTATTCTGTGCTACTGTCACAGTAATTATTCTGTGCTACTGTGATAAGTTATATTGTTTTTTATTAATAACCAATAACGCGCTATTTTAATAATAATTATTATTGGAACATTTGTTTCAGCTGCATATTAATCCAAAATAATTTAAGTGTTCGGTGATGTATCTTTCCACCAAGCACTTCAGTGAGAAGTGAGGAATATCAAAATAGTGCTTCAAAATTTTTACCTATGGCAGAATCATTAGAACAAATTAAATTTCTTAAAGACACTAGCCAAAAAACTGTAAGTATAAAGAAAATGGATGTAATTCAATTAAGAGAGGTATTAGCACGTGAAGAATCTTTATTAAAAAACAAATTAATAATGTCAAAATTACCAGATAAAGGAAATTCTATTAAAAAATTTTATGAATGTGTTAAACAGGAAATACAAAATAGAGAGAACCTAGCAGATATTAATGCCGGTTTACAGAAATTAAATATTTCAGAAGCAGATAAACATGTTCAGAAGATATGTGGACTTGAAACAAATCCTAAAAAAGAAAGATACAAACCATTTTCTACATTAAATAAAATTCAAGAAATTCACACTGACCGTAAAGTGTTCAAAACCATGGAAGATTGGAGTAAATGTAATAAGCCCACCAAATTAATTCTTTTATCAGAATCTTTAGAAATTTTAAAGCAACAAGATGAAAAAGTTAAAGAACAAGTCAAAATTAAACAGGGGCTTTTATTTAATTCAAATGAAGAAGATGATAGTACAGATAGTGAAAAAAGTGAAACATCGGATGATGATGATTAATAAGAATATTTAATAGGAAAGTGATAATAATTAAGATTAAAAATAGTATAAGACAATAAACAATTTCCTTTTTTTATTGTGGTCTTTAATATTTCTAAATAAATATATACCTAACTTAGATATTCAAATATATCTACAGAGTGAATTTGATAACATTTTGAAAGTCTAAGAAATCATTAGCGATTTCGATTTCACTAAGTACTGAGTGCACACTAAATGAGGTTTGTTTTTTTTAGATTCTGTCAGTGCAAGTTTGTATTTGATTCTAGGTGCAATTCGCTCTCAATGCAAATAATACTACATAACAAGTATTACAAATTAAAAATTTAAAAAAACCGACTTCAAAAACGTGCAGATGCCATTACCACATCTTAATCAAATTTATATGGGACCACCCCTGAGGTACCCCCTTACTAATAAAAAAGAATCGTATAAATCGGACAAGGTGGTAAAGCATTATCGCTAAACAAACATAAAAAATGAAGAGTTTGAGGATTTTCTCATGGATCCAATTATTAGATTTTAATCAAATTTATATGGGACTACCCGTAAAGTAGCCCCTTTCTAACAAAAAAAGAATTATTGAAATCGGACACCCTGTTAAAAAATTATCGCTGAATATACATAAAAAATGAAGAGTTTGAGGATTTTCTCATGGGCCCAATTATTAGATTTTGACTAAATTTATATGGGACCACCCCTGAAATACCCCCTTTCTAACAAAAAAAGAATCATTGAAATCGGACACCGTGTTAAAGAATAATCGCTGAACATACATAAAAAAAAAAATATCGCGACGAATTGATAACCTCCTCCTTTTTTGAAGTCGGTTAAAAAAAGGTAGAGCAAGTATATTTTGAAGGTTAGGTGTTTAGGTTGTATTAGGGCCATTCGCACCGCTTTTACTTAGCATCTAAGTGACACTTAAGAAGGCATAACCGTTTGCACCGTTATTAAAGTTCCACTTATCAAGGCGTTAAGAATCACTTTACTAAGCCCAGAAATTTTTCAGCTTAAACCATTACTTAACCTTAAAATGTTTAATTTTTATAATTAGGCATTCCAACGACCTGTCAAACAATAGGTGCCAGTGGGAAATTCTTGTATATTTAGGGGGGTAGTGACATAGTCTTGCAACTTGGACGCTATTTTTATTCGAAGTAGTACTCGCCAAGCCTGCCAATTTATGAAGAAATGTATAGGTGGGTTTTTTAAATATTATTTTTATTGTGTTTGACATAAAATATTTAAATGTAATCCATTATTCATGATTTTACGTAAAGTAGATAGAATACATCATATGTCGCCACCATTAGATATACCAAACCTGCCCACTGGTAATTCATTTGTTTGGAATGCCTAATTTTGAGTGATGTTGACTGTCATTGTGTCATTGATTTATTAAAATTTGTAAAATTGCAATACACAAAATGGAAATAATGGAAGATGATGAGGCTTTGAAAATGCTTGATTTCATTAATATAAGATACCACGATGAATATAAAATAATATATACAAAAAACGATTACTTTTACACTGCAATTAGAATTGGCCGAAGAAAATTCTTAATTGCCTTGATGAAATTAAAGCAAATTTATAGTATTCTTATAATAAATATGTAGGTTTCAAACTCAAATATTTTTACAGACAACACAATTATAACCATTTTTATAAAAAGTGTTTTTTTGTGAATCTTTTTTGTAAAATTAGCATCTTTCAACGTTAGTATGATTTCTATAATTTTTTTAGTATTAACTAATTGAATTAATACTAATTTTACTCTCATTATGGCTGTACTTCGTGCTCTATTTTATTACTTCTTAGTTCATCTATTTTTTTTTATTAGTCCTGTGACACAAAAGAGAGTTTTTTCTCTTCTGCGCCTGTGACAATCATAACTTTTGCTGCGTTCAGTGAGACATAACAATCCCAACCGATACCAATTCGCTTTCGTTCTACACGTATTGATTTATATCGATCCGTATCATTTGGGAGCGTTTCATTTTTGCGCTAGTTTCTGCTTCTATCAAGAAAGATGAGCGGGAAACCTCTTAAAATCAACCTAAAACGCCTAAAACCAATCGCTATTTACGATTGCTAGAAGAACAACCTGGTTGTGCATTCATTAATGTGATAAAAATAATAAAAAAAAATACTTAAATTATTGTAAATTGTTGATGAAAACTCCAAGTGGTAAATAAACAAATTCACTTTCAATTGCAAATGCTACGTTTCATTAAATTAGAATTATCGTTCGACACAAATTTAATTTTTGTAAATTGAGCGTACCGTTCAGTAAGCTGATCCCGCTACCCCAATCACAGCAAGAATCCTATACACTCATTGAACGCAGCTTTCACATTAAACATTCAAAATAAAATTCAAATTTGACATTATTTCTTCTTTTTTTAGAAAAATCTTGACGTTGCCAAATCAATCCGACACTTAATTAATCGTTGCTTTCTAATAGGCTGGTGCGAATTAAACTACGATAAGTAATACTTAAATAATAAGTTTCACTTTACTAAGGGGAAATTTATTCTGAAGCGGTGCGAATGGCCCTTTGGCTTTTTTGGTTCTTTCACGAACTAGTTCAGAATCAGTGAATTACACTCGATGGGCTCAATTGGTTATTATATTATCGCGACATATTCTTGAAAAATTAATTCGTCAGCTGTATTTGAGAACTAAAATCAACGGTTCTGTTTGAACCAAAACAAACCCATTGAGTCGGTATAGGTCCTGGTCATAGATTAAGGGAGTATGAAACCCTGGTCCTGACATGGCGCTTCAACTGCTGGTTGAGTGTCCTTGTGGTTTTTTAAAAGTGTTAATAAGCTAAGTTTGGACAGGCAAGTTCCATTCACTCCAAACAATTCTTTTCGTGTTTGGTTTAGTCCAATGAACTGGAGTGGGGTAGAAAGCTAATGTGCATATTGTATCAATTGAACAAGATGCGACTCGATGGGCGCAGCCTTTTTTATTTCTCATCTCACTCGGGAGTATTTATAATAACCATTTTCTGTTTCACATTGTTATTGTTCAATCCACAGGCTGGTGGATCAGACAATAACAAAGTGAAATAGAAAATGGTCGTTATAAATACTCTCGAGTGAGATGAAAAATAACCTGTCTTCGCCCATAGAGTCGCATCTCAAGCCTATTGACAAGCATTCTACCCCACTCCAGTTCATTGGTTTAGTCTGATTATTGACATTTCAACATGCTTAATCTTAATGTCATTTAAAAGCACCCTAAAAAACTCTGCTCTTGTGCAGTTCCAGCCAATGGTTAATCCGAACGCTACTATTAACTACTGATAAATACCCAATTGATGAAATAGCAAACATTGCAAGGAGCTAAAATCTTATTCTCATTCAATTTATCTGATGTTATTAATAATTAAATACACCCTTAAACTCCTTAAAATCTAAAACAAAACAAAATATTTTAACTTCTAGCTCCAAAACAAGTCTGAATAAAAAATTAAATAACCCAAAACTCAATCCGTTCATATTTGATATAAATACGTAATTCCTTAGGTCCATTTGCACCGGTAGTCGTTAAAAAATAAGGCAAGCTTAAACTGACATTTTTTTATTATCAATGTCACTTTAAGCTTCGCTTAGTTCTTAACGACTAAGGGCCATTCGCACGGGTACCACATAAAAGTATTCGTTAACTAAGCTTTAGATAAATTTAACGTGAAGTTTATAATAAGATGGTTCGCACCAACAGCTTTTAATCAACGCTTTATTTAACGAATAAAATACTTGGCAACTATGAGATTTTCTTCTTTTTTTATCATGACCCAGTATAAGATTGCTTTTCAGATATTTAGATTTATGGTTTTTTGCTATAAATGATTTCTAAAAAAATTTTTTTGGTCTTTATTTATCGATTTTTCCGTTTCTATTGTATTTACCATAAAATATATTTACTAAACAACTGGTTTTTTGGTTATTTCAAGAGTTATTAGTAAGAAAAAAAGTTATAAAAAAATATTAAAAATTATATTTTTATTGAAGAATTATACAAATCTATTATCATGGGCTTCAAAGTAATCTATTAACTCATTTCTGAGGTTGATGGCAACATAATCATGTAGGGGTGGTAGGTCAGGGTCTCTAAATTGTTCAAGAACTTGAAGAAAATTGATATCATTTTCAAAGTAGTACTTCTACATATATTACTCAAGGGTGCTTCTTGTTCTTTAATAGGATTCATTAAAAAAAATCGAATAAACTCACAAAATGTATACCAATATTGTAGGATTTAATACCTACAAACATATTATATGGAAATTTCGAATTATTCTCTATTTGCGATGATAATTCCAAAACAGCCTCTTTTGATAACCGAAATCTTAGAAAAAAGGTCTGTGGATCGAAACTATCAAAATATAAGCTTCTCGTATACACTCTTCGCGGTATTCCATTTAATATTAATTCAACAGCTTCCAATTTATCATCGTCATCATCCCTTAACAGTAAATCCATTTTAATTTGGACACGACACCAAATTTTAAAAAATAATGGCTCTTCACGTAATTATCAATTTGACAAATCTGTCAATTTTCTTTCGTTAAAATCTTAAACCTCAAATAATTTACAGTTTAGGCATGGTCAGTTTAGGTAAACTTATAAATAACTACTACTTAACGAAAAGAAAAATGACGGTGCGAATGAAAATGTCATTCAATGTCAATTTAACCTCAGCTTATCGCTTAACGAATGGCCCTAAAGGGTGCAAATGGCTCTAGTCGTTTATTTTTAACCTCGGGTTTGGTTATCGAACGTGTTCGTTTCTATACTGCATTGAGAACGAACGGGAGTGAACGTAGAGCGAATTGTGACGTCATTTCGGTGCAACTGGCTCCGTTCAAGAGTAATAGAATCAAAAAAACTTCCTTAATTAAGCTTTAACTCCTTTATTTTCTACTTCTTTATTGATTTTTACATTTTCTAGTTAATTTTATTGCTTTAAAACACAATCATAAGTTTCTCCTCCTTTTCAGGGTTAGTTGCGCCCGTTACAAAAACTTGGCTAGAAACACATTTCTTAGTCTATCTATGGAGGGGATTCTCCACTATATAACTCGTCTGTGTTTAGTATGATTTTAATAGGTTGAAAAATAAAACTAATGTTGGAGTATGTACAAAGATATTTTTATTCCACCATTTTCACATCAACAAAATTTCAATGACATACAGTAAAGATGAATACAATTTTTTTTGTATTAGTTTGGGCTTACTTTCTTTTTATATTCATATTAACTGTCATAATCAGAGCTGTGTTTATTGTAAACAATATTAATTAAACCTACATCCACCTAAAATCTATTTTTAACTTACAATTTTTTTTGAGCTATAACATTACTCAATTATTTCTAAGTCTAAAATTGTTTAACTGAAGAGGTTAGAGCAGTTTCTAATGTGACCATATTGTTATCTTTAAAATTTATGAGCAATAACATGTTTTCATTATTTTTCACTTTTTATTTTTTAGTATAATATAATGAAACGATAATAAAATCTAAATAACTTAATTCACCATCTTCCAGACAAAAAAAAATAATTTACTACAGCAAATCTGCTTCAAAATTGAACTCGATCAAGAGAATTTGGGCTTACTTTCATTTTTACCACATTTCTTGCTGTACAAATTCTTAAAAAACATACTAACAACATAAACCATTAAAAATTCAATTAAAGCTGTTTAAGACAATTGCAATTTTAAAGACAAAATATATAATCCATTAGGTCTAACAGCTCTTTTTATTATTGGATTTACAGTGCAGAAGCACCAGAGATAATTTCAATGAGTTCTCTAGTAATGACAGCTTGTCTTGTACGATTAAATGTTAGAGTCAACTTGTCAATCATCTCTCCAGCATTCTTGCTGGCATTGTCCATAGCAGTCATACGAGAGGACTGTTCACTGCAAGCTCCTTCTTTCATTGCATAGAAGAGAAGAGAGGCCAAAGAGAACTCCAAGTAGCTCTGAATTACCTCATCATCTAAAGAGTCATAAACAGACAATTTTGGGGCGGCCTAAAAAATGCAAATATGTAATATTTCAGTAACAATAAATTCGGAAAAATTTTATATGTTGGATTCTTCTTTCTAAGTGTCAGTTTGGATTTAATTCAAAGCCGTGCGAAGTTATTACTCCTATCTCTGTTATTGTCAATCATGGTTTACTTCAAAAACATTTTTTTTCTGGTTCACTCTTTTAGTTTTTTTGAATTCTACTTCACTTTGATCTTTACAAAGTGTCATGATTAGGTATGTTTTCATTTATTTTGTGAATTTCATTTTTACATTTTTAATAACTGTTTGTGAGTTTGCAGTGATATTGTATCCGAGGAGCTTTCCACTTCGGCAATAATAGGTGTACACATTTTTCGGAAATGTTAGGAAATACTTTAGGCAATGTTGGAATTGTTTCGGCAATACTAGAAATGTTTTGGCAATGCCGGCATTGTTTCGTCAATACTGGCATTGTTTCGGAAATGGACGGCATTGTTTCGGGGCATTACGTGTGTCTTTTTTTCCACCGGTTTGTTGGAATTGTTGTTTCGCCGATGCGGCCTTGAACGCCTTGTGTTGGATTCGACTTATTTATGGTTGACCGTTGAAATAAATAACAGTTGACATTTTGGATTAAAATTTGTGTATATAATTTTATTTGAATGTACCTATATACTTTAATTTAGATGTATATATTTTTTAATAGCTCATTTTTCGGATTTTCCCACTAAAAAACAATTAAATAATTTATTAATTCCTTAATTCTGACTAAATCCCGCAATCCATAGCTGTCAGTTGTCACTTCCAATCGGAAAAACCATACTGAAAATAATGGAATGGTGTTGCATCGATTGCATCAACGTTGGATAAAAAGACAGCGCTGTTAGTCATCATTGATAGATTGATGAAAAAAAAAGACAGGTGATACCGCACCGATGCCAACGTTGCTGCAACAGTTGGATAAAAAGACACACGTAATAGCTCAACCAGTTCATCCCCGTTTTAAAATAAACATTTACTAACACGTGTTTAGAGCGACGTGTAGACTGTGTGGAATGAAAAGCTGTAAAATTAATGATAAGACGATGGCAAGTATTTCTTTTAATTCTATTTTCAACTAGTTTATATCATGTTTTTCGGCTCTGTTTGTATTATGCAACATTATAGAACAATAAATATAAATGATTGTGATTTTTTTAAATGGTTGGCAACATACTGATGACAGTTATAAAGAATGTCAATTTAAAAACTTTCCATTGGCAATATCTCCTAATAAAAAAGGATATTATAAATTGCTTAAGACAGGTAGATTTTTATTTCAAGTACAAAGTATGACGCATCATTAAAAAGGTAATTTTATGGAGAATTTAGCAATATGACTGTTAATTACGTTATTTTTGATTTTAGCGTCCCCTAGCGGGATAAAAAAATAAAAATATGTTACGTATTGTAAAGTGTCTCTTTATCTGAAAGCTAATTTTATATTTTGGTTGATTGCGATTAAAAGGAAACATTCTTATGCTTATTTAAAGTATGTTTCATTACATTATATTTGGTTATATTGTGCATTAAATTACTAATCAAATTCAAATGAAGTTTAACATTTTACAATAGTTTTTTTTTAACTCGCTAGAGGGCTCTAAAATCAAAAGTACCGCAATGAACAGTCATATTTCTGAATTTCCCATATAAATACCTTTTTAATAATGTGTCTTATTTTGTACTCTCTCTAGTTAGATTGTATTTTTTTTCTGTGACCGAGGGGAGGTAAATGACATATTATGGCATTTGAGAATATGCTAGAAAAGTGTCCCATTTTGAAAAAAAACCTACTGGTTCTAAGCAATTTTTTGATATTTTTTTATTAAGAGATTGTCCATGGGAAGTTTTTAAATTGAGACCCTGTATAGTAATGACTACTATTTCTATGGTCGCGAGTTGTTTTTAAGTCTGTGCTCATCAGCTCACCCATCTATTAATTGCCATTGCAGTCAGTGTTGACTGATTTACTGTTTCTATAGTAGATCTAGTGTTTGGGTCATTTTTATCCTGTTCTAGTGTTTTTTAATTAAAAATTTATTGTTTATACTAAATCTTAGTTTCTACACTATTTTTGCAAATCATTGTTTATTTTTTTCTCCACTTTTGAAATGAAATTCGAAATTTTCTCTTTTCCTCAAATATCTCGAATATGGTCCATTTTAGGGAAATCATGTATAGAATAAAAATGATAGAGAATGACATCACAAGCGACTATTATTTGAACAATTTTCTTAAAAATTCGATGTTTGTACTTTTTGTCAAATGTCTCGAATACGGACCATTTTAGGAAAATTATGTATACGGGAAGGATGAATTAAAGCTTAAGCTCGAGCTCAAGTTTAAATATTGGTATTTTTCTCTTTAATCCGTTAAGTTATCTTTGAAATTTGCACTTTTTCTCAAATATCTTGAATACGGCCCATTTTAGGAAAAATATGTATAGGATAAAAATTATAGAGAATCGCATCTCAAGAAACTTTTATATAAATACGTAATTTTCTTAAAAATTAGAATTTTACACTTTTTGTCAAATTTCTCGAATATGGACCATTTTAGGAAAATTATGCATGGGGCAAAAAATGTAGAGAATGATATTACAAATAACTTCTATTAGAAGAATTTTCTTCGCCAAGCGTAAATAACAAATATATTTATAAAATAGAAAAACGACCGTATAAAGTGCTCCCCCCAGATGTTTCGACTATTCCCAAAATTTAATCAGCTTACCACAGGGGAGATTAAAGCTTAAATTTAAAATTTGGTGTTTTTCTCTTAATCCATTCATGAGTTATCGAGTATACAAACACACATGCACACAATAATCGCAACGGATTCAGGGACCCCAAAACGTAAAAAATCATCAAAAACTTGAGGTCGAAAAAAATCATGATTCCTATACTTTCCTTATTTGTATACAGTTAGGAAAGTAAAAATGTCCTAACGAACATACATTTTAGCTCCCTGGAGTAAAACAAAAATAGTTCGATAATACAATACGTAAAGTCGGCAATGTGTAGGAAATGCTGGCAGTGGTTCGAAAATGCAGGGCAATGGTTCGTAAATGACGGCAATGGTTCGGAAATGCCGGAATGGCTCGTAAATGCCGACAATAGCTGAGAAATGTTTCGGTAATGCAGGAAATGTTTAGGAAATAAGGCAATGGGTGTACAAATTTTAAACAGTGGAAAGCCCCTAGATTGTATCATGTGTGCAACAATGGTTATTTCATACACCTATTGATCTTTTTCTTACTCTCATGCATGTTAGTGAAATTGTAAATGATAATTTAAATTCATGATATTTTACATAATTTCTTGACACAAAAATACATGAGCAATTCTCAAAGTTCAGCTGCCTTTGGGGTCATAATCTATAATATAAGGATGTTTTGCTTCATTAAGCATCTGTTAAAATTATGCTTTTTATAAGTCAATAAAATAATAAGTATATAAAGGCTTCAATCTTTGCACACACAGGTTTTTAAACCTAGGTGCAGTGCTCACAATGTAAAATTAAGAAATCAATTATTATTGTAAATTTGTTATCCCTATCACCCTGTATATATTGAAATATTTGTGATCAATTTCACTTTATTATATAAGCCCCATAAGAAACAGACTGATGTAACAGAAAATTAAATTGAGATAAATGAATAAAACTTTGTAATGTTTAACATAAATATAAGGTTTCCCTGTGAAGCTAATTTTTTCTGTCTGTTTTCAGCCTGGTTCTTAGATATATAAATTTCTTTAGATAAATAATATGTTCTTACCGTCACAGAGGCCAAACTGAAAACTGGTAAAATAGATGTGTTGTAAGATACCACAGATCTGAACTTATTGTAAACAATCTGGCCAGCACTAAATTTGTATTCAGATTTCAAAATAGCATCAGCCAATTTTGAAGCATCAATGAAAGTTGGTGGTAAACGTCCTATTTCATTGCAAGCCATAATTATAGTTTTGCCATAAAGACGTTGCAAGATAGCACGAGATTTATCACCAACACATACAACTTTGATATTTTGGTCATCTTTGGCTAATTCACCACGAATGTAACGGGCTACGCTGGTATGTACAGCACCACACAGACCTATTAAAAAAATGTACCTTCTTTAGCTTACAATCTTAGCAAATCCAGCTTACCTACTATTTTAAGATTTTGACTGAGAACTTAAACCATGCAATAAGTAAATGATAAAAAGATTATTAAAAACAAAAGTCAATTTGTAATATGCACTAACCTCTATCAGAAGATATAGCGATAACCAACTTCTGTGGAATATCTTGGACTGGTTGAATTTCTGCTTTTTCATAAAATTGTGTTGCGCCATCTCCAATAGGCCGAACAGCCTTCAAATCTCTTTCAGCCCTAGCATACTTGGCTGCTGACACCATCTTCATGGATTGGGTAATTTTCTGGATATTTTTTACCGATTTCAGTCTCATTGAAATTGATTTCAAGGTGGCCATACCCCTTTGTTGCTGTTGTTGCCCATTTTGTACCAACAAGGGCACAAAACTACCGAAATTACCGAATCGTACAAACATATCTTAGCCTAGAAGTCAAAGAATTACCTATTATGTAAGCCTAATTTTTTTTTTTAGAAATATCAAGAAAATCGTTTTAAGTGTAATAATATTCTTTAGGCATGCACTAATAGTTTTGTATTTCTTAATCGTTAATCCAATTCAAATACGAAATACTTTTACAAATAATAAAATTATAATATACTAACCTTGCCACCTTGTAGGCCGACCCCAAAAATCGAGTGACTTGAATAGAGAATAAAAATGCGCTTGCGCCGAGAATACAATTTGGATTAATCGTCTTTAAATAATACCTCTTACATAAAAATAATACAGTCGAACAAATTATTGAAAATATTTTTGGTTTATCTGGTGACAAACATTTTTTTGAAAAAAACTACAAAAAGATTGAGCAATAAGATAAGCAGAAATATTTTGTCATAATAGTGACAAATAATTTAAAATAACTATATTCAACCTATAGTTTCAACCGTAACATTTATTAAAAAGAAGATATGTCAAAATCTAAGAGCTGCATATTCATATAGATAAAAGATATATAAAAAAAAGGAAGACGATAAGGGTCGGATAGCCATAGCAACTTAGGCGAAGACAACGTAAACTTAGAAGAAGAGAAGTTTTTGACATTGACTTTTTTGTTTATTTTTATTAATTTTTTTTCTTGTCAGTTTTCTCGTAACGTTTGGGGTGTATGGTGTATGTGTGTACAATCCGTGCAATTATCGTAAAATGTATTTTAGCACTTGAATAGACATTATTTTTTTTGTGCTTAGGAGCTTTAAATACATTTTATTCAAAATGTCGAAGAGATTAACAGAAGAAATGGTAATTGCCAGAACTAAAATATCAGATCTTAGTAAAATTAAACGGTTAAATTGTTGGTAAGTGATTTACTAAGTAAAAAATGAAAAACTTAAAATGGATTAAAATTAATCTTTGATTTTTATTTTAGGGGCAGCGAACTAGTAGACGTTTCATTGCTAAGAAAAATGCCATCAGTAGAAGTGTTGTCTTTAAGGTAAGGAAACAATTACTAGTTTTGTTATGTAAACACGACAATATTTACTTTTACTTTTGTAAATGTGGGTTATTATTACCTCTTCTATTTTTATGCTTTCCGTAAACAACTCATCTAAATTATCAAATCTTTTAATACTATAAAAATTGTTCTATCATTCAAAATTGTATATAGGTACTTTAAACTCTTTTAAGTAGGTATATAGGCTTTAGTTTATTCGACCAACGTTCTAATCCAGAATTTTGATATAGAAACGTAAACCCGAGATGTAGGGTGTTAAAAATTTAAAATATAAATTCAAAATTTTCCATAAATCAAAAACACCTTTAATAGTCTTAAGAGCTAGGGCCACAAGGTGGTACGATCGTACCTCCAGCTGTTTCCCCATTCCGTCGGACTGTCTGTCTGTTGGCAGGATAGCTTAAAAATTGCTTAATAGAAAAACTTCAAATTTTGCATGCTGATAAGGTTATTTTCTGGCTCAAAACCATTTATAGTTCCGATCCGTGATATACAGGGCGAGCAGTTTTTTAAAATTATTTTTAAAAGTCTGCATATTTCGACGAAAATTGGTATCTGAGAATTTTAGAAACCAAAAATGTCATCCTAAATAAGTTTTTAAAAATTCAATATGGGATTGAAAGGAATCGCATTTGCTTTGTGCAAATGAACCATTTTAATATCAGCCAATCATTATTGTGAAATTTCCGGTGGGATCAAGAGGAAGATCGATTGCGTTCCCTGTTTTTACAATTTGTATATCCAGGGAAGTTGTGGGTAAAATACTTACCGATTTTTTAAAGGGTTTTAGCTCATATAGGTCAAAAGTTATTATTAATAAAATAATACAAGTAAAACTTGAAAATATAATTTAATTATACTTATTAAAAACAATCGCATTGCACATAAAAAAAATAAAAAGTGAAAAATAAATGATATTTTTTCATCAATATCAAGAAGAAGTGGTATAACCTTTGATGAAATGCTGTATCAGGATATACAGTTCATCAAATTTCTAGAGGCTTTCGACGGCTAGACAGAGAAAGCACTACTGACAGGCATCCCGACGGATTTACGCAATGAAAGTACACTCTGCGCATCAAGTATTTCACTATTTCATTCAGACGTAAATGTCAGATGTAAATTTCGCTAAAACATTTCTTTTATTTTCGTTTGTGTTTTTTGCTCATTACAGTTTAATAGAACCTAAGTATGGAGTTTAATAGCAAATTAAGAGGCCGCGTGATTAACAGTCAATCTCGCGAAATAATAGCCAATGTTATAGAGTTTATGAGAAGAGAAGGAAACTTTAATTCACCTTCAATACCATTTAAAAATGTAAATGATCGTGTTGCTGCAGCCACAAGAGTATCTAAAAACACTGTCGTCCGCATTTCTGGAGAGAAAAAAAGAATCGATAACCGTGAGATATCGGAATTTTCATCACCAAGAAAAACCATTAAAAAACCAAAAACAGTTAATTATATAGATGAAGCTGCACAAGAATCAAATTTTATGTTTTTATTATTAGATAGCTATTTTTGTTTCTGAGTTGTGTTCATTTACAGGCTCAATTTTTTTCCGTTTCTCCTTTTTGATTTTATATGGGGTTTCAAGTTGTTTTTGACTTATTTCGACGTAAATCACAACAACACACTTTTTTAATAAAGCAAACAAGTGTTAAGAGGTATATGTACGTGTAAACTACAATTACAAAAAATTGATATGAAACCCATGAAACCACCAACAAAAATGTAAAGCTAGCTTCCGTACTAGAACATGGTGTCATTCGTCGAGATAATTTATCGTTTTGTTTAATAGATCAAGAAATGTAAATATTCCCCTGTTATTTTTTATAAAATTATAAGAGAAATAAATTTTTTTCTAAATAGTATAGTTTATTATTTTGTAGATAAACAAAATTTCGAAAATTTTAGTAATGTTTCAGAAACAACCGTTATTAATAATAGGTACCATTTTCCGTAATAAGGTAGAAATAAAATATAAACTATTTCCACGATTTACAAAGACCTACAAAAAAATTATAGGTATTTTCCGCTATCCTATAAAATTTACATTTTCTGACTCAATTTCAAAAGTTGAAGGAATTCCAAAACACCTTTTATGGCATAATAATTATTTTCAATTCTACATACTATCTTTAGCTGCTTTTAAAAACGTTCTAAGAAAGTCCAATCAGACCAATTTAATCCCTAAACTATTCCACACTTTTAAAATTTAATTACCTAAAAATATTAAAAACTATTTAAAATAACTTGTTTAGCAGACTGTACAATAGCTATCTTAGTCACACGTAGCGCGTTCTCTGTCTGGGCGTCGAACACCTCTAGAAATTTGATGAACTGTAAGTTCGTTAAAGATGGCATGACATTATTTTGGACCAGTGTTAAATAATTATCGCCATTCAAATTGCCATCAACGAAAAAGGGACCTGTGATATGACCGCCAACAATTCCTGCCCAAACATTAACCTTTTCAGGGCATTGCGTATGTTCTTCTCTTGCCCAGTGAGGATTTTCCTTAGACCAATGGCGGCCATTTTTATGATTAGCATGACCATAAAGTGTAAAGGTACACTCATCAGAAAACAAAACCTGTTCTAATTACTAACATTACCGCGAAACTGCTTCTCTATGTTACTTATTGTCCCTTGGGATAAGCGGGCAACTTCTATTTGTGTCCGTATGTTGTCTCCATAAGCAATCAACTGTAGGATTGTTATTTTGTGCATTTCTGTTAAATAAACCATTTTTCTGATATGCTGTTAAGGAAATTCAAAAGACTATATCACTGACGACTACTGTCATGTAGTCAGATAACAATTTGCTAAGGTCAGGCATTTTAAACAAAAGTAAACAAAACTAAGTACAACTTTTTTATTTTATATCAGTAAAAAGGAACGCTGAAATGGTTTTTGCTTACTTTCTCATTATTAAGACCTAAATGGGAAATAAGTATTGAGTGTGTTGTAGCGAATTTCTCTAATCAACAATTTTATTTTGTTAATTTTAATTTTTGCAATAAATCGGAAAACATTTAATATTTCCGAAACAATTAGCCATATGAAATTTTTCGATTTTTCGAATTTCGATTTTTCGAATTTCGATTTTTCGAATTTCGATTTTTCGAATTTCGATTTTTCGAATTTCGATTTTTCGAATTTCAATTTTTCGAATTTCGATTTTTCGAATTTCGATTTTTCGAATTTCGATTTTTCGAATTTCGATTTTTCGAATTTCGATTTTTCGAATTTCGATTTTTCGAATTTCGATTTTTCGAATTTCGATTTTTCGAATTTCGATTTTTCGAATTTCGATTTTTCGAATTTCGATTTTTCGAATTTCGATTTTTTGAATTTCGATTTTTCGAATTTCGATTTTTCGAATTTCGATTTTTCGAATTTCGATTTTTCGAAATTTGGATTTTTCGAATTTCGATTTTTCGAATTTCGATTTTTCGAATTTCGATTTTTCGAATTTCGATTTTTTGAATTTCGATTTTTCGAATTTCTTCGATTTTTCGAATTTCTTCGATTTTTCGAATTTCTTCGATTTTTCGAATTTCTTCGATTTTTCGAATTTCTTCGATTTTTCGAATTTCTTCGATTTTCGAATTTCTTCGATTTTTCGAATTTCTTCGATTTTTCGAATTTCGATTTTTCGATTTTTCGAATTTCGAATTTTCGAATTTCTTCGATTTTTCGAATTTCGATTTTTTGAATTTCGAATTTCGATTTTTCGAATTTCGTTTTTTCGAATTTCGATTTTTCGAATTTCGATTTTTCGAATTTCGATTTTTCGAATTTCGATTTTTCGAATTTCAATTTTTCGAATTTCGATTTTTCGGTTTTTCAAATTTCCATTTTTCCATTTTTCGACTTTTCGCTTAATGAAATAGTTGTTAACACTGATAAAATAAAAATACGTGTGGCACTCGGAGACTGCCGCGGTAAAGTTATTGCATAGCATTTTTTATCAACTTATAGTAAGAGAGCCCACTGCAAATTTCGACCGTCATCTGATAACGAAATGAAATATGCTCCACAGGCATGTAACAACATTGTACTTTACCAAATTGCACCTGTGCCAATCCCTATCCTGAGCAAAGTGGTTAAAAAAATTTATTTTATATTCAAAAAATCACATAATCATATTACTCTCAGCGACAATTGTGTTTGCCCTATAAATTACAATCCTAATTCATTGTGAACCTAGCTTTTATACCTAAATTATTAATATTTTTACCTACCTTTTATACCATGTGTATGTGTGAAAGGAAGAAAGATGGCATTGTATAAACCATTTGCAAAGATAGTAATAATTATAAACTCTTGTTAGACAATTCTTTTAAACCATAATCATAGTAGTTTTTTTGTCGTTTCTAGGGCAACCTGTAAAAATGAATCACAACAATAGGCATACAAATAAGTTTTTAAATCAGCAAAAATTGATTCATATTTTAATGATTTTTACCTACTAATCGTGGATAGATGTTTTTGTGCAATGTTGAGGAAGAAAATGTTTCCCTTTAACGATATATATCAAGATATATTTAAATATGTTATTTTCTGGAAATTTAAAACTAGCGCTGTCATGTCTTATTTGATTTTATTAATATAAAATAATTTTTTTAACCACTTTGCTCAGGTTTGGGATTGGCACAGGTGCCATTTGGTAAAGTACAATGTTTTTACATGCTTTTGGGGTATGTTTCATTTCGTTATCAGATGACGGTAAAAATTTTCAGTGGGTTCTTGGGATATTATGCAATTATAATTATTTATTTATGTTATTTATGCAGTATTTTTTTCTTTGATATTAATACAAGTTTTTTCTTTGATATTAATTCAAGTTACACTTTTTGAGCGTGGTGACCGATAAGAAAACATTTTTTTTTTCTTTTATTGAATAAATGAGAAGTTAATATTGTTTAAAATATTTTTATTATCTTACAATACATGTAGGTTATTCAGGAATTTTTATCATTGAAACTATAGGTTTATGGTAACTGAAATAAGAAACATAAGTTTGAGACTTGATATCCTCTAAATATTTGGAAAATACCGCGTCAATGGTGATCCCATATTTTGTTGTGGATTTTTGTGGATCATTATTCATTTTCAAATTCAGTTTTTCCGAAATTGTGTCAAAAAAAGATAGAATCAGTTATGAGCAGTTAGCAGCTAGTCTACACGCATACATCTAGTCGCACGCACACAAACACCGTGCCGAAGTCTGCCGAACTGAAACGACGTTAGACGATGCACGGCTTTCAACGCCGCACCGCTGTGCCGGTCGGAATGGGGGGGGGGGGTGTTAGGTTTATTTTCGTTACGGAATTTCTTTTTTGATTTTTCGAGTCGGAGTGGGGGTGTTTTTTTTTTTTTCGTTACGGACGTTACGGAATTTCTTGATTCGGTCGTCGCGTTCAAAGCTCGCGATAAAAGCTATGCAATAGCTTAAAAACCTAAAATTGCAGAATTTTCACTTACAAATGAGACGAGACAACTCAAAGTTGGAAAAATAAACGGCAGAAAAATGATCGTACCTCCGGCTGAAAATTTACATATGAGGACCCTGGAGCAAGAGTAGTCTATGTAACATAAACATACACACAACCAAACTTATATAGAATCATTCTTTATTTCTGAATAAACTTTTTGTAAATTTTGTATCCAACTTTAAGATAAAGCTTTTTGTTCTAAACAAACATGATAATAAAGAAGAAACGACTGCTGCGATTTATTATCTTGTGAATTTTGTGTTCAGTAGTAAAATCACGATTCACCGGTAATTTTATTTCGGTCCAAAAACATTGAACAAGGAATGCCCTAAAAGAGGCGTAGCAGAGGTAGTAGGCGTTACCCAGGGTGTTGAATCGAAAACATATGCAGCCTAGAAATGTGGAGGAGTTGTTATTAGAAAGAAAAAACCTTAACAACCTAAGGTTCCGTTAGAAGCTATAAAGCATCCAATATGTATGATGTACAAGATCAAATTCTAAAAATGCTGTACCTACATATGGCCAAAAAATATATAAAAAAAAATATTTACATTAAAATAAAATATTTGAAACATATAATTTAATTATTAATTATACAGTAATACATACATATATGCTCAATATTAAATAACATGTGTAAGTAAAATGAATAGTAGGTAGTCTCCCCCATTCTTAGAAAAATGGACCATATTTTGTTGGGTGTCCGGTGTTTCCTATAAAAACAAAACAAAAAGTCTACATAGGTATGTCTTATTGAACAATTTCTCTTATCAAATATTAATAAAATACAACTTTTGCTGTTTAGGACTTACATTTCTGACTATACTTTTATTTATTTATTTATTGTTTTTCTTCGTTTCGAGGGTCCTTTAAATTGTTCATCACTAATTATTAAGTTTACGTTTGAAACTAATTTCTTGTTTTTCTTGTGCTGCTATATTTGTGCTTCAGCCTCAACTTATTCTAAAATATAATTCTCAGGTTGTATATTTGAACTGGATGCACAGTTATCTAATGAAATTGGTACAGATTAATATCCAACTAGCAGTTTACTTTTTGAGGAAACCTTACCAAAAGACAGACAAAAATGGTATGCACAAAGATAGCGAGTATTATTATCTAAAGTTAAATTTAAAATCTTAAACCAGTTCTGGCGAATTTTAATATCAGAAAGAAAATGAAAAAAGGTTTAATATTTGAATATCCAACTTTCTGAATTTTAGAATAATACTTATTTAAACAATTAGGAGCTGAACAAGAATACTCTCGAGAATACATAACTACCCAGGCCATACATTTTTTGTTTCACATATTAAAACAGAATTGAAAATCCATGAAATATGAAATTATATAAGATTAAGAAAACAATGATAAACAAAGTCCTTAAATAAATCTACACACCAGTGGCGTGCGGTGACATTTTTGGAAGGGGAAGCGATTGTATTAAAATACCACAGGCGAGTAAGCACAGCGCCGCAGACGAAAATTTTTCGCGGCGCATTAACCATTTTGTCAAAATCTTGCTCTTTTCCTCAGTACTGCGGATATTCTAGATTGAGATTTTTGAAGTATTACTATTACTTTATTACCTAGTTTAGTACTAGAAGCTATAAAAAAACTTACCATTGAAAAGCTTCCTTGGTTTATTTAAACGTAAAAACAACATTTAACTGAAGTTTTTTTTTATTATTTTTTCCAGCATTTTTCGCACAGTTGACACAGCAGTTGACATTTATTTATACTTAAGATCTATTCGCCTGTCCTCGATGGCTGCAAATTTATCTATAACATCGTAAAATTTTGGATTTTCTGATAACTGTTTAACAAGCTCTTTTTCACTTGTTAAATTTCGTATAAAACTTTTAATGCGCTTTGAAGCTGAAAAACTTCGCTCAACTGACGCACTTATGGCTGGGATGGTTAGTACTAATTCACACAACTTGACGACTTCACAAAGGGACTTATTTAAACTAGTTGTTATAAGAAAATTTAACACATTGATGGGCGTCTTTTTATCACTAATTTCAGCTGTTTCATAAACACCACTTAACTGGGACTTTAATGCTGGAACATCGAAAAAATTTCCATAATTTAATTTTAGTGAATTAAAAGCTTCCGATGGAAATTTTGATGAGTCGTAGTTACTAATATTAAAATTGCACAAATATTATCAAAAATTTCGGCGTATAATCGACGATAGGAGGTCTCTCTGTCGCCGACATTATCAATTCTAATTTTCTTTCAGGTTCTAAGCCAATGTTTTGAGTCATATTTATATTTATTCATTTTATTTTTAAAATCATCAATTTGTTTAATGCAAAAGCCAATGTCATTTGACTTTGTCTGTAAAATGTCAATAAAAGGGAAAATCTCCGCAAAAATGTTGAGCAAAAAATTTAAATCAAAGTTTTGTTTGAGCAAATACCCTTTAGCGGCAGTAACAGTTTCAGCATCTCATGTTTATTTATTATCCCAAACGTCTTGAAAAATGTGTATCAAAGAATCACGGTATTGAAACACTGTTTGCACTAAACCTCCATTGTAGTTCCATCGCGTCGGTACAACTTTTGGAAACCTTTTTTGAACGTGAATGTCCAAAGCGCGAGTACTTTTCGATGACTTTGAAAAGAAGGAAGCCAAACCACTAAGCGTCGAAAAGAAAACTTCGCGATAAATCCAAAAGTTTATGTGCTATACAATGAACGAAAATTGCATGTTTAAACTAGTCTTTCACTTTAGCTTGAAGGCCTCCTAAATGGCCAGCCATTACGGCAGCTTAGAACCACATTTTAAACTTGAAATAATTTCACAAACAATTTTAAACAATGCATCTGCAGTTCGTTCGCTAGTGATGTCTAAAAATCCTAAGAATCGCTCTTGAGGAATGCCATCCAATACATACCGCACAACAATGGATAATTGACTTAAGTTTGCTACATCTGTGGTTTCATCAAGCGCAATTGATACGAAAGGTGCTTTTTAAATTTCACTTTTAATGTGATCCATCACAACGTGTTTGAGGTACCTCGAAAAGTCGTCGAATCAATAAAATTATTTTTTAGGGTATCATCGTATTTTGCTAAAAAACTTAGAAGGTCCATGTAATTTCCTCGATTGATGGATCCACTTGCTTCATTGTGACCCCTAAAACTTAGTTCATGTTCTCCCAGGAAACAAGTTACATCTATTAATCGTTGTAAGAAGTCCCTATTTTTTTTACCCTTTCATTGTGAATTTTGTTGCTTATTTTTAACGGATTGTTCAATGCGATAGGTCCTGAATTTTTCTTTAATTGTAGCACTTATATGAGATTTACTATTTACATGTCGTTTTACACTTTTGTGAAAATTATTCAAGTCTGTAATACCGCCTGAGTTCCAATTCTTTTTTTCTGCTATATTAAAAAATAGGCAAGGCCAGCAAAACAATTTCTTCAAAGTTTTGCAGCCGGTTAACCATTCATACTTTTCATAGAACCCTACGTGAAAATGCCTGGTAAATTTCTTTGCTGACTTTTCTACTTTCGTCTCAAAATTGATAAGTTCCTTTAGTCTACTAGAATTAATAATGTCCGTTTTCTCTTCAAAATTTCTACTTGAAAATTCTTTTTTCAATAAAGAGCACACACTACAGACACAATTTACCACATTATTATTGTTCACAGATACAGTGCATAGTTCCTCCATTTTACAAAAAGAAAAACAACTATGAAAAACAAACCGAAATCTATCTGAAGTCTACGATTTTCTTCACACGTCGAATCGCGGTGCGAATTGCAATATGAGTAAGGCGACGTAAAAATCGCTGCCTCTCGACCGCATTTCACGTGCCCAAATAGACTGACTACTTTCGCGGCAAACAAAGGTCAATAACACGAAGCGAAAAGACGCGCTTCCACAATTAATTTTCTCATGGGTGGTGCGTGCGTTTACACATTACACCAATAATTGTTAGTACATTTACGAAGTTTACGTAATGTTTCAGAGAAAATATAGTACCTAATTTAATATTAATTTCTATGCCTTGTAAACTGAAAAATATTTATTTTTAAATCTCAAAGTGTAGGGAAGCGGTGTTTCCTCCGCTTCCATGGACCGCACGCCCTTGTTACACACCTTTAATATTAAATTAAATTGCTAATAATTAATAATTACATCAAATCAAACTGTTTATCTTAAAAATAATTTGCCGATCTTTAGGACTTTCATCATAATTCATAAAATAAGTTTTATTTTATCATTTTATTATCATATTTGACCTTCCGCCATCATGGTTTTTCATTTTTTACGAGGTTGTCAACTCTTTCTTTTAAATCCCAGCAATAGTATGGACATTGTATGGATGGTATGGTGCGCATGTAGATTGTTAAAATATTAAAATAAGATGAATTTTAAATAACTCTCATCTCATGAAAGTTTATGGAAACCGGCAACATCGCTTTCATACTATTGCGATGGTGGCGCTAACTAATAGTATGCTGGGAACTACAACGTGTTGACAGTGGTGTGCATTTAAAAAATTCATCTTGATTTATTAATTTATCTATGGTACTAACTTATCCCCTCTAAATTTTACGCCATTGTCCAAAAACTTATTTTGACTATACTTTTACATTTTTTAATGTTTTTAAATAAACATTGTACTCTTGTTTGGAACTCATAAAGTGATTGATTTTCGAGACATCTACAATTAAAGGTGGATAGTCATTATTTTAAATAATTTTGAAATTTTGGATTTTTTCATAAATTTTCAACAAGAGTACATGACTTATTGAAGAAACATGAAAAAATTCATGTAAATAACTTTTGGAGAGTGGCGTAAAATTTAGAAGGGATGAAGGTTACCATGCCGTACGCCACTGGCAAAATTTATTTTACTGTTTTTTTTGCTGATAGGTTTATCTTATGACACTAAAAACGTTTGCTCACTATAATTTTATAAAAAAATTTATGACACTAAAAACGTTTGCTCACTATAATTTTATAAAAAAATCTAAAATTCTAAAATGAAATAAATTGTCTATTTAAAAACATTAAAAAATGTAAAAGTATAGTCCAAATAAGTTTTTGGCCAGTGTCGTAAAATTTAGAGAGGATGAAATTGTTACTTATCCATCCCGTACGACACTGGCAAAGTTTATTTAACTCATTGTTTTGCTGATAGGCGTATATGAAGACACCAACACAATGAACAATTTTTACTGAATTTAGTAATATTGCTCTGAGAATTAAAAAAAAATAGCCAATAATAATTTTTGAATTTATACTTTAACACACTGTATTTCGGAAACGAGTAATATTTTATCTAAGTTTATTTGTCTTATTTTTAATTAGAGAATCTTCAATTGTTCTGTGTTCCGTTCTTAATGAGATCCTGTATATCTCTTTGGAAAGGTCTCGTATATCTAAGGGGTAGCGACATAGTCTTTGATCTTGGACGCTATTTTTATTCGAAGTAGTAGTCACCAAGCTTGCCAATGTATGAAAAAATGTAAAAGCGTTTTTTTTTTAAATAATATTTTTGTATTCGCCATAAAATATTTAAATGTAATCTATTATTTATGATTTTATGTATTGCAGATAGAATACTTCGTATGTCGCAACCCTTAGATATACCAAACTTTCCCACTGGCAATTCATTTGTTTGGAATGCCTAATACGACACTGACAAATGAACAATCTCTATAAAAATAAAATAAAAAAAATTTAATGTTTAATTTTAACGATTTTTTTTTTCATTCTAAATAATATGCATAATCGGTATAATTAAGTACAAGTTTTCTTATTACGTTATTAATCAATACTCAATAAAGGTTTTGGTAAAATCTAATTTTGTTCTTAACAATGAAATTGATTTCGAAATGCTTTATTGGCTATCCAGGAATAAATAAAATTTCTAAACACTTTAATTTCGCATATTTTCAGTTTATTAATGGTTTTTGATATCGATTTATTAAAGGAAGTACATAGAGCGAAGTATAAATGCCCACCGTTAATTTCCTTGATAATAAATCATCGCTTCGAAGTATTATAATCTAGATATTGTTCTGTAAATAAATACCTACCGTCTACAGAAAAAAAAAAGACTTAAACTTCATTCGCTGCTTGAAAGGGAGACATTTGGAACGACTTCGGAAAATTCGCAGTCATGTTTCTTTGTCTCCTATGTGTATTTTTAAACAACTGAACGGGTAAAAAGCAACAAATTATCAAATATTTAAAAATCCAAAATTCCAAAGTGTTAGCCCTAATTTTATTGACGCATAAATTGAATTTATGCACTTCGAAAGGGCTCCAATGGAAATTCCAAATATGAACAAGCGGAAGCAATTAGGCATTCATTTCCGTAGATATCTGAAGATCACGCTTCTCAATTAGTAATTTTAATTTAAAAACGGTGTGTTTTTATGGAATTCAGCTCTGATGCGTACAACTACGGACGTTTGTTACAAATAATGACATTCATAAATATCTAGTACCCACAATGAATTAGAACGTGTGAACATTAATCAGTCATAAATGTGCCACAGGGATCCATCTGGTAATTATATATCTTAACTTCAAATCAAGAGGGGGTTAAGATCAAGGTTTCATATTCATGCTGCTCCTTTCACCATAAAGGTACCATTTCAGATCGCGCGACAGACGACACCAGAAGCGACGGCAAAGGAGATCGATGCATTTGCGTTACGCTTCACACATTTGGGAAGCAAGGAGACAGGCGACACGACAACCGCAGACAACCATTTGAGAGAACGATCAGTGTTGCCAGACTGTTTTTAAGTAGATCCACTGGTTTTGTCTCTGTTCTTCTCTTGTAGGCATGAAATCTACTGTTTCCGCCAACTTAGCAAATTTTGTTCTTAATTTTTTAAGTTTGCCTCATTCTTCAGCAAATGGTCGAAGAATATTTTCTCTAGTAAATTTGCTGAAGTAAAAGCAGCGTAATAAGCAGCCACTATTGTAGGTTTGCTCCATAAAAAAAGAAACCTCAAGATAATAATGATGTTTTTATTTAAAATGCAACAAAGAATTAATAGGGCATCATAAAAAGAACATTTATGTCAAACACAACGTATTTAAATTATCTGATTCAGAATACTTTTGTTTCGGTACGTTAAGTATACAGGGTGTCCTTTAAAATGTGTCCCAAAATTCTCAGGCAGATTCCTTAACCAAAAAATGGAAAAAAAGTTCCTATAGACCTATGTCCTAAAGTGCCCCCTAAGCGAGCAACAGCCTCTCGAAATCATTTTTTTTATTTTGATTTTTTGAATTTTCTTAAAAATGGAAACAAATAAAAGAACCAAATTTTGGCTGTTAAATATGATCAATAATAGTGACCTTTTGACACCTTCAAAAAGAAATTATTTCGTCAGGGGTGTACTTGGGAATTTTTTGAAAATTTTGATTATTCATAACTTTTTTGTGTTTTTGGTAATGACTTATCCATATTTTTTTTTACATTCTACATTGAAAACTACGTCAAAAAGGAATACTTGTTTGATCTCGATTGGAGCAGCCGTTTCCGAGAAAACATCATCCAAAGATATTCGTCCACTTTAGCTTAATTTTCAATTTTCCTAAATTACCTCGGTGAATCTCGTAAATAAAAATAACTTTTTTAGCTCTCTCTAAATAATTGTAGTTCAAATGTCGTGGTGGGACTATTTTTATTTAATAATAAGAAACGGTTTAAAAAAATATTTATTCTAAAAAAACAAATCAAAAAAAATTAAAGCAGATGCTCAATGTGGCGACCATTGGTTTCCACACACAAGCGCAACCGTCGCATCATAGACTGTCTTACACGAAAAAATACTTCAGGATTATTCCTAAGAACTTCGCAATGATGAAAAACTCGTTCTTCCAATTCTTCAACTGTTTCAACAGGACTGGAATAAACCAATGATTTTAAATAACCCCAAACAAAAAAATCCATTGGATTTAGATCTGGTGAACGAGGTGGCCAGTTAACAGGACAACCTCTGCCAATTACTCTACCCTCAAATCTTTCGTTAAGGTGCTGTCTAGCTTCAAGGCTGTAATGTGGTCGAGCTCCATCATGCATAAACCACATGTTATGTCTGATTTGAATCGGAATATTATCAAGAAGCTCATGTAAGTTATTTTCCAAAAAAAGCCTGTATGCTGCTCCATTTAACCTATTCGGCAAAACAAATGGTCCAATAAGGTAATTATCAATAACTCCAGCCCAGACGTTTATTGAAAATTTATCCTGGTGGTGACGTTCAACAACCGCGTGAGGGTTATCTTCAGCCCATTCATGCATATTTCGAAAATTTATTATATCATCTCTAGTGAAACCAGCTTCATCGGTAAATAGCACTTTATTAAGAAACATTGCATCTTGATTACATCTTCCAAGAAACCATTCAGAAAAGATAACTCGCGGCTCATAATCAGTAGCTTTAAGTGCCTGAACTTTTTGAATGTGGTAAGGGTACAATTGTTGTTCACGCAAAACTTTCCATACCGTGTTACGTCCGACTCCCACTTCTGAAATTAAATGAGAGAATCTGTGTAGTGAATAGTTAAGAAAGAGAATCCATTGATTTGGGAAATCAGATTTTTTCTGCATAACGCAACTCTTTTCGATACGAAAAGTCGTGAAATGTAAGAGAAGCAATAACAAGTAAAAAAACTAGTTTTATACGATAAGGTACGGGGTAGCTAAAATAATAAATAAGTAATTACTTACCATTTGCTATTTTTCTGGTACTTGTCGATGGGGTTTCAGCTACCCTATCCAAAATTGCTTCTTCCAAAGCAGGAGTTCTCACATAATTTTGTCTTCCACTGTTACTAGAGTTTTTCTTAAATGTACCAGTTTCCCGAAGTCTATCGTCAATTCTAGAAAACGTCTTAGCGCATGGAAGATGCCTATTTGGAAAGCGCTCCTGATAAAGTCTGCGAGCTTCATTGGCATTTCCAGAAGCGAGTCCAAAACATAAGTGCATGTCCGTCATTTCGCCGAATGTGTAATCATTATTGTAGTTATTGTGAGCCATTTTAAACAAAATAATAACAATACAACGAATCGCACCAGAACACTTTTAGAAATAATGTTTAACTGAAGAAACATTTTTATCAGTGAGCGAAAAAAATTATCCATGAAACACAAAAACGCCAAAAAAATACATATTTTTACTTTTTTATTCTAAACAGCTAAATACAAACCTTATGGTCTTCATAATAAATAAATGGGAACTAAATTTTTAAATTTTATTTAGAGAGCTAAAAATAGTATACAGGGTGATTGATTAGTGTGAGGAAGCTCTGTAGATCTGTTATAATAAAAGTAGGCAGCTTTAAGTTTCACATTTTAAAATTAGTTACGATGTGACAAGGTGTTTCATAAGGCCGTGCCAAATCAAAGTTATGTTTTTTAAATGGAACACCCTGTATATTTTTATATTTTTAGAATCTGCTCGATAATCTGATTTCAATGATATATCACACTTGTTATCTAATATGAATAGTAAAGGATCTACAGCTACTCAAAAATCACATTTTTTCAAATTCAGGTGGCTGTTGTAGCCAAACAGTTGGAAATCGAGGAAAACGGCTTACAGTCCCTATCCTAACTTTTTAAGGTCTATTCAGTGACATAAAATACATATTATTTGATACAGGGTGATCAAAAATCCAAAATCACATCCGATTTTTGATCACCCTGTATCAACTAATATTTTTTGCCACTGAATAGACCTTCAAAAGTAAGGATAGGGACATGTAAGCCGTGTTCCTCGATTTCCAACTTTTTGGCTGCAACAGCCAAAATTGAAAATTAACCTAAACTGCACGAATATCTTTGGATGATGTTTTCTCGGAAACGGCTGCTCCAATCGAGATCAAACAAGTATTCCTTTTTGACGTAGTTTTCAATGTAGAATGTAAAAAAAAATATGGATAAGTCATTACCAAAAACACAAAAAAGTTATGAATAATCAAAATTTTCAAAAAATTCCCAAGTACACCCCTGACGAAATAATTTCTTTTTGAAGGTGTCAAAAGGTCACTATTATTGATCATATTTAACAGCCAAAATTTGGTTCTTTTATTTGTTTCCATTTTTAAGAAAATTGAAAAAATCAAAATAAAAAAAATGATTTCGAGAGGCTGTTGCTCGCTTAGGGGGCACTTTAGGACATAGGTCTATAGGAACTTTTTTTCCATTTTTTGGTTAAGGAATCTGCCTGAGAATTTTGGGACACATTTTAAAGGACACCCTGTATATTAAAAATGTTATTATTTGTTTTTATTCTTTGTTTACTTTTTAATTTGGGTAGAAAAATGTTTATTTTTCTTTTCTTACATATATTTTTTTACTACACTGCAAATTATAATTTTTCCCCCTGTATTAAAATCTATTGTTCAGATCTGTTTTTTTTCGCCCACCTACTGTTCCAGCAAATTTTCATCTGCCAACACTGCCCAGGATAGATCGAAAGAACTTTGCAACTACCATTTCTATAAAATATCAACTAATCACCTCGAAATACAACGATGACTAAGCGAGACAGGCAGCAAACGCTACCCTGAGACCGATCTATCTGTCGTCGACTTCTGTCTCTCGCACTGGTCACGCCTTGCGAAATGTGTTTCATATAAGGTCTGTTCTGGTTTTGAGAAATAACGATCCACAACTGTCGGGCTCATGCGTAGTAGATAAAAAGTGTTCTGGTTTTTCTGGGACTACTTCGGATCTCTCAGTCCAGTGTTCTGGTTTCGTATCCGAAATAATCCGTGATTGTTGTAAACAGTCAAAAAGTGTTCATGCTTGGGAGTGTGGATCGACTCGGACTGTTTTGACCGCGCATGCGTTTTTGAAGTGTTATGAATATTGTATTGGCTTTTTAGACCATACGAAACGTATACAATCCCAAATTGTTTATTTATATGTGGACGAATGTCTCTTGTTCTTGTTTTATTTGTAAATTAAAGCAATTTTAGAATTATTAATTTTTTAATATTCTGTTTTTATTTATTCCATTGAAATGTGATGATAATGATAAACATATACATGCAAATGTTATTTGAAGCTGAGCTTTCAAAAGGAACTTCATTATTATAATAAACAATAAACAAAACACCTTCATGACGTGTTCTGGTTTTCCAAGAATTTCAAACAGTCGGGGATTTTTTGCCTTTACGCATACGGTCCGGCGCAGTTTCAAAACAGTTTTCATTTTGAGAACCAGAACAAACCTCTTATTACATGTGTTCAGACGTGAAGATACCGTTTTTGGTCTCCTTTGCCGTCGCTTCTGCTGTCGTCTGTCGCGCGTTCCGTTATGGTACCTTAAAAATACCTTTTCTGCAGTACGAACGTTAGTGTTACTCCCTGCGTTGCTTAACGGTAAAATAGTTTATACATTTCTGTTTATGTTGGAACCGGTTGAAGTATATTTTAAATAGCAATGAGGGCATAGCTCATTTGAAACTGTTTTTATTTCTGTATTCAACAAATAAGTTTAAATTTGCTTCATTAGTTTTTCCGTTAATTAAATTTGAAATAAACATTTGTATACGCATTTAACGGCATATGCATATTACGTGTTTCATAATAACTATTAACCGTACATGCTTTACATTAACGATCTGGAATGTAATATTAAAGTATGTTTTCAGCATGTGAATAAAATCTACATTCATAGAAGCTGGGAAGTACATGACAAGATGGTTAATCTCCATATCGTTCTTACATGCGAAGGATATGCCATGTATTTTTAACATAAATGCACGTATGAAAAGCATGTGCATGGCATTTAATTATTGCAAAAATGTTGTGAATTGCACTTGCAGAACGTAAATATGTTTACTAAGAAACTAAGGGAAGCAACTAAAAATATACTTTTTTACTGTCAAGTCGATGAAGAACTTTTTGAGTATCAGTTTTCAAATAATTTAATCCAATTAATAAACCACAGTCGTGTTTTTTTGTCTGTTTAGTTTGTTTCAAATTTTAAATTTAATTGACTCAAAAAGTAATGAAGCAAATTTAATGAATAGAGAATTAAAAACCATTTGGAAATGAACTACTAGTGTAAGGGGGGACCCCTGGTAACACTCGCACTTGTAGTACATTTCCTGTCTAAATTTTATTGGTAGGTTGGAGGGAAATGATTTGACGAGCACTGGTTGTGTATGGAATAGAAATATGAAAGGTTTTCCTCTGTAATAATAACAATTGACCTGTTTTAGCAGTTTTTTCAAACAATCGTTTTTCTGGAAGTTATTCATTCGGTCACAATTTTGATGGACCATCCTGTATGCATATTAAGTTTTGAAATTGCAAATAATTTGTTCTGGAGTGGCGCCACCGTATATTAAAAAAAATCGTTGGCAAACAACTCATTTGAAATAGTTCATGAAAGAATTATTGCTGGAAAACCAGTAGATATATTTCTGACAAGGACATATTGTGAATCGATACATGGCTTTTATTATGAATTATCATATTAGGTATTTCTGTGTGGCATGCATGAAGAGCCACTGAAAGACTATAAACAATTTATCATAGGTGGGGTGGATATTAATGTTTACGATGACCCTTGAAAGGTTAAAGCGTTGCCATCGATTTTCGTTTTGTAGAATCACACCTTTATAAAAAAACAGATCGAGTGGTTTTATAACGTTTCCAGGAACACCAAACCTTTAATTTACTTATTATTACTTGGAAAATATAATAATTTATTGTATGATCCTCTGATTATAATTTTTAAAAAAATCCTTTATTTAAGACTTCAATGGTTTAGATGATATACCGGACTATGCTTACTGTTAATGGAGTTCCGTGATATTTTGGGGCAAACTTCTGTCTGTCATCGCTTAAATTCTACAAAATAAACAGTTACAATTGTTCAATCGGTTTTTTGCCCACCCTACATAATCTAATAAAAACATCCTAGCCTAGTCTTATGGAATTGGCCCACTCATTTAAAAGCAAATCGAACCTCTTGCGAAAGCTAAAATAATGTGAGGATTTTAATACAAAATTGTATTTATATGCGTGCCACTGGGAATACTTCCCGATGTTATGTGTCTCGAGAATATTGAAAGCTTTAAATTTTTGCAACGGTAAGGCAGCACCATTTCTATGGTAGCACTCTACAGAGACATTTAAGAAAAACAGATAAGAAACCCTCCCATTTAAAAACTGCTAGATATTTATTAAAACAAAAAGCAGCAAATTTTCATAAATTTTTGAAATTCCTTTTAAAAATTATCAAAATAAATACTTTTTAAGCTTTCTCCACCCTGTTTTGTTATTTCCTGAAAATTTCACAAAAATCGAACTAAAAATAAGAAGGAATAAATAAGAAGAGATTAGAAATGTTCAAGGTGTTCGGTAGTATGTCCCGGCGGTGGGAGCGGTCATGTGACCTGTGAAATTAAAATTAAAGCTACGCATCGATGGATTTTTGCTTTTTGTCCACAATGAAATATATGTTTCCAGAAGTTGAGAATAATAAAAAATACCTTTTCTGTTGTCCGGTTTTGCTACTTACGGGGTAGGGATTCCGGACACGTGACCGAATATTTACATTTTCACGAAGGTGGGGAAATAGTTTAAACGCGGTTTTTATGAACCTATAAGATATTGCGAATTTTTTTTGATGCAAAAAAGGTTTCTTCTTGTTCGCATCTCCTGCAGAGGGCGGATTCTAACAGCCCTATGCTATGGAAACGCTTCCCTACTTGGCAGTGACTAGTCAGAATGTCTGTGATCAGTCGAATAATCTGTCTAGTCATAGCCAAGTATTTTTTATTTTGCTGTGGTGTTGTCTGGCCAATGGAAGGGCCAGGTCCAAAAAGTACACATACATACGCATGCACACAGACACACACAGATATCGTCGAGAAAATATTCAAAACGGATTCAAGGGACCCCATACCCAGAACGTAAAACTCCTTCGAAAAGTCGAGGTCTAAAAAATCATGATTCCTATGTTTTCCTTTTCTGTATACAGAGAAGAAAGTAAAAATGGGATTGGAGGTCTATATGGGTGTTTTTTTAATATTGCTAAAAAATTCAGAGGCGTGTCCCTTGGACGAATTGAAGCAAAGAAGTTCCTATGAACATATGTCCTACGCCTCTTAGATTTTGAACTAAAGGGTGGTAAAGTTATAAGAAAAAAACTTATTTTTTGCGATACATTTAATACCCCTGCAGATATTTTTCTGAAAATTACGCAGTTTCTATGCATCCAAAGCCATTTTCCGATACACAATTTAAACTTTTAAATTCGCCATTGGCGTTCATGCGGGCTTTGAACTGAATATTTCTTTAAAAAAAAAAGGTACCCCACTGGACATATGTTAATAGGAACTTTTTTGCTTCATTTCGTCCGAGAGACACGCCTCTGATTTTTTTATATTATTAAAAAAACAGCCTGTATACATTATTAATCATGATATGCGGGTTAAAAATTGACCCCATCAACAACAACAAAACAGACTTCTTTTGTAATTTTAATTTATAATTTTTTAATTCTACTTGGTCTGGTATCTTATTACGGATAACTTTTTAAAGTTTTCATAACATTAATAAAATCCATCACATCGGATAATGCGTATCAAGAAAGTGAGAATTATAAAGCGAACCACAATAAAGGTACCATTTTGGCGATTATCGCGTACGAAAGATTTCGAAACGGAAGTACCGTTCGTTCCCATTTCCACGATCTAGCTTCTGAAAGTACTTCAATCAACATTGATGCAGGCCTTCTCTAACTACACTGCTAGACAGTGATGTTTTACTGTTACTAAAAATCACACTTAATGACAGTGATTTGTGTATAGCAGGCAATTGGACCACATGGTTGGATTCTTTTTTTTCCATTATTTCTTTTGACTGATAATCATTTTATAAAAAACAAAGATCTACTTATACTTAAATATGAGAATGATAAAACAAATAAATAATTAGAATTTTATAAAATAAAAATTGAAATATGATACTGTAACGTTCGTTTAATTTAGAAATAGTATATTTATTAAAAACAGTATTTATAATTTATAACATACTAATTAATTTATTTAAAACTTAGGCACTATTACAACTCACAAAGTAAAGTATTGAAATAAGTGAGGTATTGCATAGGATTGGGATAAATGCTTTAATCTGTTTTTCAAGTACCTATCAGAATTATAATAGGAGTGTAATTAATATTTTATATGAACATTAGTATAATAATAGTGAAGATGTATTTTAAAGGATTTACTCGAATAACTCGTCCCAACTAATCTAATACGTTATCAAACAAAAGTGGAAGTCCGAACAAAGACGCCGATTGCCTCTCACGATGTCCTGTCAGGGAACCAATTAAAAAGGAAATAGAACGCATCAATGAGATCCCTACGTTCCTTCTACAAACAGAGGAAATGGCAAGAGAACAGCAAAAGGACCCAGAAATAGTAGACGTTTGTAAGGCCATAACAGACCCCGACTTATCAACTATTAGCCTGAGCAAAAGAGCAAAAAACTACCGACTTAGAGAAAACATTCTCTACAAAGTAAACACTAACCCACAAGGAGCGGATGACCTCTTGGTCATACCAAGACATTTGGTTAAAGAAATATTATTCTCTAACCATAACGAACCTCTAGCAGGGCACTTGGGAATAACGAACATATTTTACAAAATAAGGTCGAGGTATTACTGGCCTCACCTACAGAAAGATGTGGAAAGATACATCAAAGGTTGCGTGGACTGCCAAGCACGAAAAGATCAGGAAACCAGAAAACCAGTAGGTTTTCTGCAACCAATATCCGTAGGAATGCCATTCGAAAGAGTAGGCATCGATATATTAGGACCATTCTAGAAAAGTAGGAATGGGAAAACGGTGATAGTTGCAGCAACAGACTACGCCACTAAATATATATACTTTAGTAATAGTATATAGACATTTTATTTTAGTTTTCCTTTCGACACAAAAACAGTTTTATTATTTAATTATAATAAACTTAATTATAATAAATATAACAATTATTTAAAATTTATAAAAATTATATTGGTTTGCCAAAACTTCCAACGCCGAAATGGGCGGCACCAAAATGGCCGACGTTCAAACGGCCACGTCGAAATGGTCACGCCGAAATGGCCACGCCGAATTGGCCACGCCGAAACGTCCTATTTCCCCTTTTCACAAGGGAAAGGATAAAAATGGAATTAAAACCTCTAGAACTCCTAAACACAAAACTAAACTTTGCAACAGAGGTGAAGTACCTAGAAATCACCTTTGACAGCAAGTTAACATGGAAATCGCATTTAGAAAACAGAGTTAAAAGAGCATACATTGCTTATGAACAATGCCGCCGAACCGTGGGGCGCACCTGGAATTTCTTCCCCAGAGTCATCGCATGGACTTACACGGCTATCATAAGACCTATGCTAACATACGGCGCCGTTGCCTGGGTACCGAAAACCCAAAAATTAACAGCTGTCCGTAAACTAGAACAAATTCAAAGAACAGTGTCTCAACATAACACGAGCCATGAAAACAATACCGATCATAGCCATGGAACTCATTCTTAGTCTCACTCCCCTTGATATTTACATCAAGGAGGTTGCTATGACGACAATGACACGCCTCCGCACGGTTGGAATAGAACCTGATGTAGGATCTGGTGAGGCGAGACGTCGCTTTTGACAGGAGACGCTTGATATGCTCCCACTGCTTCAAGCGAATGTAATAATTGGCATTATTATTAATTAAAAAAAATCTAAAGAATGTACGTCGCTTTTGACAGGAGACGCTTGATATGCTCCCACTGTTTCAAGCGAATGTAATAATTGGCATTATTATTAATTGAAAAAATCTAAAGAATTTACCAAAAATTATAAATAAGTATTTAATGTTTAAATTAAATAATTAAAAAGACACGTATGAAAATGAAACAAACCTTCAGGTTATTAATCTACATTGAACGTGACATTTTTAAATACAACCAACCATCACGTAAATTTTGGTTTATATAGAAAGCAGACAGAAAGAAAGGATCACTTGGGTAAACGCTCAGTCGAGCTCGGACTAAGGTCCAGAACTTTCGCCCCAGATGCGAAAGCTCTCGTTTTGGATTGTAAAGTAATGTGTGGAGTAAAGTTTTGTGTACGATGTGAATTATGGGTAAATATTTTAACTTAATTTTAAAGTGTTTTATTTAATAATAATTGATTGATTGATTGATTTACATATAAATGCCAATTTTATATTTTCGTCCCGAATTATATTTATCTTATGCATATCTTATATTACTATGTAGTTGTAGTGTTTTGTTAAATGGAATTTTATTTATTTTTCTCTTAAGACTATTGGTGAAATTTTATACTTATTGTTAATATACATTTGTTAATGTTTTAATACTTATTATTAATCTCTCCCCCCTTTCCAAACCAGTAAAATACTCCGAAAATTCCGTTTCTATTCCCTTAGGACTAAAAGAGTCTAAAACTAGTTGCCAAGAACCGCTCGACTATGCTATTAAGGGATGATTTTTTTATTCTTTTAATTAAATTTTTTTATTATTTTTATTTGCCACTGGTGAATGGATGTTCCTTCAGGACTCCAGGACCCTTTGGCTTGTGACGGCGCTGCCCTAATCCCTTAATAGTACATTAATAACAGTAGCTAAAGACCTACCAGTAGTTACAAATGGTCGTTAGGCAAGTTGGTTGTTACATTTGGTGACGAGCGTTGGTCCTTTAGGCAAGTTGGTTGTTACACGAACATGGACTCCATCTCACGGAGATATATCTTCCATAAGCCATATAATGTTATAACAGAACAAATAGAAGAGACGGAAGTGGCAGGTACGATTCATATCTACACCGATGGTTCTAAAACAAAACAAGGCTCAGATATGGAATATACTCCAGATTCTTAAACCACAATATAAAATGGGCTGTGAGCAATAGTGCCAGTGTAGTTCAAACAGAGCTAACGGGGATTTTCATAGCAGCAAAAGAAATCACCAGAAACAATATCACTGGAAGGAACATGCTTATCTATACAGATAGCAGACAAACACTACTCACCCTGAACAAACCACGAATTTACTCAGGGTTAGTACTGGAATATCACGAAGCTTTGGCCGAAGTATCCATCAACCTTAAAATGGACCAAAGGTCACGCCACATCGAAAGGTAACCGTCTTGCTGATTCACTAGCCAAGAAAGCAGCCAACCAAATACTTCTTGGACCTGGCCCTTCTATTGGCCTGACAAAATCGGTAGTGACAGACCTAATCAAAGAACATTCCCTTGTGAAATTCAAGGAAAGATGGGATGAAACAAGAAACTGCAGAGTTGCCAGGGAGCTCTTAAGTTATCCTGACAACACTGCAGCAAACAAATACTTGACTATGACTAGACAGAATCTGCGCCTACTCACAGACATTCTGACTGGTCATTGCCAAGTACGAAAGCATCTCTATATCATGGGGCTGTCAGAATCCGCACTCTGAAGAGGGTGCGAACAAGAAAATGAGACCATCGAGCATATCCTTTACGATTGCCCGACGCTCTCATTTATTAGAAGATTTGTGTTCGGCGAGTATCGACTAACACCGGCCGATATAAGAGAAGTACCTCTTGGCGATGTTGTCAACTACATTAAATCTGTAGGCTGGCTCACGAGCTAGGAGGTGCCTATCATCTCAGGAGGATGCACAATGGGCCTCCACACGTTACAGATACAGATAGTTCCTGAGCAAGAAATATGGATCCTTCGATAATAAATATTTTAATAGACCAATAAATTAATGAGAGGTATGTGATATAAGATAACAGGAATTTATCAGAACTAAATAGATACCTATATATTACTTTTTCTAATGGTTTGTTTTAGGAATGAAGTGACTTCAGCAAAGTCTATTTCTTGTTTGCGATCAGTATCTGTAAGGTGGCGAGGGTAGGTTCCCCTCACATCAATACGCCCATTGTGCATCCTCCAGGTGCATATAGGAGCAGCCTCTTAGCATATTATGGATTTAGCGTTTATTTTGTATATTTAAAGTGGCCTCAAGCCAATCTAACAAATTGTTTGGATTTGATTATTATCCCAAGCAGCTTGAGCACTTGAGATTTATGGGGGATTTACCAAGCCTCTTGAGTTTCTATCCGGATCAAACCATCGAAATAAACGTAGTTATTGTAACGTTACAAATCTGGCTTAAATTCGTTGATTCAGTTGGATTAATAAAGTCAAAATAGTATTATTAATATTGTTACGCAGCACCCTGCAGCGTGCTGCGGTCGTACGAGTAAAAGAAGAAGGGGAAATATTCAAGAAAAAACTGGACAGTTCGAGAAGGTGAAAGCAAGCTATATAAGTCGATGATCCTGACGTCAGGGGCAGTTTTATAATAGACTTTATACATTAATGTTGTATAGTTATTGTAAAAGTTGAGTTGAAATAAATTGAGATACCAAAAACCTGCGTAACATTGGTGACAGCGGCGGGATACAAAATATAAGTTCATGGTGAATACTGGAACCACTGAGTACGAAACAGGCATGGATACTTCAGGTCCCCCAGCATGGTTTTTAAAGATGGAGGAGGAAAACGAAAGGCGGGAAGAGAAGAAGGAAAGGCGCAGGAAGGACGAAGAAAAAGAGAAGGAAGAGAGGCGTAGAAAAGGTGAGGTAGAAGTTATGAATGCTTTACTACAAATTCAGAAAACCTTCAAGCAAGAGGTTGGTCAGTTTAAAATTAGAGTAGATCTTATAGAGCAACAAGAGCATTTAAAAGCTAATGTAGAACAGCAGCAAGAGCATTTAAAAACTAATTAAGAACAACAACGAGATAATTTAAAACAACAGGAAAAGGCTAGAGTAGAGTTCGAAAGGGAAATTAGAACTGAACTAGTTGAGTTAGAAAGAAGTATTTGTAGCCTAGCTTCGATAATCAATAGAGTAATTCAAAACACTACCTCATCCTTATCTGTAATCGAACCAAGCCATATTGAAAACCCAGTTTCACAAATCCCTACTAGCAAGATCATTAAGCCACCCTCGTTTGACGGTCAGACAATATGGGAAACGCGTATCGCCTCCAATTTAAAGCTGCAGCTAAAGCTAATGGCTGGGCCGAGAAAGAGATGGCAGCTTCATTGATAGTGTCACTGCGAGGTCAGGCAGCAACCGTTTTACAGTTACTTCCCCAAGAAGAACCCAGTTATTCATCTCTCGTCTAAGCTTTGGAGACAATATATGGCCAACAGCATTTGAAACGGGTATTCCAAAGCCAGCTAAAGGTTCGTAGCCAGAAACATAATGAGATTCTACAGGAATTCGAGGCCGATATAAAACGATTGATTCATCTGGCCTATCCACAGGCGCCCAAAGATTTCCAAGAATAAATCGGAATACAGGCATTCATTGATGGACTACAAGATGTGAAAATGCAGCAAGCCCTTCGTCTACAACATCACAAGACGTTGAGGGAGAAACTGATTGCAGCTCAGGAATATGAAGCGGTAAAACTCCCATCTAGATCTTCTCGCGCAAGAGGGAGAGAAATTAAATCACAGGAAAGTGAGGAGACCAATATTAATACTATTCTCCAACCTACACTCTCACAAATCTTAAATATCCTGCAAAATATGCAACGAAACAGCCAAAATGGAAGCAGGAGATGCTTTAAGTGCGGAAGAATCGGGCACCTTCAAAGGACCTGTAGAAGCAAGGCTCGCTATATAAATCAAGAATCAGGGAATAAGGCTAGAAAGTCACATAGATCAATCTTCCGAAGCCCGTCACAAAGTCTAACAAGAAATAATTACAGCAGCTATGCTCTATCCTCTTATAGAGCTTGGTTTTTCTGAAATTTTCAAGTTAATATCGTTTTTCGTTGTTGACTTATAGTGCGGACAAAAACATGACCTAGGATGGACGGACAAAGTAAACTTTCTGTGACGCGAAGACAGCCCTGATCTTTGTTTATTACCGTACCCGCGACAGAAAGTCTAACGCTGGCCGCATCGAGACCCATCTCGAGACTCGAGAAACCGAATCGAATGTTTTCGATCGCAGTTGACACGTGGAGGATAATTCCCGGAACTTCTAGTCCGAGTTGTTTCTTTCGAGAATGTTACATTTCTATATAAATAGCGCGACTTATCGACAGAAGTTAAGGTGATTACAGCACCCCAAACGAGGTGTTTTAGCCCCTAATTTTGGCGAATTTTAAAAAATCATTAACAAGAGATTAAGAGCTTAAATTTGGGGATTATATTAAGAATAGTGCTGTTGAGGGATACATTTATTTTCATTATATTTCAAAATTTAAAGCCCTTTGATTTTTTTTCTTGGAAACTGAAAGGAATTAAAACTTTAAAATATATGGATATTCTAGATATTATTGCCTAATTTATTTTCCCAAAATTTTAATTTTTTAAAAAAATTACTTTTTGAGATATGCTTGCCCGAAAATTATAAGGGGATGCTGTAATCACCTTAAGTTTTCAAAATAAGTGTTGGATATCAAAGACAAATTGTAATAAATAAATTAGAATTGTAAGTTGTAATAGTGTCTAAGTATTATATAAATTAATTAGTACGTTATAAATAAATTATAAATAGTGTTTTAAATAAATACACTATAAATAAATCAAACAAACGTTACATTATAATACTCTTTACAGACTACTGTGTGAAGCATTTAAATTTAATGGTTTAATGGTGAGTTTACACATGCATGGATTTAGTGGCGCCAATAAAAACTGGCGCGCCAGTAAATTGAATTAGCATGTATAAACATCAACTTGCATGCAAGTTTTATTTTTGTATGCATAGACTAAAAAAGTCTGCATCCTTCTGAAATTACTGGTGCCAGTGTTGAAAAATTCCTATCGAAATTCAAAACTTGCAAGTGTAAACAAGTGCTTGCACGTCGGACGTCGGCATCTACTCGCCAGTTTTAGTTTGGTTTCGGATTTAGTTGATTGTGATTGTAATTGTAGTTTATCTAGTTTATTATGGATAAAAAAAGTGGTCAGCAGAACTGAATTTCAAGGGTATGAATCTTACCTGTGATTATGGGATGTGCATAGCAGTTCTTATAAAAAGAAAGATGATCGTAAAACGTCGTGAACGTCTAATAGAGAAGAGGACAATGAGTTTGATTGTTTTGGCAAGTCGGTGGCTTCTTCGTTAAAAAAGCTACCAGTACCAATCGCTTTGGAATCGATGGAGTACATCCAATCGTATCTTGTTCGGCGACGATTATCATACCCAGCAGCCCCAGCAATTATCACGACCTTATTCATCTTCCTCATCAAGTACTTATGAAAATGCGGCTGACCCATGCTCAAACCTTTCTTACGATGACGATAATGCTCAGCAAGGCCAGTTACAGTTTTACAACAATACTACTGACACAGATCTGCTTTCACAGGCAATGCATGCTTCACTTGATGACGACGATTATTAAGATTATTTGTTTTAATTATTGTTAATATCTATTATTTCTTAAATTACAAACGTTCAACCTCTATCTTTCTTCTGTATATTATTATGTATTTGTTTATCTTAGTCTTTTAACGCATCATAAATGGCTTGGCAAACTTCTGGAATAAAATTTGAAATTGTACATTTTGGGACACGATACAAATATTTCAATGAAGCGAAAAAGTCTCCTGTTGCAAGATACCTTAATGTCACTTCCAATTTTAATCGTAGTGTTAACGCATCTCTCATGTGGGTATCCATTTTTATAATACGTGGCGTGGCGTCACACAATCCAGAAGAATATCAAAATATTGCTTTGTCATTCGAAGATAGTTTTTATAGCTTGCAGGATCCTCTGCTGCGAGTTCTCCTAGAAGTTTTGCAGAAGCACCCAAACACGGCCTTTTCGTTGGTTGCGTTTCTTTTTCTGTAATTCTTTTATCTTTTTTTCTATTAGAAGTTTAGCGACTATTTTACAGGCTTCAGAAAGTTCACTCAAGATAGTGCGTACCGTGAAAAACACTTTAAAAATGAAAATGGCGTGCCAGTTACGTTGGTTTTTGAACAATGTGTAAACCTTTACTGGCGTGCAAATAGAACTGGCGCGCAAATAGAACTGGCGCGCAAATAGAACTGGCGCGACCACTGGCGCCACTAAATCCATGCATGTGTAAACTCACCATAATACACTGGTAACATTGAAAAAGATACCCTTAATGACTTTTGTGTGCGAATGTGTAATATTCAAAAGTATCTACATTAATCCCTCATAATTTTCAACGATGAATCCCCTGAATGTTTTCAAATGATTTTAGAAACACCCTGTATATTTAATTGTACGATCTCTATAATGCAAACTCCTGACATCGTTTTTGTCTGGAATTAGTATCATAAATCATAGAAAATCCATCTCCAAACTTGTCATTTTAAATTGGTTAATAAACATTTACAAGGGTCGTATTTGAAATTATCAATATCTCTAACGGGAAAAAATTAAAGGGTGGAGGGTGGTGACGGACTTTATGTCCTCACATTATAATTATTTGTTATTGTTTAAATCTTATAAAAAGTCTACAAGATATTTATTCAATCGTGTTTTCTGATAAAGTACGACTGCCTAAGTTACTTTTACTAGTTGTCGCTCTCCCTGCTTCCGACTAACTTTACTCCACATAAAGGTTTTTTTCTAGGAGTATCCATTTATAATAATAATAATTTATTTTCCACAAAAAAATATATGAACAGATTTACAATAGTTTATTTAAATAGATGTGGAACATAAACAGAGCACCCACTGAAATCTCTAGGAGAGATGTGTACGTTATAAAAACACTAACCTATAACAAACTCCAAAGAGATTTGAATCTTAAAAGGTTCGAAACATAAGACATTGGTAGATTTAACATGAAACCTAATTTAATTATTAAAATTGGAAAGCTCAATAACGAACAGGTACAAGATATATAATTCTATGGTGCATGTTCACATTTTCACTTTTAGTATGATTTCGAGTAGAAGACATTCAGTGGTTTCTTAATTATTTAAATGAAACGATTAACTCGTTATTTACGCTTGAAATACTAAATAGTTCAAAATCAACGTTTAATTTCATTAGCATGCAATACTTTTATGTACCGATAGCAGAAAAGACCTAACAAAATTTGCACTCAACTTTATGTTAGCATATGGAAATTAGCAATTATTTTATTTTATATTTAATTATGCAACATAGCTATTTTGCTACGATCACTATCTAAAGTAGGCTTTTGTCATTCATACCTAACTAGAAATTTGACGTATTCCGCGAATTGTAATAATTTGACATTATTGGCACACATGCGCCAAAGTAACTTTGGCAGACGCTTGTCTATTTTCATTTAACTTATAATCGGTATTTTAAAACAAAATGTAGGCTATTCCAAAATATTTTCATTCATTTTCTAATATTTTAAATAATCTAACAGTATTTTCCGTAAATAAATAAATAATTAAGTCATAAATAATTACCGATAATATGTAAGTACTAAAACATTTTTTTCTCTTCGAAGGGTAGGCGTATGTCAAATATTATAACAAAAGAAGGTAACCCATTTCTAATAAAATTAAATATTTATTTCATTTTGGTGTGACCGTAGAAAAAATCTTGTGTGTAATTCGAACAGAAAGTCCTTTGGCAGTTTCGACCCATTGCCTCGCTCCGCTAACGTGTCGCGCAGCATCTTTCTACCTCAACTGCCAAAGTGTTACTTTCTGCTCTTAATACACAAATAGCTATTGTGTACAGGCCTTTTCATCAAGCTCAGCCACCATGTTGAAATAGCGGTAATTCAAAAGTTGGCTGGAAAAACAATATTACCTCTACAGACAAATCAATCATTAGAAAAAATCGTTGATGGTGATTCACTTTTGAGAGGTTATGTATCAATACTTGTTTACTGTTTAAAAAATTAATAAAAAAAATAATAATTATAACTCTATTTTAATTAAATATGCCAACCAACTATTAGTATATATGTTACGGGCAGTATTGTAAATTGGGCATTGATGATATTGACCGGACACTCAGTATCCATATCGTCGGTCTAAAGTGCACTTATCGTATATCCAAAAACCCATTTTTTGAGTAGAATTATGCTTCAAATTCGTGTTGAGATTGAACAATGGGCGTACTTGTTATATTTATTGATTCTAAGGGGTTTGTGAATACTGATTGAGCATTTTTTTAATAGTTTGAAAAAAAAAGGACCGGAGATACAATATGTGTACCCTACATTTCAAAGAACAATCATCATATCTCGTTATTCAAACCTGCTAAGCTATATGCGATTTTATGAAGACGTACAGTAAAATAAGCTACTAATATTGTTACAACTTGTGTAAGATAATAATTATCTAGATATTTAATATTATTTTTTATGAATAAAAATCATAATTCAACCGAATGTATGTATTGATTCATTTTTAATATAATGTATAAATTTAAATAAAACAATGGATAAACTTTCTATGATTAGTTTTTACTAATTTACGAGGGTGTATCAAATATAAACGGGATTTCTTTTGTAACAATTTTTAGCTTTATTTAAATAGGTTTTCAAACATACATTATTTTTCTACATACATTCTCCCCCCTCGGATTGGTAGCTTTTTTATTCCAGCTTAGGACGTTCCTGTAACCATTGGAGCATAAATGCTTCCACCGCTTCGTTATCTTCGAAATGCTGGCCTCTAAGGGGTCCAAAAGGATGGACAAGAGGGAAGGTCTGGACTATAGGGAGGATGTTCCAGTATTTTCCATTAAAATGTTTCCAATTTTTCCCTCGTGACATTAGCCACATGAGGTCTGGCGTTGTCATGCAAAAGAATGACATTTCTGACCGATTCCTTCTTCCTTTTTCTTCGAAATGACAATAATGCGGCTTTCAGTAACTCAGCAATATTGTGCATTAATTGCGCGTTGATCCTATAGAAGGTCAACGTGAAAAACACCTAGCCGATCAACAAACACTGTTGCCATCACCTTTCCGGCTGACAATCGCGTCTTTGCTTTTACGGGTGTACCTTTTTAGGCCCTCCAGAAAATTCTTGGTACCATTCAAACTGTGCCTGAAATCGTCGCAAAATTTCGGTTGGTTTTACGCTCTCCTTTGTTAAAAACTTTATTATAATCCTTTGCCCAACAAAGACATGCACTTCTTTCTCGCTCATGGTTTCTTTGCATACTAAAGAGACGCGAGCGAATTTTGATCGGTTTTCTCACCTCCCCAGAGGTAAAGGCTAACTTCCCATCAATTCTTTCCAGATCAATAAACGCTCAGGAATTTTTAATCCAAACAGTCCTGTTTATATTTGATATACCCTCGTAATAATAGGTACAGTTTTTGAGCAGTAGTTGTTAACAAGTTAGGTAACCATGCGGTTACTTATAAGCTTCTCTATGTAAACTAATAATACAATGAACAGTTTAAAAATAAAAAGGTAACAGATCAAATTGAACACAGTCGTCATACAAATTGTATGGATATCAAAACATATTACAAGATCTTCAATCACTATCGTTATCAGATCCTGCAGGTAAGTATCGCTTGTTTATAGTTATGGTGAAAACGCGAATTTTGGTAGGTAATTTCTGACAGCCACAAATATTATATGGTGCTTACAACAAATGTGCACTAGAAAGTTTAATTAAATGCCTTAATTCTCAGTTTTAAATTTGAATTTATTGTAGTTTGGTGAGTGTTTTGGGCTACAATGTTTGTGCCCAATAAAGAAGGCTAAAATGCGATTTTATTGGTACCAAGATCGTCATAACATTAAATTTGGAGTTACAATATGTGTGCTTTAGATCGACGATATTTGCTGGCCAATATCGTTATTATCTGGGCAGTAACCAAAATGCCCATTAATCGTGGACAATGTTGATATAGTATATTACATTACGAGTGTGGAAAATCACTTTTCACACAAGTGATGTACAATATTTTTCCTACGACCACAAAATAATGTCATCAAAATAATGTCATCAAAAAAATGTAAAACCAAGGTTATTATTGCTATAATAATTAAAATGTATTTAAAAAAATAATCAACAATAATCGTATTTATTCAATTTTCATATTTTCTAAACAAAAAAAACTAAAAAAAAATAAAAAAAAAATAAAAAAAAATAAAAAAAAACAAAAAAAAACAAAAAAAAAATTCTGCCCCGACAGGATTTGAACCATAGATTGAACGCGGTCGAAAAATGGCAAAATTGATAAGTTCGACGTCCTAACCAGCTGAGCTAACAGCCCTTGTGTCAATTGAATGATCTAATCGGTTATGTATTTAACCAAAATAAAGAGCAAACATTATTTTAAAATTATTTTAATAATAATTGTTAAAGATAAATATCTAGGATCTAATTTACAACAATTTCAATAATTTAACAATCATATCGATTTTAGTATTAATATGGATATTACATAGATCAAAATAGAAATTAGCTTACAAAATAATATCAAAAAAATCTGATGTGTCCAACACATGACTTTCCTATCTAGTTATTATAGGCATTTTCCGGTTATTTTGTACAACCTATTGCAGCATCTCTATAAATGTTTAGAGGATAAACTAAATATATACATTTTACACATACATCTACCTCGAAACATTTTTCTATAGATATTCATTGAAAACAAAAATACAGAAAAATTTAAATTTAGCACTTTTCCATTACGGACCATTTTAGAAAAATCATGTATAAACAAAAATTATAGAAATCGATATCGCAAACAACTTTTAGTTCAACAATTTTCATAAAAATCAGAATTTTGCACATTTTGTCAAATTTCTCGAATACGGACCATTTCAGGAAATTTTGACATAAAACAAAAATTATAGATAATAATATTAGAAGTAACTTTTATTTGAACAATTTTCTTCTCCAAACATAAATAACAGATATATTCCATAAAATATAAAAACGGCCTCCCATAAAGTACCCCCCCAGATGTTCCAACTTTGTCCAAAATCTAATCATTTCACGTCAGGCCGAAATAAACCTTAAGTTTAAAATTTAATGTTTTTTCCTTTATCCGTTTTTGAGTTTTCTTCAAATTTCAAAATTTACACATTTTCTCAAATATCTCGAATACGGTCCATTTTAGAGAAATTATGTATAGGACAAAAATTATAGAGAATTATATTATAAACAACTTTTATTTGAACAATTTTTATAAAAAATTATGTTTTTTACATTTTGTCAAATTTCTCGAATACGGACCATTTTGGGAAAATTTTGCATAAAACAAAAATTATAGATAATTATATTAGAAGTAACTTTTATTTGAAGAATTTTCTTCTCCAAACGTAAATAACAGATATATTCCATAAAATATAAAAATGACCACCTATAAAGTACCCCCCCAGATGTTCCGACACTGCCCAAAATCTAATCAGCTCATTGGACGCTGAAACAAAGCTTAAGTTTAAAATTTGGTGTTTTTCTGTGTATCGGTTCATGAGTTATGCGTTATACAGACACACACACACACACACACACACACACACACACACACACACAGACACACAGACACACACACACACACACACACACACACACACACACACACACACACACACACACACACACACACACACACACACACACACACACACACACACACACACACACACACACACACACACACACACACACACACACACACACACACACACACACACAGACATCATCGCGAAAATAGTCAAAACGGATTCAGGGGACCTCAAAACGTAAAAATCCGTCGAAAACTCGAGGTCGAAAAAAATCATGATTCCTATACTTTCCTTATATCTGTATACAGATAGGAAAGTAAAAATGTAAAATCAAGGTTATTATTACTATATTAATTAAAATGTATTTAAAAAAATAATCAACAATAATCGTATTTATTCAATTTTCATATTTTCTAAACAAAAAAAACTAATAAAAAATAAAAAAAAAACAAAAAAAAAATTCGGCTCCGCCAGGATTTGAACCATAGATTGAACGCGGTCAAAAAATGGCAAAGTTGATAAGTTCGACGTCTAAACCAACTGAGCTAATGGGCCTTACGTCAATTGAATGATCTAATCGGTTATGTATTTACCCAAATTAAAGAGCAAACATAATCTTAGTTATTTTAAAATTATTTTAATAATAATTGTTAAAGATAAATATCTAGGATCTAATTTGAAACAATTTCAATAATTTAACAATCATATCGATTTTAGTATTAATATGGACATTACATAGATCAAAATAGAAATTAGGCGTTTGACATTTTTTGACAACTACTGCGGAAAGTAACATATTCTCACTTGGGTGGAAAGTAAATTCTTAGTCATACGCGTGTGATATAGGACACTTTCCATAGGACTATATAGTGTGATATGTGTCACTTTCCTAAGTGGTCGTAGGAAAATATTTTTTGTTTGCATCTTTGTCTGGTCATTATCGACATTGACCATCAATAAGTGGACAATGTTGAAAATGTATTATTTTTTGTTCTTTGTCCGGCCATTAATGATATTGACTATCAATAAGTGGGTGAAGTTGATTTTAAAGAATTAAGTTGGTACTGTGACTTAAAAGTTTTGACAGTGACTAGCAGTACATTAGATGCACGTGCTTTATTTGTACATCGATCTCCTTTTGACAGAGTAGGTGAGCTGTATCCAGGCCGTTGTAGTACAGGATCCGAAGTAAGGTCGACCTTCACCCATCTGTTTAACAGATGAAAAGTATTTTTCCTACGACCACTTAGGAAAGTGACACATATCACACTATATAGTCCTATGGAAAGTGTCCTATATCACACGCGTATGACTAAGAATTTACTTTCCACCCAAGTGAGAATATGTTACTTTCCGCAGTAGTTGTCAAAAAATGTCAAACGCCTAATTTCTATTTGGATCTATGTAATGTCCATATGAAAACTAAAATCGATATGATTGTTAAATTATTGAAATTGTTTTAAATTAGATCCTAGATATTTATCTTTAACAATTATTATTAAAATAATTTTAAAATAACTAAGATTATGTTTGCTCTTTAATTTGGGTAAATACATAACCGATTAGATCATTCAATTGACGTAAGGCCCATTAGCTCAGTTGGTTTAGACGTCGAACTTATCAACTTTGCCATTTTTTGACCGCGTTCAATCTATGGTTCAAATCCTGGCGGAGCCGAATTTTTTTTTTGTTTTTTTTTTATTTTTTATTAGTTTTTTTTGTTTAGAAAATATGAAAATTGAATAAATACGATTATTGTTGATTATTTTTTTAAATACATTTTAATTAATATAGTAATAATAACCTTGGTTTTACATTTTTTTGATATTATTTTGTAAGCTAATTTCTATTTTGATCTATGTAATATCCATATTAATACTAAAATCGATATGATTGTTAAATTATTGAAATTGTTGTAAATTAGATCCTAGATATTTATCTTTAACAATTATTATTAAAATAATTTTAAAATAATGTTTGCTCTTTATTTTGGTTAAATACATAACCGATTAGATCATTCAATTGACACAAGGGCTGTTAGCTCAGCTGGTTAGGACGTCGAACTTATCAATTTTGCCATTTTTCGACCGCGTTCAATCTATGGTTCAAATCCTGTCGGGGCAGAATTTTTTTTTTGTTTTTTTTATTTTTTTTTATTTTTTTTTTATTTTTTTAGTTTTTTTTGTTTAGAAAATATGAAAATTGAATAAATACGATTATTGTTGATTATTTTTTTAAATACATTTTAATTATTATAGTAATAATAACCTTGGTTTTACATTTTTTTGATGACATTATTTTGTGGTCGTAGGAAAAATATTGTACATCACTTGTGTGAAAAGTGATTTTCCACACTCGTGTGATAGTCGCACTCGGCTTGCGCCTCGTGCGACTATATTTCCCACTCGTGTGAAAAATGTCACTTTCCACACTCGTAATGTAATATACTATTTTTTTAAACAGGCCAGAAATTAGTACTTTCCGGTTTATTTTTAGGTCAGAAAATCTAATTTTGTCGGACCGAGCCAGAAAATTATTGTGATAGTCCGGTAAAAGCTTTTACCGGACTCATTTTTATTTACTTTCCGGCCTATCTTTAATGAAAAAAATAATAAAATAGTCTAAGATAGTTTTGTATTATTTAAAACTAAAATAACTTGACATATTTTGACGTTTAGTTGAAAACATGACATTTATTATAAAATGGATATTCAAAATGATGCATTTGATTGTGAATTAATGGAAGATGAAATTATACCAGATGAAATTGTTAAGGCGGCCACCCAAGCAACGTTTGATTTATTACCGTCGGAAGTCCCGGACACGATATAAACAAACTTACCAAATTTTTGAAAAGTGGTGCCTGGAAAAGAAGGTAATAAGCATTTGTGAGGATGTGTTATTGGCATATTTGTCAAAAAAATCAGAAACGCTGAAATCTTATTCGTTGTGGAGTTTATATTCGATGCTGAAGGCCATGCTACGTACCAGAAGAAATATCGACATAAGCAAATATGTTAAATTAACAGCATTTATGAAGAAAAAATCCGTAGGGTATAAAGCAAAGAATTCTAGAGTACTTAATAAAGAGGATATCGATAAGTTTTTAGTAGAAGCTTCAGACGAACAATGTGACCAAAGTGTTGTTGATTATGGGTTATACTGGTGCATGTCGACGGGAAGAAATCACTAATATATTAATTGACGACATAGAAGACAAACAAACTATGCTTTTGGTTAAAATTTTAAACACCAAAACAAACAAATCAAGATCATTTATTATTAATGGGGAAAAAGAGCTAAATTTGTATAGGAAGTATATAGCGCTACGCCCAACCAACGTTCCTCATCGATATCTCTTTATTAATTACAATAAAGGAAAATGTAATAAACAACCTGTAGGCATACATACTGTAGGTAATGCTGCCTCCAAAATAGCTACATTTTTGAGATTGCCAAACCCAAAGGAATACACAGGGCATTGCTTTAGGCGTAGTTCGGCGACTTTGCTAGCTATCGAAGGTGATGACATCATAAACTTAAAATATGTTATTTAACATATTAAATTTGATATAAAATACTTTTCATCCATTAAACAGACAGGTGAAGGTCGTTTCGCTACTCGGATCTTAGACTATTGGTGTTTATGCCGGTCGGCGTAGCCAGGTATGGATTGAAATTTTCTGGTGGTGGCGAAGCCGCCACCCTACGAGAACTCGTTGCTTCGTCTTCTTGTTGTCACGGCATTATTATTATTATTATTATTGGTTCATGTATGTGAAATTTGCTTCTAAGGTTTAAAATACTACAGAAAAATACTTAAGGTAGTTCACTCGCGACAGTCGTACATAAAAATATCGCATAATGGCGAATACCAAAAGTTCGAGATTCTCAATGCTAATAAATTTTATTTTTGTAAGAGACTGTACAAAACACATGCATATAAACACATATGGACAAGTTATAATTTTATTCAATTTCATCCTGCAAACTCGCAAATATTTAAACGATATGGCACAGTTTATGGCTTAAAAGAATCAGTTCGCTCACTCTGAGTCGGCACTTTTGATCTCAATGTTCCAGTTTATACATTGCGCAACTCGGATTTGTATCCCTGGCGCATAGAGAATCAAATCATAATAGCCCAAGAGCCCACTGTAAATTTTTACCGCCATCTGATAATGAAATAAAATATACCCCAAAAGCTTGTAAAAACATTGTACTTTACCGAATGGCACCTGTGACAATCCCAATCCTGAGCAAAGTGTTTAAAAAAAATATTTTTTATTAAAAAAATCACATAAGGCATGACAGCGCTAATTTTGTTTGCCCTTGAAGTTTTCCAGATAATAACATATTCAAATATATCTCTAAATATATCGTTAACGGGAAACATTTTCTTCCTCTTAACATCGCACAAAAACATCTACATACAATTAGTAGGTAAAAATCATTAAAAATATGAATCAATTTTTGCTGATTTAAGAATTTATTTGTATGCCTATTGTAATTCATTTTTATAGGTTGTCATAGAAACGACAAAAGAACTACTATGATTATGGTTTAAAAGAATTGTCTAACAAGAGTTTATAAATATTATTGACTATCTCTGCCAAAGTTAGGTAAAAATATTAATAATTCATGTTTAAAAGCTAAGTTCACAATGAATTAGGATTGTAATTTTCAGAGAGAACACAATTATCGCTGTCATGTCTTATGTAATTTTTTGAATATAAAATAATTTTTTTAACCACTTTGCTCTGGATTACAGATTGGCACAGGTGCAATTTGGTAAAGTACAATGTTGTTACATGTCTTTGGAGCATATTTCATTTTGTTATCAGATGACGGTCGTAATTTGCAGTGGGCTCTCTTACTATTACCAATTAAGCATTCCAACGACCTGTCAAACAATAGCTGTCAGTGAGAAGGTCTGATATATCTAAGGGGGCAGAGACATAAGGTGCGTTTTAATCATCCGCTTCTGCTTCGGAATTGTCGGTTTTCTTGTTTTAATCTGACAGGTTAGAACGACTGAACCGACAATTCCGGAAGCAGAAGCGGATGATTAAAACGCACCTATAGTCTTGCATCTTGAACGTTTTTTTTTTATTCGAAATAATAGTCACAAAGCCTGCCAATTTATAAAAAAATGTATCTTATTTTTATTGTGTTTGACATAAAATATTTAAATGTAATCCATTATCCATGATTTTACTTATTGTAAACAGAATGCATCGTATGTCGCAACCCTTGGTTATATAAAATCTTGCCACTGGCAGATCATTTGTTTGGAATGTCTAATACAATATATGAGAACCGCCTATATTCAAACAGCAGTCTTCTGCGCATCCTGAATTTGTATCCCTGGAGTGGATGTTATTTTGGAACATCCAATTGGTCCGAGTGAGCGAACTGATTCTTTTAAGCCATAAACTGTGGATATGGTATAGAAATTTGTGACTTCCTCATACTAATTTTAAGGTTTGTTTTGGTTCAAACAGAACCGCTGATTCCAGTTCTCAAACACAGTGGACGAATTAATTTTTCAAGAAAACGTCGCGAGTTTATAACAACCTCTTAGCTGATCGAGTGTTACTTTGATACGTGAAGTGGCTACAATGTTGCCAAGTTGTAATAATTTTACGAAACTACTCGTCAACTGCTTTAAAAATATTTTTATTTTAAAAATCTATATCTTTTTACTAAGATAGTCAAAAAATTCAGCGATTATCTATAAAATTTGATAACTTCTTGATTTATTTAACATTAGATTTTAAAAAATATGGTAGGAACCGTTTTCGAGATATCTTGAAATAAATGCATTGCTTGTGTACATGATAGGCTTCAAGAGTGTTAATTATGCACATTTTGATTGTTAATATCTCGTTTCACAGATGGTCAAAAAATCTATTTTTTTTTAGTTACGTAAACGACACTTTCATAAACCTTATATTTAAATTTTATTGAATTCTTAAGAAAAGCCGTTTTACGAGTGAACTACCTTAAGTCTTCCACTCCATCATCTGAAATAAAGTTAGGTTAGAATTATGATGTACAAATAATGGGGGATATATCCGATGTACAAATAATTCGTGTACATCCGATGTACTGCTAGTCACGGCGAAAATTTTTATTTTCAACTTTGGAATCAATCGCCCGCGCGGAAAGCCAGAGAATAGCGATGTAAACAAAAACATAACCCTGTATTTTATTCAAATCCAAATCGTTGCCGTTTGCGGCCCACACATAAGTGGGCGCTAACGATAACGCCCGGACAGAGTCGTAAAAAAGCTATGTAATTTATAGTTTATCAACATTGTCCAATTTAAGCGGATCTTTACGTTATTGGCCGGTTATTATCAATTATGCCCAATCAAATAGGAGATTTACGACAATAACCGGCCAATATTGTTAAAGACCAAAATATCATCTTTGACCGTAACATATACTAAAACTCTAATTCACATGAAACTTAATCACCAGTAAAATTAATAAAATAAATTATTTAATACTTTGAGGATCCACATGACAGTTTTAACAATATTACTTTGTATACCGAAGTAAGTAGTATTTAATATTAAAAAAATATTGTGTAATACCAGATAAGGATTTTCTTCTGTTGGACCACTTTCTCCATAAAAATGTAAAAAAAAAAATAGTAACATCATCACTATCGAATACCTTTGTCACTTATAAAAAATATTACCTTTGAATGATTTATACCGTGTATCACTTTTACATACTCCATAACAACACCGTTTCGTTGTTTCTTTCCGTACAGATAACACAATTATAATTGATTGCAACAATTTATTTTTCAATTAAGAGACTTATTACTTTAGTTTTTCTTCCTTTTTTAAATGGATATTCTTAAACTATTATTTTTTAATTACAATTTTTTCACGTGATCATTTTAACATGCTTGTTTACAAACAACAGTACGAAGGAGGCGGATGATACTGACGCATGCGCACAAAAAAAATTGTGACAAAAAGGCCTATTAAGAGCGAAAAGTGATACTTTGCCGCTTGAGACAGAAAGTTGGCCGCGCAACGCGTAGCGGACTGCGACCGAAAGCGGCAACGAACTTTTCGCCCAAAATGCACACAAGATTTTTTCTACGATCACACTATTTTAACAAATATATATATAAAACCGAAAATTTGTCGTAAGTAGGGTATAATGTGTTGCCTATATCTAAGCTAATCATGAAAGTTGATATTCAAAGTCATTGTTAACTTGGATAATAAAACAATGAAACATCAAACTACGTACAAATAACTTGAAAATCATTTATTAAAAAGAAATATTATATTATATCTAATTTAAAATAGGCGAGCAACAAAGCTGTCTACTTTTTATATTAAAAGTGTGTCGCGATCGATTTGTTTTCATATGCGTAGTCTAAAAGGGAAGAAGCGGTGTGAAATGCATACTATGTTTATACACTTGCAGTATAAGTGGGGTTGGCACCTTGTTGAAAAGTGGATAAAGGTATGGTTGCTTAAAAAACTGACCAATTATTTTTGTCTTAAAAAAAAGTCATCAGCTTATATTTTTTTTAATAAACCCCTGGTCCCGAGCTTCTAAAAAAAAAGTTAACATAATATATTTATAAATATGTACAGTGTGGCTGATAATTTTCAGTTTTGTCTTCTATAGTAGAATCACAATCGACACGGAGTAATAAATCTGTCAGATCAGGAAATTTCAGGTGTGGGTGATACATTTTTTTGAATATGTAATATTGAGTATTATTTCGGTATGTAGGAACTTTACAAAATGTTTTTCGAGTTATTTGCAATTGTATGTAAATGGTAGAGTTATCTGAGTAAATTAACGACAAGATATATAACAAAAACCTACAAATTACCTCATGCGCTCATCAAAGTCTTAAAAGGGATTAAAATAAGGGTAGCCCATTGTTACGTTCCACGAAAACCCAGCGGCACAGGTATAATTCTTAAAATCAACACACCTTATAATTGCAGGCTGTTTAAAATCACAGATTTTGTTTGGGCCGCCTGTGCTGTAAAATACCCATAAAATTTTGATTTATTACTTTGTGTTGATTGCGATTCTACTGTAAAATCACTTCTAAGTCCATGGTACACGGAATTCCACCCCAGATATTGCAAGCGATCGACCAAAATTGGCTTTTTGGCCACTCCTGATATAGGGTATAAAAAAAATAGCATTATAGTTAGTCCCAGACCAAGCAAACTAAATCAGATATATTTAAAAGGGTCTATTTTAAGGAGACGTACCCATCAAATTAAATTATTAAACAACATCAATTTTTAAAAATTATAAAAAAACATTTCCAGGGGCGTCCGTTACGTGTCTCCGTAGGAGGAGCCATAGGAATTTGTCGTGTTATTTTTATGCCTTTTATCTGAATCCGGAAGATTGCCCTCATATTCTGGGACACCCTATATCAAGGGCGGCTCAAGGGGGGGTGGGCTATGGGGGCTATGCCCCCCGAGATGAAAATTCGTACGATATATGGGCCTTTTATTCAAAAAAATATACTAAAAAGGGAATGGCTAAAGGCAATGCATCCCGCCCGAAAATTCGTCTAGGAGCCGCCCTTGCCCTATATAGTATGAATAAACCACCAAAACAACTGTTATTAGGTATTGTATCAAAGAACCTTCTATATAATTGTCACACTCAAAGTTCTGTTTACGTTCGTCGTTCTATTGGTCCCGAATCTGTGTGACATAATCGAAAATAAACATTCGCACACAGCAAACATAAACAATATATATTCGAGACTCGCCTAATCCAGCAAGTGCAGGTTACCAAGTAGGTAAAGGTAGTATGTAAAGCGGAATGTATAAAAAGTGAGTCATGATCAAAGTGGGCGGAGGCGTAAAAGTAAACCCTACATGGCGTGCAAGAGATGGTGGCCAAGGTCGCCCGTTTGTCTGACAAAACCTACGCCTTCGGTATAAATCTGCGATTTCTTTTTTACTCTAACGATTTTGCATTTAATGCATTTTTATTTTGTGCTTGTTTCCTGCATTCTGGTTTCATGTACATGCAACGTTAGCTTAACTTTTTTCAGGGGCAGTTTATTCATTAAACCTCCAGTAAGCCATTGAACAAAAAATACGAACAATATACCGACCTAGTATTTCTAAAAATTAAACGAAATGAAATATCTGACTGGCTCTGTAGTACCATGTAAGAAAAACATTTTTATTTATAGAACAATCGTTTAAAAAGTTTAAATTATTATTCCTCATTAGCTCATTAGTTTCATTCATGATTAATGTAACGGGATCGTTTCTTCTTTAGTTGTACTTGCAGTGGGGCGTCTCTAGTGCAAATTAGTATAGAGAATTCACCAGATATTGTTCGTCCTCTACATCAGTTACCAAAGAAAAATAAAATGTATCACTTTTTCAGTCCCCTTCACACCAAACAATTCCACATTTTTTAACGTTTAGGTAATTTGTACTTTGTAAAGTAGTTAATAAAAAACAAAAACAAGACGAAGAACAAAATATAATGGAGCCCCTAGCACAAAAAAAAAATTGAAAATAGAAGGTAAAGTTGTAGTAAAGGTAATGTATGTACTAAGGCGATTTTTCGATAAGTACAATTATTAATAAACAAATTTAAAAAAATGTTTACTGCTTACTGATTATATTCCATTTCACACCATAATTAACCTTTCGGTAGTTTGGAGGAACGTTCTAAGTTCTAATACTGTACCTATAAATAAAAAAGAATTAGAAAAATGATTGATAGGTAAATATAAATGAAAACTAATACTTGTTGACTTAACACGTTCACGACCGCTACTATGAAATTTGACGTTGTTAGAAACCAACCTCGTTTTTTTGGGTGGCATAACTTTTTGACCGAAGTATTATATATTTTATAGGTTATATGTGTTTTTTTATCTATTTTTTGTGTGCCAGACACGCTCAGAAACTGACGCCAAAACACATCTGTCGCCCGGGAGTTATTTGCATTTAATCATTGTAGGGTCATTGTTACACATTTGTGACATCAGTTTCTGGAAAAAACTGCTTGTCACATATATGTGACGCGTGGTCGTCAACGTGTTAATAAAGAATCAATATGTACAATCACTTGACATTCATACACTCCATTGTCTAGGTATAATATTATTGTACGCCCTTTAATCTTCTGAAATAATTATTTACCTTTTCCACCCATTTTAATCATGTACAAAATTTACAATAAAAAAACTACAATTAAGAATACAAAAACAACACAAAATGAACAGAGGAATTCAGTGGTGAGATTACAAATATTTTTAAACATTACAACATGACAACAATGCCCTCAAATACTCAAATATTTGAAATTTACGTTGTAACGTATTATTATTAAATGTAATTTAAATAAAACACTCAATAGTAAGTACTCGCATATTTAGGGGATTGGCTTTACGTCAATTGAGACCACATGGGGAGGTAAAATAATAGACATCTTTGGGTAAAATATGCATGTCGCGTCATAAGACTTGCGCATTGATCGATAGCAGCGGAAGTGAATAATGGTACCAACGTACTAACAGCAAATACACCACACATATTATGGCCATACATGCGCGTCAACGTGCACATTAATACATACCTCGATCCTTCTACAACTTTACAAATAAAGTTATCCAGATATTCTCGGACACTTTCATCATGCGACCGCCGACCGGACACCGGAAAAACCTTTAAAAAACTAGACAGTCTGGGTGAAAACCATACAGGTGGCATCCCTATATTTTTATATACTACAATTTTTTTAATCAATCTGTATAATTGGAAAAAATAAAAAATTATACTCAATGGGTAGTGTAAATATAAATTTGCCTTTACTTGAAACTTAGTAACAAATCATGCTTATTTTCCAATAAATAAATTGTTTAGCTAGATTTGTGGAATACGAATTATTTAATAATACGATTATATAGACTTTAAGAACATTAATTAAGATCCAGAAATTATACTTTTTAAAATATAAGCACGATTTATTCCTTATTTTTAGATAAAAGCAATTACCTACTTAATTTTTAGTCACACTACCCATTGTCTTACTTTTGATACTACTTGATACTACTAAGACTAGCAGTTTCCATATTGTTATTTGGCAAAATCTTTGGTTTAATGGGATTTAGTATCCTAAAAGTGTACAAATAAATAATAATTAGTGTATTTATATTTATTAAAAATAATAGATTAATTCAATTAGAATGAATATTTTTTAAAATTAGATAAGCTTGCAGAAAGACCGAATCTAAATATAATTTTTTTAACAAACATTTATCAGGTTCTTGTCAATTGATAAAAAAGTTATGGTGGAGCCATGATTCAAAATATATATTTTTTTTTACTTTTTAAAGTTAGGCTTTTTCATCTTCAAACGACTCTTTAAACGACCATGAGGCCAAAGAGGCCATAAAATACATTTAGCACGAATTTATCACGAAGTTTCATTAACAATTTTTATACCAACCATTCAGTACAATAGTATCAATCAAATAAATAAAGATCTCAAAGTTTCAAGTACAATTTTTGTCCCAACTATTTAGTACATTAGTATTAATAAAAAAATATATATAAATCATTAAATTGCAAGACCTTGCCATTTGGGAACGCGATATTGATGCAAGCGACAGTGACTGGCAGCAAACACTGCCGTGTTAATGCTGTTGGGTCTCTTGCATCAGACGTAAAGATGCCGTTTTCGGTCTCCTTACGCGGTCGCATGCCTGTGTCTTCTGTCTCGGTCCGCGTTCCCAAATGTTACCTTTAAGGTACAATTTGGGAAATCGAGACTGATGTAATCGACAGAGATAGGCAGCAAGGCTACTATATTAAAAGTGCTGACGGGTTTCTTTCATCAGTCGCGCTGAGCCAAATGTACTTCATTTAATTATAATATGTGATTCAGACGTAAAGACACATTTCGGTCGCCTTACGCGATCGCTTGCCTCCTGTCTAGGTCTCACGTTCCCAAATAGTACCTTAAATATTTTTTTTAGCTATGTTATGGATGGAAATATTGGTTAGATTTTCTAACTTGTCAAAAAGAAGCTTAAAACGGAATTTAAAAGAAGATACTGTCATAAGAATATATATTTTTTTAAATTTATAAAGGTTATTTACCCAGGTGCATAAAATATATGTTTCTCTTTCAAAACGATTGTTTAGTCTATTTATGTTTTATTAGGGTTTTAAAAAGTCAAGGAAAGAGAAATTACCTCCGCAATTGTGAATTTGTATCAATTTTATTACCGATTTTATGGACGACTGAATGTTAATTCACTGGAATACCAATAATTTGTAAATTGTAAAATCGGTATAGTTCCAACTCAAAGATATTTTTGCTAGTGTCACGATAAGAATTCAGTACACCTGTTATCGCTTGCACTTTGATTTTTGATCTCGCCGAAATTTTCAAACTTAGAATTATATTTTTGAGTTCTACTTTATATTAAAATAAAATTGAACAGTTTGAAAACTGATCTTGAGTTTGTGCACGTTGTTCTGTTTTTTTGGTGCTTATTTTTTATTGAGCGAATACGTTTTAATAATTTTGTGTGTAACTATACTACACTTGAATGTGTTGGTAGTGAAACTTGTATTAAGATCAAGTGATTATTATTAAGGTTTATGTGCAGAGTGACACTTTGTTTAATGAGTGCAGATATGCTTATATCTAATTTTGTGTTTCAGCTTCATATAAACCGATATAATAGTCGTAACTCATCCTGTAATAAGTTTGACCAAATATCATACAATTCTTCTACCCAATTCACTACTTTTTTTATCATTAGCATGGTCATACGTATCAACAACAGAAAAACACTAAAATCACTCCGGAGCTTCTGAATTAAATTTCTAATGTTCCCATCGTTTTTTTTTTCAGTATCAACAAAATCAACAGTCTATCTGATTTCCAATTCTGCACACGCCTGGAAGAACTGTATGTGCGACAGAATGACATTCAAGATATATGTCAAGTTATGTACCTGCAATCCTTGCCGAATTTAAAAAATTTGTGGTTGGGGGAAAACCCGTGTGCCAATGTGGATGGGTAAGTGAGATGCAGAATTATTTTGACACTTGTTTAACTTATACCCGAAAACTTGCAAACTTGGCTTCGTTTTGGATATAATAAAGATTACGTTTTAATTAAATTTAGAAAATAACATATCTTTATGTTTTAGGTACCGCCTTGCCATTATAAGGGCACTACCTCAGCTTCAAAAATTAGATAACATCCAGATAACTCAAGAGGAACTTAAAGAATCTCAACGAAGAGGTAAAATCCTCATTCACCCCGAAGATTATCAAGAAGAAAGCGAAGAAGAATATATACCTCCTCCATCTCCTCAGCAACGAGGTACTAGATCCAGGGACCAATACTCAGAGACTGAATACAGCCCTACGCGTGAGAGCCCGACAGCCAAGGAGGATATACGGGTAAGGACATGTATACATTTTTTTTCTTTTTTATATACAATTGTACAGAAATAGCTCAGTCTAAGAGAAGCTAGAGTTGAAGCATTTGAAATGATCGTATTTGTATAATTGGATCATAAATGTGTTCTAAAACAATTCAATCATCGGTTAATTGGATAATAAGATGTTAATAGCGACGATAAAATATGACGTTAAAGATTAATGGGTATTATGAAGAATGATTGATAAGCAAGTTTAAATTTGTTCTGGCATTATTAATAAAGAGACATTAAGTTATCTAAATTTTCGGTAATAAGAATGTTTAAACGAATTTTATTATCGTTTATGAAACTGGCCAAATTTGAGCAGTTGAATAACGTTTACGATTTAATAAGACTTTAAGAAATACCAACAATATTACGAGGAGCACCAAATAAGTTCGTGGTAAATGCAAATCAAAATTCGAATTACGTTATTTATTTATTGTTTAATATACAAAATTTAATAGCAAAACTTTATAATATATTTTCGACTGTAAGCGAAACTAGCAGGTACACTTTTATGAGGACTGTTCTCAGTAAAATTTTAAAACTCTATTTTTAAATTGCATATGGCCTAAGGATAAATCTAAGTCGGCTAAAACGCTGATTTCGTTTATGTTAATCGCTCTATTCTTCTCAAATCAGTCGCCTTTAAAATCTATACACTTTTGTATCTGATGAAACCAGTCTTCAAAACACTTTTCTTGAGGCGAGGAAAAATGCTCTCCAGGCATTTTATTTTTAATGTGCCGGAATAAGACGAAGTCATTGGGCGATAGAGCAGGCGAATACGTGCAATGAGTCATTGATTGGATGTTATTAAAGGTCAAAAACTCGGTAGTCCGCTGTGCTGTGTGAGCGCTTGCATTGTCATTATTGAGAATGATTCGCCGGTTAACGTTGTTTCTTCTGATTTCAGCGATAACTTCCGGTAAAAAAATTAAGTATACCAGTCACAAGGGGTGAACAACTAAGGTCAAACCGTACCTGCATTTCGAAAGTCACCAAACATTCGTATGATTTCAGCGAAATCAATCATGGTTCTATATGATTTCGGTGATTTTGTTGAAATCCTCCTTAATTTTATACGATTTCTGTGATATCACCGAAATCATTAATATTTTTCAAGGAATGATCTACAAATTTTCTTCTTAAGGAATATTCAAATGACCTTTTTTGTGGGCTCTTCGCTTGTTTTTTGACCGACCTTTTTTGCTCTTTACTTGCTTTTTGATCCGCCACATGCTGCGCGAAATCACCGAAATAACTTAATTTTTTTAGGTGATTTCCGAAATACGGGTACGTTTTGACCTTAGTGGTTTCCTCTCGGCGGTTCGTTTCCTCACAGTTTCATGTTCATCATATTTAGCAGGTGTGAGACGTCTGCTAAGCAAACAGCTCTTTTATTTAATGCTTCAACAATAAAGTAAGCCACAATATCATGTGTCCCTTGCACTTGGACAAGCAAAAATCTCATGATCAGAATTTAAATTTATGCCTTTACAAAGTTCTTTGAACTGACAAGCAGAGATAACAGGATAATTCATTGATCAAATATAATATTCCTGACGCCGACATCGATATCACAGTCGATATGTTCTAGTTGTAGATCAGGAGTGAAGAGACATGTGATATGATGTAAGGGAAGGGATAAACTCAAGGATTTGACGGCCCTAACAATTTTATCAATGAATATATTAAGCCGATAATAAACAAAATGCAAGCCCTGTTACCACCTCTAGTACAAAATACTTGATATCCAACTTAACAATAACTAGGTTTTGGAATTTATTGAAAATTATTACATCTAATTTAGCGAAATTACATTTACTTAATTTGGTTTAATTTGATATAACTAATGATTCAAAATTTTTTGGGTTCAGTTATAATAGAATAGGTTAAATTATTTTATCTTTTTTAAGATATGTGAATAATTTTGTTAACAAAACGGGAATAATGAAGAGCGGATATTATACCCTCCTGTGTCCTTTAGAATATGTCTTATTCACGACAGCACGATATTTGTTTGTAGTTACATCTCCTATTTTCTCTGCTGACAAGTATTGAGGCCTACATATAAGTAATATAATTCAAAATTTGGATTAGATAATTAAGTACTTCTTGTAACGGAGCTGAAATAGTTTTACTGGTAAACTCATATCAATGAATCATGCAGTGAATGCCCTTTGCTTGGGGAGAAGGTTCTTTCATTTTGTTTGAAAGTCCGGCTGGTGTTCTATGTGTACAAACCCTACAAACGTTTGTTCACTTTAGTCCTCAAGTTTCAAAGAAAGTATTTATCTTCGCCTTTTGAAGTGGGCACAAGTATAAAACAACTCTTCTTTTATGTTATCTGATTGAATAATGTAATATTTCGCAATTGAGAACTTATATCCGTTGATCTTACAGGCGGTTGAATTTAATAAATACATGTTAAAAATATCTAAGTGAAATTTTAGTAAAAATAATGTGGTGACCCCTATAAAACATTTTGAGACACCCTCTGGGGACGCGACCCACAGGTCGGGAATCAACTCCAAAACAGTTGCAACATGGCATATTTTGACGAAGAAATATCGTATCATTTTTTTCGAAACACTTCGTGAGTGCACCATTTTGTTGGTTTAGGTTGATTTTGAAACATCCATACAGTCGATTGCTGTTTAGTTTTAGGCTTATATGAATATATCCAAGATTTCTCACCCGTTACGATGTTATATATACAATTTGAGCGACCAGCTTCAAATTTTGAGTATTTCCTTGCACCACTTAACACGTGCCCGTTTTTGTTTTCTCAAATTGTATGTGATCCAACAACTGCGAGTGATAGGGAAAAATCGTTTGTATTTGTTTCACTGGCAATTCCTAAGGATGCCCCTACTCACTATATGTAGGCCTGCCAACTGCCATCACCTAAATTGCCGACGCTGGACAAATATCTGATAAATCTGTTGTTTATCATTTAGATGAAATTCAGTTTTTTCTCCGGACATCGATTTTTTTACAATAAAAATAAACATTTTCATTTTTTTTATTGATATAAACAGCTTCTTTACTATTTATTTATAATAGCAATGTTTGACAAAGTCGACATAAAAAAGGGCATTCGGTGGTCAAGTATTTTAGCTGCGTCTGCCAATTTATTGCTTATCATTCAATTAATCCAGTTTCCCTCTGATACACAAGTGTCCAGGTTTCACTCGGACACTCTTTTGAAAACCCGCCTCCTCGGATGCCTTCCAAACTAGGACAAATCCGGGGAAATCCGGACGGTTGGCAGCCCTAACTATATGTCACTCACAGCATTGGTAGTTTTCGCGACTGGAGGTGCATGGACGACCTTAGCAAAAATCGTCATCAAATAACGAACTAAGTTTTCCACACATTGCAGCAGCGTTAAACATATAGGGATTTTTTAAACTGATTGACAGCGCTCATTTTAGCCATTTTTTCCTTAGATTTGCAGCTGCAATACGCGCTACTTTCGGAAATAAATTTACGGTAACAGTTTGGTTACATATCTTTATATTCTGGTCTCTAAGAATTTCCAGTTATGTTCAGTGTCTAATTTTCGAAAATAAATGTTTTCTGTACATTTCCAAAATCATTGGTATTCTTAAAAAAAAAAACAAGAAATGAATAAGACAGTCAGCTGTGCTTAAAAATGTGTGTAATAGATACGTTTCATAATTAGTTATTTTTAGTAACCAACATTTGGATGAACTTTGATATTTTAACTGTAGTTATAGAATTAATTTTGATTTGTTTTTATGCAAGGGGATTTTTCATAATAATTGAAATAGTTTGGAGGACTTAATTAGTGAAAATGTAAAATTATAATATATTTTTATTAGTTTTCACATCTCAGTTGTTTAATTTTATTTTAACAAATTATTTACACAATCATGAAAACGAAAAACTGCAAATAGTTTATTTCTTACTTTGTTGTTTAATCTAATTTACACCATGAAATCAATAAATAAAACGATTGCCAAATGATAAATGATAAATTAATAGTGTGGGTATACAGGGGTTCAGAAATGTTCTTGTCAAATTCCGTAGATGTTCGGCGAGAATCACCATAACCTTCTATAATAATTAATATTTATTTCATATGTATATACGACACAGTCCTAGGGGATACTTTAAAGAAAATCGATCGGGTATATCAGGGGATTTTGTAAACAAATCCGTAAATGTACTGTACATTTGCTGTCCATCTCTAAATTTCAATGCTACGCTGTAACCACCTTAATTTTTAAAGCACTTATGACCATACCGTCGATTTTCTTGTAAGAATGCATTCAGCCAAGTCTGACTTGCAAAATCGTTTATAAATACAGACCTTAAGTTTATTTAAAAGAGGTATAAAAGTCTAAATATTTAATCAGCTTTTCTAATATCTTCATCTTTTTGTTATATTTATTAATTTAAAAATGTCAAATATAATACAGGGTGTCCCACTATAAAGTTACACATTTTAACAGCTTAAAACTTCTTACATTTGTTTCAAGTTTTTGTTGACATAGTTGCCAAATGTATATTTTTTCCCGAATTTGCCGGAAAAAATGGCTTGTTTTGTCGATTATTAAATTTGAGTGTGTTCGTTCTTGATCTATTTCACATAAATTATTTGACTTTTCTTAACGTCAGTTGATAAAACGATGTCTAAAATGTCATGTGGCTTTGGAAAAAGGACATAGTTGATTATAAGAGTATCAGATCATTTTGTATTTCGAGTAAACTAGAAAATACACCCATAAAATTTATAAAAAAATGAATAAACTTTTACATCAAATTCCAACAATCTTACAATTACATGTTTTTTATGTAGATTCATAAAAAAATATCTCCCGCAAACCTTTAATAAATAATCACAATGTATACATTTTAGAAAAGGGAAAGAAAGAGACTTTCAGATGGTATGAAAAAATTGAAGAGTTTTCTGTTTAAGGTAAACCGATAGTTCGGCTTAAGAAAAGGCAATTTTTTTCCGGCAGTTTTGGAAAAAAATATAGATTTGGCAACTATGTCAACAAAAACTTGATAAAAAAATGTAAGAAGTTTAGCAAAAACTGTACGTCGATATCTTTTCAATTCTCAAGTTATAAGCTGTTAAAATGTGTTACTTTTTAGTGGGATATTTTTTGGATTTTCTTGGAAAATTTCTTACATTGTAGTAGGTAAACAAACTGGGTAAAAGTTTCTTCTTGATAAAAAGTTCCGCATTACTATGAAATCCATAATCAATCATTACATTTTGTAAAATGTTTGATGGTATACTGTAAAAATTATAAAGTAATTATTTATTCTAAATAGTCAGCTACTTTAAAATTCAAATATAGAATAATGTCATTTTAAAATGTTGATATGAATTGAAATATTTGTTAACATGTAAATTCATGCTTTCTATTTAGAAAACTGTTCTTAGAAGTTTATTATTTAAATATATTTAATGATTTTTCATTATCCGTTTAAATCAATAATAACCATAATTATTTTTCAACACTGCATTAAAAAGAAAAACAATCAAAATTAACATAAAAATAATAAGCTGTCCAAATGATGTTATCCAAAACATATTACAACAGCCCGAACTTGATTTACTGCAGCCAAAATTTTCTTTTATCTGCATATGTTTCATTTAAATTGGTAAGCAGATACTGCCGAATTTAACGGAATTCCGTGTCTACTATACCAAATAATATTTCCCTAGTGGTAAACAAACCACTAAGGTCAAAACGTACCCTTATTTCGGAAATCACCAAAAATTCGTATGTTTTCGGCAAAATCGCCCATGGTTCTAGGTATATGATTTCGCCGAAATCTCCCTTAATTTTATCATATATAGTGTGTTCCATAAAGTTGGATCCATATGGGAAAAAAACGTCATTCTCCTCTGCTTTTTAAAACACTTAAAATAGCCCATACTAAAGTTGGTTAAGTACTACATTAGTCATCTGTCAAATTCGGTATTTTTTTGAAAAATCTTTCCAAAATTATTTTTTTAAAAATCTTTCTAAAATTATTTTTTTAAAATGTGAATTTGACAGATTGTCCTACGACGTTTTTTTCCAATCGTGGTACTAAAAAAAAATCTCATATGGATCCAACTTTATGGCGCACACTGTATAATTTTCCAATGACTGATCTATAAAATTTTCTTCTTGAATATTCAAGTGACCTTGTTTTTATGTATCTTCACTTGTTTTTTGATCGACCCTTTTTTTCTTTTCACTTGTTTTTCTGATAAAAAAATTGATTTAGAAGTGATTTCCGGTGAGGATTTCGGAATTTCCGTAATGATATCGGTGATTTCGTAAGAATTTGTAGCGATTTCGGTGATTTCGGCGAAATCCCCCTTAATTGTATATAATTTTGGTGATTTCGCTGAAATCGTCATCATTATGTAATTTCCCAATGAATGATCTGTACATTTTCAGCATGACTATTCAAATTTTTTTTGTGCCTCTTCATTGGTTTTTTGATCAACTTTTTTTTTACTCTTCAATTGTTTTTTGATCCACCACCTGCTGCGTTTATATATATTTCGGAGAGAAAAATTGATTCTGAAGTGATTTTCGGTGAGGATTTCGGGATTTCCGTCATGATGTCGGAGATTTTGAATTTGTAACGATTTCAATAATTTCGAGTGAGTACAGTATTTCGGGAGTAGGTACGATGAATTTACAAATAATTTGGAAAAAATTATATTCTCATAATATAACTTATTGAAAATTCATTTTTTTCTTATTATTTAATTTCCTTTGTTATATATTCTCACTTTGTAAATTAATTCCAAATCATCATGATAAGCATTTCTCTTACTATCATCAATCAAATTATTAATTTTGTCACGTACTTGGTGTGTGCACCGTTTGTTAACCACACTAAACGTAGCATTTACATTCATATTTAACAAATAACAATTCATTCACGCAGACTACGGACTACGAGGAAACAGAAGACAGCGAAGAAAACTATCCAAAGGAAGAAGGCTCCGAAGAAAGTCACGGGCAATCGCCGCCAATACAGGTAAGGGGATTTTTTCATATATGCTGGTTGAGAAAAATGCCAATAATAAAAGTATTATATCCGTTACCTTTCTTTAATGGAATGTCCCCTTGAAGAGTAGCAAAAACTATAAATCTGATTTTCGACTCAGAAGTACACGAAGATTAATTTGATACATTTTTTAATTTTAAACTACTAAGGAAAAAAGCAATTTTGAACTTGACATATTTTAACATCTCTTAACTTTATACACTTTATTACTTTAAACGGGAACGTATTTATTAGCCCTTTCAAAAAATAATCATCGTTGCTTTGCAAACTAGGAGGTCTCTTCTAAAGTCATATATTAGGTTAATTCGCCCTTATTCGGGACTGTTCGAGTATTTTGATGCATAAATCTCGATTTTTTTCTGTAAAAACAAAACGCCTTTGGAAACCTATTCATGATTTTCTGGAATAGTGACCAGTAAGTCGAATAATATTCACAGTGATTGACCATTACAACGATAAACAGTCATGATTACTCCAGAGCAGTCTCAAAAAAAAAAATAAGTAGATTTTTGAGCACAAATCAAACTGATCATGTAGTAAACGCGATGCTTCCACCCTTACTCTCTTCTAATTAATATTTTTGTCATGTTCAGTGCATCAGATATTCGTTTTAGCCCAATTCGATGGTGTTTTAATATCATGTCATGAACTGCATCAATATTTTAGGGACCAGACATTTTCTGGTATTTCTTCATCTTCAAAGGAAAATGTATCTCTTTTGAGACACGCACTCTAATTTTTCACGGTCGCATTCAAGGGAAATTGATTGCCAAAGGAAAAATGTTGAAATGGTTTTTCTGGTGGATTTCCGAAAAAAAAATAATAATCATAATAAATTTTTTTTTTCAAGATTGGCAAAAGAAGAAATATAATTACAAGGTTGGAGTAGGTACTTCCTACGCTATAATTAACGTGAAATAATTGCATCATTTAATAATAATAACCAACAATAAAATGTCGTAATATTTTGACACCATGCATAAAACTAATATACTATCTCCATTTGTGTACTAATTACTAAATTACAAATCAACACCCTTCATTTGATGAGTTATAATTATGAATAGGGAAAAAAAACTTATTTTCAAAATAATATGAAAGTCAACAATGAATAAAGAAAAACTCAGTCTGTCAACCATTATTTTATCCTATAAATATTTTTTATTAAATAGACCTTTCGACGCTAAGGTTATTCTGGTTTAAATTAAATAAAAAACAATGTTGTGTAGAAGAATCTGCAAAATATATTGGATAGGTACTAATATAGTGAAACTGAATTCTTACCATAAATGTTAAGACAAATCGTTAAAAATTTGTTAAAAGGTAACATAATAATGAAATGCTGTATTTAGAATCTCAAATTTAAATTTATTCGATGACCAAAAATTAGTTACAAGTCAAGCGGTGTTCTGTGAGTAAAGCCCGATCGGGAAGTTGAAGACTCTCCGCGGGGAAAACATTAAATAATAGTTACTACGCCTAACCCTAATATTAAAAGGGAAGACAGAGTAACTATAAACAAAATACGCCGACGAATTGAGACCCTCCTTTTTTGAAGTCGGTCAAAAAGTCATAACTAAAATATAATAATGCTCCAAATTTACATTACCTAGATGAGAAAAAGTGTTGTTTCTAGTACCATTGTGTAGACATAAATGGTCTTTTAACAGATTTTCAACAGCTTCCTGAAGTTACTTGGAAACAACACAGAATATGATTTTTTTTAAGGCAGAGCTGCATATTTAAATGTAGTTTTTCATTCTAAATAGATTTTCTTTTTTTTTTTTGGATTTTATCAAAAATAAAGGTAAGTAGTTTATTTTTGCACCAAATTTATATTTTGTAACATACCCCGTAAACGTCCGATAATATAGAGATTCTGAAGATTATTTTATAGCTTTTAGACAAGACAATTTATATTCAGTAACATTTTTCGCAAAACTAATAATAAAAATGTTTCATTACCTAAGTAGACACCTATATTTATACACCAACAACAAAAACTGTACACTCACTCCTACGACATTAGTTACTTTTATAGCTACTCTCTCGCTTCTTGTCTCTCAATGGTAACATGGGGCTTTCTTTTGTTTCAATTATGTAAACATTCAAAATCATTTCCTTAATTTCTACAATTAGATGTTTTTTCTATCGCTTTCTAGTAAGTTTATAATATCTTTTGTAGATTCTGTCCCAGATATTATTTTTTTGTTGCCATATACAACTAGAAAAAGGCTAATAGAACAATAACTCAATTCATTCCGTTTTAGACCTTATTGGGACACTCTACATTGGCCCTTTTAATGAGCGTGCAACAAAATAATTAACCAAACGAATCCGTTTAAATGGGAATGCTTAAGCCGACCCTGTAGAGCGCGACCTTGAAGCCTGCCACTCGACTCATGGACGAAACACCGCTGATGTACAGATACAATCTCGAATCTACCAGTAAAAGCAATACGTGGCCGTTGAGTCATAGAGATGGAATTTTCGGGTGACATTCGAGAGCGTCTAGAAACTACGAGTACAGAGTGGGTTTTGTATAAATATCGCGAGTTCTTCGACTGACGGGAAGTTTAAAATAAAGCATTGGGCTGAAAAGATAAATTATAATAAATAAATTAGAATTGTGAGTTAGTGCCTAAGTATTATATAAATTAATTAGTACGTCATAAATAAATTGTAAATAGTTTGTTTTAAATAAATAAATTAAATAAACGTCACATTGGTGTCAAAAGTGGTTTCAAACCATCAGCGAGATTGGGATCAGTATCTTTCGCTCTTTGCAATGGTATATAGATCCGCTGTCAATGAATCAATAGGCCAAACAAAGTAAAGGTCATGAGATGAGACTACCGTGCGACCTCGAGTTTGGATGCCGACCTGGAGAAGATGTAGCTGATGAAGATTATGTGATCCAGTTACAAAGAAGAATGGGCGATATGCATGAATTGATACGCTCGCATCTTCAAATCGCCAGCGACAGAATGAAGAAGCGATACGATACCCAAGCCACAGAAGGATGTTTCAAGAAAGGCGACAAAGTCTGGCTCCATAACCCAAAAAGACAAAAGGGTTATTCTCAGAAGCTTCTAAGGTCTTGGGAAGGTCCGTATCTCATCAAGAAAAAAATCAATGATGTCATTTACCGTATAAGATCCCGAATGGTAAACCAAAGGTAGTGCACCAAAACCAGCTGGCGCCATTTGAGGGCTACCATGAAGAGGAAGAAGAAGTAAACCAGCTCCAAGAAACACCTGACCTTGTCTTTGAAGAATTTATGGGTGCATATGGAGGTACCGGAAAAGCAAGACATTGTGTTACAACCGAGCAACAACAAGACCTGCTCACGGTTCCTAAAGTTTACTCGCTGGTCCATAGCACTTCGGCCAACATCTACGACGCTCGAGGTCTGGCATCTGTATTCCGGAAGAGGTTTGGTCGATTACCAGAGCTTCAAGATCAGTTTCCAGCCCCTGGAAAAGCATTGAAATTTCAAGATGGATCGCGTTATCTTTTCCATTTGGTAACAAAGAACACCTCTCGAGATCGATCCACCTATCATTATGTATGGGAAGCATTACTCAGTCTGAGGGAGCATGTACTGGAGTCCAATGTACAGAAACTAGCTATGCCAAAGATAGAGAGCAACCAGTTGAATTGGAGAATCATTAGAAACATGGTGGAAATAATCTTCCAAGATACCCAGGTTGAAATACTAATCTGCTGCCATTCTCCCAGCGTTCAGGTTATAGCGAAGACTGTCCCTTGTTACTTCCATGCAACTGGAATTTGTAAAAGAGGATTCAGTTGCAGATACAACCATTCAGTTTTAGTTCCAGGAGGAACTATTTCTTAAGGAGGGGGCAATGTCATGGTAATGCCTAAGCCGTCCCTGTAGAGCGCGACCTTGAAGCCTGCCACTCGACTCATGGACGAAACACCGCTGACGTATAGAGACAAACGTACCGCTTCTCGAATTACCAGAAAAAGCAATACGCGGCCGTTGAGTCATAGAGATGGAATTTTCGGTTGACATTCGAGAGCGTCTAGAAACTACGAGTACAGAGTTGGCTTTGTATAAATAGCGCGAGTTAGTCGACGGACGGGCAGTTTAAAACAAAGTATTGCACTGAAAAGATAAATTGTAATAAATAAGAATTGTGAGTTAGTGTCGTAAGTATTATAAATTAATTAGTACATCATAAATAAATTGTAAATAGTGTGTTTTAAATAAATAAACTATAAATAAATTAAATGAACGTCACATAACAATCAAATTGTGTTAATAATAAGTAAACTCTTAAAAAATTTATCTAATAAAACTAAGTACCTATACAAGAAAATCCTATTCAAAACAAACGAAACATCAAACAATAACAGCGAACTATAATGTCGCTTAAACAGTACAAAAATCACTTCTGTTACAAATTCAGACTGCTCGCTTCTAAAGATGCACCCAATCCTGGATACATTTGACCTCATCAAGCGGTGGACACTTTATTTACATTACTTGTCTATAAGTTGGACGTAGTATATAACGAAATTACAAATTTTTGATTGGTCAGAAGGAGTCTTCGACTTTACTTGTATTTTAGGGCAACTTTCTTTCTATGGAGGGAGGTCCCATAAATTTAAATTTGATTGAGATTCTAAATCAAGCATTTCATTATTATGTTGAATTAGTTTATAATTCTGCCAACCTTTTAAGAAACGTTTATGGCAAGATTTCACTATCTATTCTATTTTGTCTCCTCCATTACAAATTCTCCTAAATTGTTTTTATTTCATTAAGCCTGATGATGATCCTAGTGTCGAAAGAAAATTTAAGAAAAAATAGGTATACAATAATATAGTGGTTTACAGACCTTGAGTTTTTTCATTCATTGTTGAAGCTACTTCGGACCACTTTGAGTCAAGATGGATATTTCAAATTTAAAAAAAGTCATTCAGATTTACTCACCAGATTTATTGTTAAAGTATTTTAGGAATCGTATTTTTTGTGTAGACAACACCACCTAGAAGAGAGGTACCTCGTAGAAATTATTCACCTGAACCTGAGTACGTAGAAAGGCGGCAGGCCAATTATGAAAGAGAATCACCTTCGAGACAGCAGCAGCAGCAGTACTATGAGGCAAGATATATTCCATTTTTTTTATATTTGTTTACTACGACATTGATTATTTTACTTTGTTCCCATGATGCTTTATTCAGTTTTAAATTTCATATATGCGCCGTTGTGAAGTTCACAGTTTTTCTTTAAAACTCAGTAATGTTATTACTATTAGTTTGTCGCTCATTTAACGCCTTGGACATGATCAACGACTGCTCGACACTCTGATGAATCTAATAGACAGCTCGCTACTAGAAAGGTATATTTTCAGAAAAATTGTTCGGTTCTATTCTCAGAATTCTACAAAATATAATCCAGAACAGATATTTCTTTATGGTCCTTCGAACCGGATCGATATTGTTTTATGAATCTAAGTTAATGAAATAAAAATGCTGGTGAAAACAATTTATATGCAGGCCCATGTGCGTTTTGCTGTGGTAATTATTATTTTGTTTTACCAGGATATGCAGGTTTATTCAGTCATACACTGCAAATAAAGAAAATACGAGATACTGAAATGTGAATTATGATAAAATATTTCCGGTAAAAAATTGCGATGATATTAAGGATGAACATGAATGGAAAATTAATTAATTTTTTTTTTGTAAGAACTCTTTTGGGTTTTAGGTAAAATAATAACAAATTTGATTATATAATAACAAATTTGATTATATAATAACAAATTTGATTATATAATAACAACTAAACCAGTACCAAAATCACAAAATATTGATCAAATTATTTAATCAGAGATTAACAGTTTTTTTTTTTCTTAAAAATTAGGGTAACATTTTTTAAGGGTTGCGTAATATGGAAACCGTTATAGTATTATATTCTTTAAAATGTTATCCATCTACTATCCTAAATCATAATGCAATCCCTCTTGGATTTTCCTTGTCCAATTACTTTTATTACTATTATTTTTTTCGAAAGAATTTTAACATTTAAATACGTAATATAAACCAAAATAAGTATTTTAAAGTCCTTTTCATTGGAATCACCACATGGCAACCCATTTTTATATATAAGACAATTATTGTTCCTAAAAGTGGTCCAAAATACAATGAGTGATCCACAAAAAGTTTATAAAGTAGGGTATGGCCGACAAAGACAGATACAAGTCATGTCCGCGACTACTACGCACGCCTCTGAATTAAAACAATATTGAATATCAAAGGAAAAGACAAAATCTCGAAGTCCGTGTCACAGCATAGTCCAGCGTCCGTTTCCCTCCTAAAAACAATTACTTCCTTGGCAGACATTGCATTATACCAAGAGAAAAAGAGCAGAAATAAATAATCATTTTTAATACTCTAGCTTTGATTTTGCTTCCTAAGTTGGATCGGTATTGTCTCTATTATGACTCATCAGCAAGACAATCTCGACTTTCAGTCTCTAATAAAGTCTGCTTAATGTGTTACCTTCACTCGTATGCATTAAAGATGGATGAGAAAGAGAAGGTAGTGAACGAGTAAAAAATGATAACGCCCTTAAGAAGCAAAATTAAAGCTCGCTGTAGTACCTATAGTTCCCTAGAACAAGGCGAAATATGTCGGTTTTGTCTATTATTCCGCCTTGTTCTATAGAACTATAGGTTCTACAGCGAGCTTTGATTTTGCTTCAAGCAGACTTCATCATTAGAGATTAAAGTCGAGATTGTCTAATGCTTGCTAATGAAACCTAATAAGGACGAAACCGGTCCAAGTATGACTTTCTCCTTGGGAAGCAAAATCAAAGCTAGTGTGTTGAAAATGATTTTCTGTCTTTGCTCCTTTTCTCTTGATATAATTAAATGCCTGTTGCGGTATTAGTCAAGGGAGTAGTTGTTTTCAGGAGAGAAACGGTCGCTCGATTTTTCTGTGAAACGGACTTCGAGATTTTCTCTTTTCCTTTGATATTCATTTTTAAATTAGTCACAGAGAAATTGGAATTATTTTATCTAAAAAAATATTTACGAACGAAGAATTGTATACTCCGACATGCATGATTTTTTCACATTTGGAGCGCGATGAACCTGATTCACATCCATGTCTCCATCGGCCTTGGCATACAGAAAACCCTCTGTGGATTACTTGTTAATCTACCATTTGGGAACGCGCGGCAAATCCTACCGTACTAACTGGTGTCGTATGTCGCGCCTTCCCAAATGTGTTTCATATTATTACATGTGTTCAGACGTGAAGAGACCGTATTCGGTCTCCTTCGCTGTCGCTTCGCGTTTGAAGTCGATCTCCGGTCTCTCCTTCCCAAATGGTAGCTTTATACCTACTATCTACTACAAATCACCTTCAGAACCAAAGACCACCCTATGCCCAAACTGGCTGCAACGATGATTTTAATAAAAAATACTTTCTGTGGAGTGCGTTATTTTTGAACGCCAGTATATTTTCAATAAATAACCTATAAAATATTTAAAAAACTAAATTGTAACAATTAACTGTTATAATTTCACTTAAATTTCTTTTATTTTTATACACGCGCTTTATCGATTTAGAAAAACTAAGGTCATTTTTAAAATTTCATTTTCAGTTAAAAATCATTGGACATATTGACATTATTTTTGTTAAATGTTTTTGTATTATACAGAATTTTTTTCATAGTAAATAAATAATTACTAATAAGGATCTGATGGCGGTAGCATGATGACAATAATTGGAGTGTTAGGATATCATCTAAGAACGACGAAATTCCTTAGTAAACTATTGATACATTTAAAAAAGTATTTTGAGCTATTATAAACAACGAAATACATATTTTTGACTTTGTTGAACGAAGAACATTGCATGATTTCGGAAATATTAAGAATATTGATATTTAAAATATCTTAAAATAATTTTGTGGAAACATTCACAGCCAAATTAAAAAGATTAAGAAAAAGCAACTCACAAAATATGTCGATTTAAGTAAAGTTAAGCAGCCAATTGAAACATGTAGATTACATAACTAGCCAAGAATAGACACGAGTAGAAACAAGCAAAATATTATTTAAAAATATTTTCCTCATCTAGTCTCATGATGATTTAAACGAGTTTAACAAGCAATATTGTAACGATAGTCTAATTTATTTATTTATTTAAAAACACACTACAATTTATTTATGACGTACTATTTAATTTATATAATACTTAGACACTAACTAACAATTCTAATTTATTTATTACACTTTAACTTTTCATTCCAATATTCTAAACTAAACTGTCTATAATCAACTGACCGCCGCGCCGTCTTCACACTCGCGATATTTATATCAAGCCAACTCTGTAACCAGAATACTCCAGACGGTCCCGAAAATTCCATCTCTGACTCAACGACTCAGGTCGCACTTGGACAGAGTCGGATTTAGGAATTTAATGACAATATATTGCTTAAAATTATTCTAGCCATCTAATATCATGACCGTGTAAAGAGTTAATTCACCCCATAAACGAATCTAATCTCACTAAAAACCTTGCTCCTCTGCTCTTTCTCCATAATTCCAACGATAGCCAAATAATTTAATGGTGCACTTCACGCTATGATGTTTGTGAGATTTGAACTCTACAGTCTACAGTCCATCGATTCAGTCCAAAACTAAACGTGAAGTGCTCGATCTCACTCACATCTGTGATCTTCCAACATGTTGAATATGTTTAACTGTACTGGAGGACGGTCGTTTCCTCGAGGTTTATCGACGACAAAGAAAATGTTTAGTATTAAATGTGATTGTAAAACATACAAATAATACTACCAGTCAAATAGGATTCTATAAGCAGTGGTCTTTGTTTTGTGGTCATCTAGTTGCTGAATATCTTAAATGGCAGCTAATCTAGCTTTGGGTATAATGCATCTTGAAATGTGTAAATGAAAAACTCAGTTCCCTACGAAGTTAAAAATTGAAAAAGCTGAAAATAAAAATGTGTCCAAGGCAGGGATCAAACCTGGATCTCTATACATTTACTAATTAGGTCACCGGAGCACATAGTTACGATGAACGAATTGGTAAATTATCCCTACGAAGCCACCAATGCTCCATCGCTGGGTCCAAATCAATAGTCATAGCTATGTGCTTAAGTGGCCTAATTGAGGAGTAAATTGAGAGATCCAGGTCTAGGTTTGATCCCAGGCGACACATTTTACTTTTCTTTTCAGCGTTTTTAATTTTTCTTTGGTATGTTTTCATCTTGATGTTGTTAGTTTTAGTATGTTGAACTGATTATTTTAATTATTTTGAATTTTTCTTCACGGTGCATACTTAACACTAAAACTGCAGCCATATTTCTCAACTACTTTTTGATAAGACTCCCTACACTGCACATGTGAACTTTTTTCCTTCGATATCGTCGAAAGACCGACGAAGTGTCTTTTTTCAGATGTGAACGTGAAGGGTAAAAAATAGCTGATTCAATCTTACCTTTAGATCAGAACTGTGCGTTTGAACATTTTAGTTTTTAATTCTTTTAGAAAATAATATTAATTTGACTTTTTCAAAATTCTATTTAATCATCTTCTTTAATACTGTAGTTACAGTTCCAACATATCTTTCAACAGTATTTTAAAATCTAATTTAGAGTGACTCTCACACCTGTACTTGACCCAGTTTTGAATGTTTAGAATCAACGAGTATGATCGTTACTTCCTAATCTCTAATCTTTGGGTTCCTTTTCACCAACAAATTTTTTCTGGTCATTTAGCAAAAGCAGGGAAAAATTTACATATTTAAAAACTTCGTGGTAAGTACCGAATAAATCGAAATTTTCCGATTTTGCAACTCGATACAGGGTCGGCAAAATTGTCAAAAATTACAAAAAACAAAATTAATGGATTGCTGGACGGTCAAAAATTATATCAAATTTGCAGCTACGTTTGCCATTTTTGACAATGTTGCCGCCCTATATCGAGTTGCAAAAAGAAATTTAAAAATGTAAGAATTAATGTTAAATATTCAGATTTGTATGTCTCTTCTTACTGGACTGACCTAATTACAGTTCCGATTCTTCTAAGACCAGCGTTAACAAACTATCTTTGTTTCGCTAAGGACATCTGCAGAACAAAGTACTTGGCAAGTTTGATTACAAATTTATTTGCTGATGTGATAAGTGTAAATTTTAACAATTTCGTTCATCTCGGCATTTGGGGTACATTTGCTGATATGTCCTTGTTCTATAAATACTTCAATCTGCTTGTTTTAAGTCTTCCATTATTCCACCAATGATTCTCCAGACCTGTAGTATTTTGCCACGAATGTGGAATTTATTGTGGAAAAAATCCAGTCAATGCTTAGAGTATGTTCTGTTGCTTTTGATTACTTGAAGATATATTTATTTTTTGTTTAAATAACTGCTTATTCATATATGATAAGCACTAAGGAATATACATAAGCAGATGTTGTATTGATATTGAATAAATGCGATGGAAATTTTAGGCAATTTAATGAAACATTTTTTATGAGTTTTTTTTAATAATAATCTAGAGAAATGTATTAAATTGTGATTGCTATTTTTTAATTTAATATTATTTGTAAAAATATTTCTAACAAGCTTTCAGTTTCAAAGAAACTAATATTAATTAAAATAATATATACATATGTAATATTTTGCTAATTTTTTTTTTAACAGAAATCATCTCCTACTAACACATCATTTGAGGAAACAATAACAGAAACTACCAACTATCGGGAAACTAAAATGGTAAACAGCCAATCGGCGAATTGTATTAAGGTGGGTTGTTTATTAACAAGATGCAGGACATACTTTATCGTTACAGGAAATTAATATACCATCATCCAATCACTTAAAACTTTTATATTACAAGTAGCTCTTTATTGAGAAGTTAGATCCACAAAGTATCTTGAGTGAAACAGAAAAATTAAAAAGTACTGTTAAATAGTGGAAATGTATAATATAAAACTTCTAGACTTTCGATACACATCTATGTTATCACCAAGAAGCTACAAAATTAATTTATTCAGTACAATTTAGGGAAGATGTAAGAAATTAGTATTGTAAGTATTTAGCTACTGTTTTCGTGTATTATCCTTATCCGTAAGGTGTGGCGGGTTACCCCCATGGCACTTATACCTAACTAAACCCATTGTACATCCTCCTAAATTGATAGGCCCCTCTTAGCCCGTTAGCTAGTCGTCCAATAGATTTAATGTAGTTGACAATGCTCGCCGAACACAAATCTTCTAATTAGAGCGTATAGAGAATATGCTCGATGGTCTCATCTTGAGAAAAGAAAAAGAATGCCTGTGATCAGGCGTAGATTCTGTCTAGTCATAGTACTCATAGTAAACTATTTGTTTGCTATAGTGTTTTCGTGATAACTTAAAAGCTCCCTGGCGACTCTGCAGCTTCTTGTTTCATCTCACATTTCCTTAACTTTCACATGGGTATGTTCTTTAATTAGGTTTGTCACTATCGATGTTGTCAGTATAATGGAGGGGCCAGTGAATCAGCAAGCACCTTTTGATGTGGTATGACCTTTGATCCATCTTAAGGTGACCACATTGTTGATTGATAACTAATCCGAAGTAAATTCGTATTCTGCCCAAGGTGAGTAGTGATTGTCTGCTATCTGTATAGATGAGCATGTTCCGTCCAGTGAAATTGTTTCTGGTAACTTCTTTTGCTGCTATGATAATCCACGTGAGCTCTATATTATCCTTATGTATTATTAAATGATATCTATTTTTTTCATCCCCTTTGAGTAAACCAAGTGTATAATCGTTAATTTTTCATTGTGGTAATTGGTAACGGGAAAAATACTGGGGTACGGATTACTCCCAGTTAGAGACGGGGATCTGTGATTTATTTCTTATAAAACTTTGATTATTATGCATAGAGTAGAAACATTACCACAAATTATATGGTGGGGAGAGATGGATATTATTATTTTCTCATTATGCTGCAGGGTGACATATACATGTTTGATGGTTCCATTTCATTGAAATCTGAATGTTGTACCAATAGAAATTAAATTGCATAACGAATCTTGCAAACAAAAAAATATGTTATTATATAATAGTTTGATATATAATCTTTTTTACCTGGTGTTATCGAGCCCATGATGATACAGAAATGTATCGAAATCTTGAAACTTTTATATTAGTGTTCCACTATTTTATCAATGCCTTTGAATTTTGCCATTTTTTCCAAAATACTTTGTGCATATACCTACTATTTTATATCGTTAAATAAGGAATAATGCAATATAATAACCCCTTTCAATTTTTTAATTTGTTTTAAATTATTTATATCGTTTTTGAAACTATAAAGCAGAACTAGTAAACAACTTCTTATAGTTTTCTTATTTTTTGTGTGCGTTATTTACTCCTCAGACAGTGTATCTGCGATATTTTAATTTTTTTTATTGATTTCTTTGTCTCGCAACCAATCATAATTAAGTATTTAACATGATTTGTTTTAATTGGTTAGAAATTATTGTATAAATATATTTTGAAAATTTCCTAGGAATATACAAATGGCGATAGATACTGTCAATCTCACGCTGGAAGTGAATTGTCTGTTCCACAGGCAGTTGATCGGAAGGAACGTTATAGCTGTCCAGCGGCTGCTCACCGACCACCTTTTGTAAGACGACCAGTCACCAGGGTAAGATCAAATAAATGATGTAAATTCCAACACATTGGAGTTCGTAGGCTATTTGGGTTCAAATGTCATTCTAAATAAGTATAACTGGAAGCTTCTAAATTATATAAGCCTATATCACGTTTGTATAATACCTTCTAGATCGGAGACGAGCAAGGAATTTTTTAAAATTACATGACCGTAATAGAGTTTAAGTTGTTTTTTTGGTTTTCCCACTTATTTCTAACATATTTTTTTTTTCTTTAATATATTATTTTTATTACTTGTGTCAACAAATTGCTTTTGATACAAATTTTAAATCAATTATTATGCTCTTTTCACACAGTAGGTAGTCTGAGACTACTAGTCTGTGAAGAGTATTATTCGTTTAGTTCCGTCCTTCCGATATCATGTTTTTTGTCCGCACGATGAGTTAAAAACGAAAAACGATATCAATTTGAAAATTTCAGGAAATATCAAGCTATATAAGGAGACGAAGCTTATTTATTTTGAAAAAATCTGAATAAAAATAGTGGGGTTAAGGGGGTAGAAATAATTAAAAAACTCCTAACTAAAAAACGAAAAAAAAAAATCACAGAACAACATGAATGATACTAAGTTCGAGAGCTCTATAATTCAATTATGAGTTAATAGATTGTACATACCTTACTCGCTCTACCTTAAAAGACCACGAGAGGACATAGACTTGCGTCAACAAGTAAAAAGAGAAAATTGAGGTACTCTTCAAATGTAGCATTATCCTCCACTCTGTGTTAAATACCTCTGAGGTAAACACTTTTTGCACTTTTTTTTTTTCAATTGAAAATGCATGTTACATATTTTTTTAATGACAGCGGAGAATCCTAAAAACTATATTTTATTTTTGAAAACGTACGAATTTTTTTTCAGAATTCAAATATCCTTTCTGCAGTTTTATGTCTAGTAAAAGAGCTGGATTACCCAAGCCTGGAAGTTGTAGATATGGCAGTGAGATGTAGGATGGACGAACTGGTAGAATGACACAAAAAATCTCGAGAGAGCAACGTCGCACAAAACATTAACGAACAGCTTTAACAACATGGTCTGATTTTTTCTTATTATTTACAATATATTGTTAGATTTTTAATGGATTGGGTATAAAAATTATAAGAAAGAAATTAAATAAATAAATCATAACCAGTTTCGTACAAAATGTACAAATTAACTTAAAATTACTGTAGAAAATTAAAAAATATACAATGTAATTTGGTCGATTTATTGGTGCAATCTAATACTAAATACAATATGTAGAAAAATTAAGTCGTCTATTAAATAATCACAGTTCGGAAGATATTTTACAAAAGATTGGCAAAGCATTAAGAAATAAAGAGTGGCCCACAAAGAAAATCTTTCTATAGTAAGCCATGATCAAGCAAGATAAACAGAGATTCGAGTTATGTCCGACGTACGTAAATTCTTCCAAGGCTTACTTTTCAAACATTTTTTGTGGTACATTCCTTACTATTATATTGAAATTGATATTGAACGCACTTATTAAATTTACCGAATACAATCCATTTAAAACATTGTTCAAATAATATTTATTGTGAGTTGTGTTTACTTAATTTTTATTCAAATGTCTTATGGAGTGAAATTTTTTATGGACAATTTTTTACAAGCAGTTTTAAATTATAGAAGCTGATAATAATTAAATTAAAAAGCGTTTGCCACGTTATATACAATTTTTATACCGCTACTATATTCAAAAAACGCGAAATATGATATATTATGTATTATTAAAACTTGTGCAATAAATTAATAAACGAATATTGCACGCTGTGTTCTTTGGAGTTTGTATTTAATATTGCAAAAAGGACACGTTGTGATATGCAAAATTCACTGGTACGCCTTATTTGAAGTAATTTTGTTGGGTATGAAGGTAGTGTAATTTATAAGAGTTTGTTGTACTGTTTTAAAGCGTTTTTATGGGATCCTTTTTCTACTTTATCAATTGTTTAATTTCCTTTATTTTATATATAGAACATCTGACACGTTTTTTCAGACAAATACTCATTTTTTTTTTAATTAGTTCAGAGTTTCCACATAAAAACGACGTTTTTAAACGTATTAGATATCAAGGATCATCTGAAGTGTTTGGATTGTCTTGATTTTGAAAATAATTATTTTTGTTGGAATTATGCATTGATATTGAGATATTGTGATAAAATTAATTTTACGAATGATTGCATACATTTTTGTGTTATTCAATTGGAATCCTGCTCAACAAAAAATGTTTTTTTTTTTAATTATATTTTAGAAATTATAAATTTATTTTATAGACAATTTTGAAGTTGCTTTATTATTTCCAAGATAATTTTGCATCATTCACTGCTTACGTAGAAAATCGATAGATTAGAAAAATGATTCTATTTGTTTAACATATCTGTGTTAAATAAATATTCTTCTGTTTTGAATATTTTCTCTAATGTTAAATTTGCAAACGTTTCTATTCCTTTAAAAGTAGTTACTATATATTTCGTACCAATAAATTGCTCACAGTAGGAAAATATAGAAAATTTAGAATAAAATAAATATTGTTTAAGTATCTTTAAATACATCACTATTATTAGCAGATGGATAAAATCAAAGGTACTTCCTACTAATTTTCTTATTCTAAATAAGGTTTTAGAAGAATAGAAAAGTTTAGTTTGAAATTAGGGCAGACAAATATTTTTATAGATCTGACGACTGTAATATACATTTTCTTGATGTTTTTTTATTCCATGAATGTCTTTTGGAGTTTGAAAGAGGTTGAATTTTAATATTTTATTGTATTATGAACTATTGTTGTGCGTATAGTTATAAATTCTTGCCAAAAATTATTTTGAATCGGTTGATTATATTTGTAAATAGAATTTTTTATTCCATCCATTTAGCCTTTGTTCAAAAGTGCTTTTTATATTTTTATTAATTATTAATCTAGTCGTTAACAATTCGTTTGTACTTTTATAGATATTATTTACTGTAACTACGTTATTAAATTTTGTTTATTTTTTTTAAGTAAAATATACAGTTACGTAAGACTAGTTTTTACTTTACCTTAACAAAGTGCATGGAAAAACCACCGAGAGGACTTTTAAAACATTAGGAACAGGCTACAAATAAGTACAGGTTTGAGTTATTATCTGATAAAGAAGAAAGCCTCTTCACCATATTATATCCCCAAATGCACACAATATTAAAGGAACAATGGCGTGATCCCAGAATTATAAGCATCCATTCCAAAGACGCACCAGTAAGACACGAAGAATGCAAAAAAGTTCATTAAAATTTAGGAGCCTGATAAACTTTGACATATGTTTAGCAAATTTGAAGTTCATGTTTCAGACGGCTCAGATTTTCAAGTCGTCAAAGTTGATTAAGGTGAGAGTTTAATTGCGTTTAATTTTATTTTCTAATAAATTTGAAAACTATACAAATTAAAGAGCTAAGATTTTGTAGACGTTTTTGAAATAAATCAGAGCAGTTGCTGACGCCAATATAAATTAAAGAGCTAAGATTTTGTAGACGTTTTTGAAATAAATCAGAGCAGTTGCTGACGCCAATATAAATAATGTAACTGATAATAATAAAAATAAAAGTTTAAACAATTATTGTATTTGTAAATTCACATCCACATAATTATCTTTTATACGAAATCGTTAGAAATTGATATGTGTGATGGATGGGCGATTAATTTATCGTGCAGTTTCAGAAAGAGAAGGAAGGTTATTCTCGAAATATATATATTGATATGAATATAAAAATGTAGATGTATAATTTATTTTTAATACCCAGTATAGCTAGCTCAGTAATTATATAACTTTTTTATTATATATATATATATAAAAGATAAAAGGATTATTGGGCAAATACCGCAAAAAATGAAAAAAAAAATGCCTAAAGGCAAACCGTAGACACGTGTTTCTGACTATTGGTCTTCATCAGTACGGTGCAGCCAAGTTCAAAAGAGAATGGAACTTGGCTGCACCGTACTGATGAAGACCAATAGTCAGAAACACGTGTCTACGGTTTGCCTTTAGGCATTTTTTTTTTCATTTTTTGCGGTATTTGCCCAATAATCCTTTTATCTTTTATATTTTGTTCATTATTTAGGTTATATAGATAGCTAAAATGGCCTGCGTATTAAGTATTTTTCAGATCGGTTATGAACGTTTTATAAAAGAGTAGAAGCATACTGGATGTCTCAAAAGAAACGCAAAATTAATAGCACCTTCTATAATTAAAATTCGGCATAAAGGTAGGTAAGTTAGTGTTTTGAAATGATTTCTTTTTAGATTTTCTCGTTTTATTTCACGGAGCTGTGACGTGATTTTGTTTAATTTTCTTAAAAACAGTTCGAGAAAAATGAGAATTAGGTATTATTAATTAGGTACTGGATTTTTATTTAAATTAACTAACTTAATCGTAACTAGAAATCCGAAAAGTCAGTATATCTGAAAAAAAAGTGGCTGAAATATTTGATATTAGCGAAATAAAAAACTTTCTTACGACACGTACTAGTGTAGGATATATACCGGGTGTCCTATAGGATTCTGGCCAGCTATTGTCTAAATAATTTAATAGCATCAAATCAACTTTTGCCAAACCACCCCCTAGAAACGATCCCTAGCCGAGCGGCTAGCGTGAGATTAGTGTACATCCGCGTTTTCGCAACAGTTAAGCCGTGACATCTAAAGTCACGTCGTGGATGATTGTCGGCTGGGACGATTACCATGGGCCATGCCACCATGTGATTTAGCCAACAAGCGTTTAACCATCGACGATGTGAAATTAATAACGGTGAATGAGTGAGTAATTGGGAAAGTAGTGGGACGTTCAAATGGTGGTACAATAAACTGCAAGCTGCAGTGCCACCATGCTACAAATGGATTAGGGTAATACTATACGGAGGTTCCAAAGGGTGTAAAATAAAACCATTCCTGGCATTCAATTTCAAGCTCATGGTTTTTTGTTAATATCCAATTTATCACCCTCAGTTCAGTCATATATCATATTGCTTTTTTTAGGCTGTATTTATATGGTCAAAATGGTAAAAAAAAGGCTGACTTAACATGGGAAATATTTTACTATATAATACAAATTTAATTTCTTATTTTTGTAGGAGGTAGTTTAAATCAACCGCTTGTCAAACCACGCAAACATAAAAGATAATGGTGGTTTCTAGCGGGTAGTTTTACAAGAGGTTGATTTGGGTTCATCAGGTAAAACACTTTTATCCCTTTTAACAGTTATCCAGAAACATATGGGACACCTGGTATATACATTAATATATTTTAGTATATTATTGTTTAAATTTAGTTTTCTGTGTGATTTGCGTTGTTCCTTTAGCGGTTTGTTTCATGACATGCCGAAAACGAAAAACATATTTTTTGTTGAAGAAAATTGTATCCTCGGTTTCAAAGCGGTAACGCCATATAGGTATGCCGCTGACAACAAAAAAACTTCAAAGCGGCTGCCAAAATGGGTTTGAACTATACCGCAATCGCCGCCAAGTGTGGCTCGAATTGAGGTAGTCATATAAGAATTTTGTTAAAAAGAGATAAATAGATAAAATGATCTAGGCACATAAGTTGTATTAAACAATAAGTCAACTATAAAGGAATACCGCAAATGCAAAAAAGGGTCGGCCAATGCTTGAAGTACTCTAAAAAAATTGGTGTACAAAACGAATTGTTAGCGGGAAGTCAACTAGCTAAAAACATCAACAAATCGACCTCTTTGATTTACCGCCCATAGACGGAGATATATTTTTTTACTTAAAATGTTATTCGTATATTATTCATCATTGAGTCAAAATACTTGATTTCAATTCTTTTTTCCGCATTGAATAACGATTTTATATTTCATTTATTAATTAATATAATTAATCGTAGAAATTGAAATATTTGTTGATTGTTTTTTTTTACAATGAGCCTATCCTACATTTATTCTTAGTATTTAATAAAAATTTTCTTTTAATTTGTCTTACAAAGTAACATTTTTTGTAATCTAAAGTGTCCAAATAATCCGCACCTACTTTAAGTAACTAGTTACATAAATTAAACTGGTTTTCATAATTATGTTCATTATTGAAAAAGAAAATAAATTAAAAAAAAACATGTTTGGTATTTAAATTAATATATGTATAGGTACCTCTATTGCTTTTGAAAATATATATAGGAAGAACGAAGATTGGTTATATAAAAATACATTTGGACAATGCACTAAGGTACAATTAGTAATAATTCTGGTTCATTCGCTATTTTAAAGTCATCCTAAACCTGAACAAAATAATCGAAACACTGTTTCACCCAATACACGAGAAAAAATTAAGATATCTCTAACTATGTACTATGCAAAATAACCCCCACTTTCTTGACAAGAAAAAGAAAATTGTTTTGATGATAAATATTTAAATATTTTAATAGTATCAGATTGGTGTGAAGTTGACTATTATTTCCAAATATTTATTTTCTAATATCTTATCGGTTAGTCATTTTTTTCCAAACAATTCTATAAATAAAAAAAATTAAACAAACTAACCAATATTTAAATAATAAACACACATCTCCGACGCCACTGGCTCTTCCTAATTTCTTCTGCTTCTACATGTAAGCGAATAGCTCGTCTATACCGGTTAATCTTAGCAAAGTAGAGAAAGATAATGAATAATTGGAATACTGTATATTTCGTACAGAGTTAGATCATATTATTTTTTAATATTATTTTCGTGGTATACCAATGTCGAAAAGCATCGTATAATCAATACGCCCGGTAGTCACTCCTTTTTAAAAATATATTGAGATATAAAAAATATAGTAATTTTTTTTGGAGCATCTTCAAAATATCCTATTAAATATTATCATGTAAAACCTAATGCTTGTCGTAATTAAAAAATACACCAGTCCTTTACATTGGTCTGATTATAGTGGTAAAGTTGAGCCTCAGTCCCCTTCCATTTTTAAATTCCGTTATTTTTAAAACAAAGATGCATTTTAATAAAATATTTTTGTACCGATACTATTTTTATTTCTACAAAAAAAAAAAAAAAAAAGATCGGGATTTATAATATGGATCGGCATCACTGCAATATATCCGTCGAGTGCACAAAATGCGATCACCTGCGAGTCAGTAGCAGAAGCTTCCGTCCAAATTAGGGAAAATAGTTTTGAGGAGAACGTTTTTGGTTTATCGCTGTTATTAAGGGTTCGAATATAAGATATGTAACGGCTCCCGATCGCCGAGGAGGTCGTTTTAAACTGCCGCCTAGCTCATAAATTTTAAGGAACGTTCTTGTAACCGGTTTTTAAGGTTTTAGATTGGATGCTATTATTATACTGAAAGTACTCATCTTAATAAATATTAGGTGCCGTACTATCCTATATGTGGCTCTTCTTAAACAAAACATGGTATATACACAGGCGTTTGCGATTTGATGACGTACGGCAGTGTACCGCGGTACAGCGTCTTGCAGTTTTAGTTGGAAACCAATCATCTCGGTGGGAACGCTATATACTATACCGTAAAGGTACTCATTCGATGGTCGCTGCAGATATATGCTGCAGCTGCAAGCGGCCAAGAGAAGATGCAGATACACTACCGTTCTAATGAAATTAAATGAATCGAGACACTTGCTAGCTGCTGCTGTCTCGTGCATTTAACGGCACCTCATTTAATTTCATTAGAACGGTGGTAGTGTCTCTGCATCTTGTCTAGGCCGCTTGCAGCTGCGCATGTCTATAATTTAATCGTGATTTAGCATTTTATTAATATTTTACTATCAGTTTAGCACCTGATTTTTAAATCTGGTTTTAATATCGGTTGGCAGTACCAAAATTGTAAAATAGTTCAGATTGTCCGCGAAATAGGAAGTACTTAGTAATTCGATCGAATGTTAATTTTATTGGTCCAGTTGACACTGGTCCTTTTTTAACACGCTTATATTAGCTTCACCTGTATGTATGTATGTCACTCTCCTTTGGACTCAAGTGGCTTATTACTGTCAGTATATCCCACTAAGTCAAGTTCGTTCGTTGGCCGAGCGGTCTAAGGCGCGGGTTTTCGATTGCCAGACTCACCGATCGTGGGTTCTAATCCCCACGGCTGACAAAAAAAAATATTTTTTTTTTCAGCAATTTCAACTTACAATTTTTTTTTTTAATAATTAATCGAACTAAAAAGTAAAAAATAAATATAGTTTAAAAAAACTAAAAAACACGTTTTTATAATACATCGAACTAAAAAGTGAAAAATAAATATATTTTAAAAAAACTAAAAAACACGCTTTTAGAGCATATTAAACTAAAAAGTTTAAAAATATTTTTTTAACACGCTTTTATTCAAATAAGCTTAAAACAATAATAAATGGGAAATACTGCTAGTATTATTGTGAAAAAGCGTAGGGCGCTTTGTCCATATTTCTCGTACATCGAGCGCCCGACGCTTTTTTCACAATAATACTAGTATTTTCCATTTATTATTGTTTTAAGCTTATTTGAATAAAAGCGTGTTAAAAAAAATATGTTTAACTTTAATGCTGAAAATAGTAGACATCAGAAACTTGAAAGGTTTTAAATAAACAATAAATTATCATTTTACGATGTTCTTTAATATCCCTTTATTCTTAAATGTTCATTCAGCAAGGACTAGATTTCAATATTTCTGCCTTTGATGTGGCTGGAATGCAATTTTGTAACTTACTGATGTTCATTCTGTTTTCTTTCGAACAAAAATGAAAATATAAATAACGATAATTTTTTATACATTTTAACTTCACGCTATTATTAAATGGTATTTTTTATTTTGACAGAATAGGCTAATTCTTCAATGACAACTTATTAAACTTAAACAACTTCTCATACATTTTCCAGTAAATACTGTTGCCTGCCTATATTTTATTATTGATTGTTATTGATTATATATAATTTTCTTTAATTTAAGCACTAAAAATATATAATAATAATAAATTAATGTTTTACTTGTTTTACAAATCCATATACTTTTATTAAAACTAGCATATATACTTTTTATTAACGAATTCTATTAAAAATTGTATTTGTCAGTATATACAGAAATAGTCCATTAGTACCAAAACGAATTGGCGCTGCTGTCGCGCACGCAGCGAATAGCTCACGACTGGAAATACTGTGATTACTCGAGAAGAACAACCACAGATAAGCGACAAAGTTATTCCCGCAAAAGTGGAGTGGGGGTAACCCGGCCAACTGTCATTTCAATTTCAACGCGCTTGCCAGTTCAACTAGTTTCATTACAAAATACAGCCAAATTTAAAAAAGTTTTTGATGGATCTCAATTTTAATTAACTTTTTAATTCAACTTTAGACTTCGTAAACGGTCTTAAAATTACCAATAAAAATGAAGATATAAATAAAGTAAAATTTCAAAAATGTTGAACTCCTACCATAAATAGTGTGAAAATAATGTGGGAAAAATTATCCAAATTAGCTTTTAGGTATTTAAAAACTCGAAGATTAATTACAGATTGCATAGAAAACGTTTTTAGGTAGCATTCGACACTAAAGTGGAAATATATTGACCATAATATAGGTTATATAACTATATAAGAAAAATGAGGTAAGATTGTGGTGGGACTACAGCATGTGGTTTCGGAGCTGTCATTTATAGCATTGATTTGCCGATAATTAGAGCAAAAGAGTAAAGCGCCGAAAAAGAGCCTTGAGCCACCCATAGTACGTGCGGAACCTCAATAGTAGGGCCTAAAAATGGTACTTTTCCCCCACGTATATGGACAGAAAAACCTGATAGAAGCAGGATGGATTTTAAGAAAAGATACCCCAAAAGTGGGTCTAACAGGCATCCCCCTTTATATCAGGTGTTCTGTTGTCGTCCAAGTTATTGCTATATATTGTGACGTATGTTTATTTTAAACAACAGTTTATTTATTAATAAATTATTTAAACACCTATTTATTTTATAACACTACTATTTTAATTTATAAATATTTAGAATGTCTTTGAATCGTTCACTATTTATGTTCACCACTGTTTATCTACTAATTACTATTTATCTTCACTGTCCATATAATAACTAACTCTGCTGGGTCCTCCACCAATATTTATATACAAATTTAAAAAAATTGGCGAATGTTCTAGAAAGTTCACATATTCTCATTAATAGACTAGAATCATTATCCCGTCCTTTCTCGAATAGTCATCGAAAGCACCTCCGCAATAGTCGTCCCATAGGTTTGGTCTTAAGGGGTTTAATTATGTATAATAATCGGACAAGTTGAGCCTCAAAGGCCAAATAAGACAGAGAGGGACTTGGAGGGTTAGAGCATGACTGAATATTGAAATGGCTCACATAACATTGGCCCCTGCTTAAGAGATAGTTCCCCCTGGAACTCTTACGAAACTAAACTGGAATGGTTGTATCTGCAACTGAATCCTCTTTTACAATTTTCAGTTGCATAGAAGTAACAAGGAACTGTCTTCGCTGTAACCTGGGCACTGGGCAAATGGCTGCAGACCAGTATTTGGACTCCGGTATCTTGAAAGATTACTTCCACCATGTTCCTAATGATCCTCCAATCCAGCTGATTTCCTTCTATCTTCGGCATCGCTAGTTTCTGTACATTGGACTCCCGTACGTGCTCCCTTAGACTAAGTAATGCTTCCCATACATCCTGATAGGTGGATTGATCTCGGAAGGTGTTCTTCGTTATTAAATAGAAAAGATAACGCGACCCGTCTTGAAGTTTCAAGTCTTTTCCAGGGGCTGGTAACTGATATTGAAGTTCTACCAGTCGACCAAACTTCTTACGGAACACATATGTCAGTCCTCGCGCGACGTTGATGCTGGCGGAAGCACTATGAACCAACGAGTAGTCTTTCGGAAGTGAGAGCAGATCTTGTTGTTGCTCGGTCGTAACACCATATCTGGCTTTTCCAGTACCTCGATACGCACCCATAAATTCTTCAAAGACAAGCTCAGGTGTTTCTGGAAGTTCATTTACTTCTTCTTCATGGTCACCCTCAAATGGCGCCAACCTATTTTGATGCACTACCTTTGGTTTACCGTTTGGGATCATACTTATACGGTAAATTATATCATTTATTTTATTTATGAGGTACGGACCTTCCCAAGACCTTTGAAGCTTCGGAGAATAACCTTTTTGGGTTATGGAGCCAGACTTTTTCACCTTCCTTAAAACATCCCTCCGTAGCTCGAGTATCGTACCGTTTGTTCATCCTGTCGCTGGCGATTTGGAGATGCGAGCGAACTAATTCATGCATGTCGTCCATTCTTCGTAACTGGATCACATAATCTTCACCAGCTACATCTTCTCCAGGTCGGCATCCAAACTCGAGGTCGCACGGTAGTCTCATCTCACGCCCAAACAAGACCTTTGCTGGTGTTTGGCCTGTTGATTCATTGACAGCGGATCTACAAGCCATTGCAAAGAGCGAAAGATACTGATTCCAATCTCGCTGATGGTTTGAAACCACTTTTGACAGATATTTGCCAATGGTCTTATTCATTCGCTCTACCATTCCATCGGATTGTGGGTGCAATGCTGTGGTTCTGGTCTTCTTCATGCCTAGTCTGTCACAGAGTCCACGGAAAAGTTGACTTTCAAAATTTCTGCCCTGGTCACTGTGGATCTCCAATGGCACTCCAAATCGACAGATAAACTCGTTCATCAATACATCTGCAACAGTTGCGGCCTCTTGATTTGGAATGGCATAGACTTCCACCCATTTTGTAAAATAATCCATATCCAACAAAATGTATTTATTACCATCCTCTGTCGCGGGGAATGGTCCAGCAATATCTATGGCGATCTTCTCAAATGGGCTACCAACGTTGTATTGCTTCATGGGAGCCTTCCTTTTTCGTTGAGGTCCATTACTCATAGCACAGGTGTGGTACATTTCTTACACCAGTCCTTTACATCATCGGAACTGTTCATCCAGTAAAACCTTTCCCGAACTCTCTGAAGGGTTTTCCTAACACCGAGATGTCCTGATGGACTGTCGTGTAATTGACGAAGTACTTCAGCTACTCTACTTCTTGGAATGACCAACTGTCTTCTGTTTTCAGAACCATCATCATTTTCAAGTACTCGCTTTAATAAGCCATCTTCCAGGATAAAGGAGTCCCAATGAGCCCAATATGATTTAACTACTGGAGAGAATTTCGATACTTCTTGCCAAGTAGGTTGACGATTTTCCTCTTTCCATTGTCGCATCTTCTTTAAAACGGGATCGTTCTCTTGTTCTTCCCTAAGTTGTACAGGGGAACACTCATCGCTGACAACCGACGTTCTTCGTACTGTAACTTCTTTAACAGATGTGGCCAACCCCTTTCCAATCAGAGTTCCTTGACCAACACCTTCATTGCGCTTCGGAGGTTCCGCCATGACAGACGTTGCTTTCTCTACAGTTCCTTGCAACCGCCTTACTCTTATGGTTTCACTACTTTCAGGCAACACCGTTCCTTCGTGTACAGCCACCGGCACGGTTTTTCGATTCGTAGTGTTCTTTGGGCGTTTGAGCGAACTGGTTACTTTTCCCATTTCACCGCAATTCCAGCACCTAATAGTCTTCGGTTGCTTCTCAATAAGGCTTTTGATCATGTGAAACAATTGGTCCAATTTATTTCCCTGTTCTTCTTCTTTTACAGTCCTTACTTCACTGTATCCACCAGAAGCCAGCGTAGCCGCTTCATATTTAAGAGCAGCGGACAAGACATCGACCAATGTTTTGTGACGGGCTAAACGAAGTGTTCTTTGCATTTCATGGCCACGAAGTCCATCTACAAATGCTTGAACGGCCAAACATTCAATCATGTATTCCGGGGCTGATGGGTAGGCAAATCGCACCATCTTCGCAATATCTAATTCAAACTCTTGAAGGCTCTCGTCACGTTTCTGTTTGCGATTCTTCAACTGTAATCTGTATACCTGCTCCAAGTGTTCGTGGCCATATCGCATATTTAGTCTCTTTTTCAGTTGTTCAAAATCATCTGTCTCTTCCACGGGTATAGTCTGAAGGACATCCATAACGTCTCCTCGAAGAGCGATGGTCAAATTTATTGCCCTCTCTCGTTCAGACTACTCGTTTGCTCTGGCAGCTGTTTCGAACTGCTTAAGGTAGTTCGTCCATGACATCTTTCCGTCGAAAGTTATGGGGGGGGGGGGGGTAAACACGAGGAGAGTTTACAGCTCCTTCCAATTTTAACTTCGACTCCACCTCATGGCATTTTATTTCACAGTCCTTGGCCGGTTCTGTATGTTCAAGTTCTTCTATCTTCTTTTCCATCTCTTTTATTTTCTCCTCAACGGAAGACATTATTTTTTCTCAACAGAAGTCATTTCATTTCTTATAGAAGATATTTTGTTTTCCAAGTCGGAAGAAATTTCATCTTTTAAAGAAGAGATATCAGAGGAAACTTTAGTTTCTAAAGAAGAGATTTCGTTTTTCACGGAAGACATATTAGAAGATACCTTTTCTTCCAAGGAAGAAACTTTACTATCTAAGGAAGTAATGTCTGAAGAAACTTTAGTTTCTAATGAGGAAATATCATTTTTAATAGAGGAAGCATCAGAAGAAATATCGGTTTTCATAGAAGACATTTTACTTTCCAAAGAAGAAATTATAGAAGACACATCATCAGAAAATAAGTACGTTTCCGGATCCAAACTGTAATGCCGGCCTTAGTTATTAAGTTTAAAATAGGCTTAAGTATAATTTTAATATTTGTAAATATAAATCATAATATTGTATCTAATTATTGTTAACGAAGAACTATGCAATTAAGTAGGTTACCTGTATTTTGACACCTAAGCAATATGAGGTAATTTGTTTAATTAGATAGTTTTTCCAATATAGACTGCAAGGTTCAATGAAAGAAGGAATGCAGTAATTCTTTGAAATGTAACCCATATTCAAGTTAAAAATAAATGATGATATATATATATTCGATTCGACTTTGGTTTCATTAAATAAATAGAAGATAGTCTCCTGTCCTAACATTACATGGCGATCCTGCTAAAAAAAAATTGAAGTTGTATAAAAATGAAATTAGTTAGATGAAGAAAAATGGCTGGAAGTAATCAATCAAAGGAACAAAAAGAAGAAATTATCATAGCACAATCAGGAAACAGTGGAGGTCAAACTAGCGAAACAAGTAGTAAAATTGGAAATTGGTCAGTAAAGGATGTTTGCGAAGGAATTTTTGTAATAGCGGTGCTAAGTCTTATACTAGTTTACTTTTATCAAAAACTTAAGAAGAAGTTGGAAAGGAAAATAAGAACAGAAGTAACAAGATCGACAATAAGGGCAAGCCAAGAAAACATTTAAGCTTTCTTTTAGGTATATTTTAGGTATATGGTACATTATTATTGGAATGGAATGCAAAAATAGAAATGGGAATTAAAGAAAAGTTAAATATAACGAATGGCAGCTAAATATAGGTCATTAATAAAGAAATGGTAATTAAACTATGTGAAAAATTAAATGAAGAAGTACAGGTATTTTACAAGAATTTAATTAAGGATAGTAATAGTAGACGTAAGGATATAAATATTGTTACAAACAAGTTAGCTAAGCTAGATAAATTTAAACAAGATTTTAACTCTTTAAAGCATATTGTTAAGGATAAAGATTTAGATAGTAAAATATTAGAATATTACCAGGAAATAAATAATACTATTTGTCTAGCTCAGAAAACATTAGAAAGTAGATTAGGAGAAATAGATTCAAATCAAATATTAATTTCCGAAATGTCTGAAAAATTTGAATTAAGAGTGGCATCTACCTTGATACCGTCAATGGATGGTACTGAGAATAATACAAAACAATTAATCGATTCAATTGAACTCTATGACGCTTTATTATATGAGCCAGGTAAAAAATTGTTAACAACTTTCATTTTAAAAACGCGACTTTCAGAAAGTGCAAAAGTTAGATTAAATAAACAATACGTATCAAATTTAGCTTTAATTACAGATTTACGTAAACATTTTATTAGTAAAAAGTCAGTGCCTGCTTTATCTACTAAATTAAATAATTTTAAACAAAATGGAAAATCTATTGAACAGTTTGGTAGGGTGCTAGAAGAAATGTTTGTCAATCTCACAATAGCTCAAGCTGATGGGGACGAAAATTCACTAAAAGTTCTTAAATCAGTAAATGAAAAAATTGCAATAAATTCTTTCAGTAATGGTTTAGAAAATAGTGAACTAAGAACTATAATAAAAGCGCGAAATTATTCATCATTGGCCGAGGCTATTCAAGGAGCCAAAGATGAAATGTTACCGAATGCAAGGGAAGTTTTTCAGATAAGACGAGGTACTAATAATAACACATATCATAATTTTGGAGCGAAACCTAGAACACATTTTAATAACAACAATTTTAGAGATAATAATTATAATTACAGAGTGAATAATCAACAGTCTAATTTTCGCTCTCAGAATTATTTTAAAAATAATAATAGCAATTACTACAATAGACAGCCTCACTCTAAGTATAATAATGGAAAAGAATATTCAAATAGAGGAAAATTTAATAAATCAGGATATAGGAATAATACAAGAGTAAATTATATTAGTAACAGTAACAGTACCGATACAAATAACTATGCTAGTAACAGTAGGGATACAAATAATTTCGATAATGGTAATCCATCGACGTCAAATAATTGGTTTTTTCGATACCAAAGAGAAAACAAATGTTAAAAATACAGTTTTAAATATTAATTCATTAAATTTTATATATGTTTCTTATAGAAATACTTTGTTAAAAATGTTACTTGATACTGGAGCATCAGTTAGTATTTTATTTACCGAATGTTTGAAATCAGATGAGTTTATAGATTATTCAAAGAAAATTAATATTAATGGAATATCAGGATCCACAGTAACAACAGGTGTGGTAAACCTGACCTTGCAACTAGAAAATAGTAATGTTGGTCATGAATTTTTGCTGATTAATAGTTTTGATAACGAAGTACATGGCATAATAGGATCCGATTTTTTTACGAAACATGCCGCAACTATTAATTATGAGACATTTGTATTTTCTTTTTATCATAATCACAATAAAATTTCATTAAAAATGCAATCTAAACAGGTTATTTATAACACAATTATTCCACCACGGTGTAAAATAATAAAATATTATAAAACTATATAAATATATAAAGGAAGTTAATATATAAAAATTTTGAACCAGTAGTTGAAGCACTTTATAATTATGATATTGTTGGTGATCAAGAAAAAAAAATGTATCAGTTAGTCGTACAGAAAAATTACTTAATTTAATTCATATGGAGCATTTAAATACCGAAGAAAAAGACGCGTTGCAAAAAATTTGTGCAAAGTATTCAGATGTTTTTTATTAGATAGCGACCCATTGTCAGTAACAAATATTTATAAACAAAAAAATTCACTTGAAAAAGTCAGTTAAACCTGTTTATGTAAAACAGTATCGATTACCACATGCGCAAAAAGAGGATTTAAATAGGGAAATTGATAATCTTTTACGTGAAAAAATTATTGAAGAAACTACATCAGAATGGTCTAGTCCATTAATTTTAATTCCAAAAAAGGCAGACTTGAACGGAAATAAACGGTTTAGGGTTTGTATAGACTATAGATTAGTTAATAAAGAAATACAAGACGACAAATTTCCTCTTCCTTGCATAACAGATATCTTAGATTCCTTATCAGGGGCGATGTATTTTTCACATCTTGATTTGTCACAAGGATATTTTCAAATTGAGCTTGATGAATCAAGTAGGCCTATAACTAGTTTTACAACAGAAAGGGGTCAATTTAGGATGACAAGATTGCCTATGGGATTCAAAATAAGTCCTTCTGCTTTCTCTAGAGCCATGAGTATAGCGATGTCAGGCTTAAATTACACAAAATGCTTAGTTTATCTTGATGATATATGTGTATTCGCGAATAATTTATCAAATCACAATCAAAAATTTAATAAAAGTATTACAGAGGTTGCGAGAAGTCAATTTGAAACTTAATCCTAATAAATGCGAATTTTTAATGAAAGAAATGTTGTATTTAGGGCATGTTATCTCAGCAAAAGGAGTATCTCCAGATCCTGAGAAGATTAAAGTATTGCAAAACTATCCCATCCCAAAAGATGCTGTAGAAACTAAGAGGTTTGTAGCATTTGCTAACTACTATAGAAAATATATTCAAAACTTTTCACATATAGCTAATCCTTTAAATAAACTCACAAGAAAAGGAGTATCTTTTATGTGGACTCCAGAATGTCAAAAATCATTTGAAACCCTAAAAGAAGCGTTAATATCCCCACCAATTTTGCAATATCCAGATTTTTCTCCAAGTAATACATTTATTTTAAAAACAGACGCTTCAGGTAAAGCAATTGGATCTATTCTTTGTAATGGTAATGGGTGTCCTGTAGCTTATGCAAGCAGATCTCTAAATAAAGCAGAAGTCAATTATGCAACAATTGAAAAAGAATTATTGGCTATTGTGTGGTCCGTAAAACATTTCAGACCATATCTTTATTCTAGACGATTTGTCATTTTGACAGATCACCGCCCACTTATTTATTTATTTGGGATGACCAACCCTTCGAGTAGATTAACTAAATTTAGGTTAGTATTAGAAGAATATGATTTTGTAGTTAATTATATAAAAGGAAAAGACAATGTGGAAGCAGACGCTTTGTCTAGGATAGAAATGTCATCTGAAGAGCTAAAAAATATAGGTAACAAAAATGAGTTAGTAAACGTAGTAACAAGGTCTCAAACGAAAAAACAAATACAATTAACAGAGTTAGAAACGGCGAATAATAATTCTTCTACTAGGTCTGATCACCCTGGATTGGTGGAATTGTTAAAGCCAAATAAAAACGCGGTAGAATTACAATTAATTAGCAGCGAACAATTGGAGAAAGTTACAAATAAACAACATATACATAGACAACATAATTTTATTTACGATTTAAGAGCAAATTATTTATGTAAAAAGAGAATCTCGATCAACGTGCGCTCTAGGGACATCGTTGAGAGAACTCTTTACTATATGCAAAAAATATCATATTACTGAAATGTATATTATAAAAAATTTAAAAGGCGCGTCTTCACTTATAAAAGATATAATGCTGCACAAGCAAGAATTCGAGGAATAACTATTATAAAAGGGGTAGAAAGGGTCACGAGTTATGAAAATAGACAGTTGATTTTAAATGATTTTCACATTTTACCTACTGGGGGTCACGCTGGAATAAAAAGAATGTATAATAATATTAAGCAATATTATTACTGGTTAGGTTTATATGAGGATGTGGTTAAATTTTTAAGAAAATGTGATGATTGTCAAAGATTTAAGCATTCTATTTTAGCAAAAGAACCCATGACAATCACAACTACAGCAACCTCATCATTTGAAAAAGTTCATTTAGATTTAGTTGGTCCGTTTGAAGCTGATTATGAAAATAACCGATACATCTTAACGGTGCAATGTGATTTAAGTAAATATATAGAGGGGTATGCATTACCTAATAAAGAAGCAGTAACAGTTGCAAAAGCTTTTGTAGAAAACTTTATATTACGTTATGGTATACCTCATGAAATATTAACCGATCAAGGAACTGAATTTATGAACACAGTATTTACGGAGATTTGTAAAATGTTAAAAATTCAAAAATTAAATTCAGTTGCTTATCATCACGAAACGTTAGGACAAATCGAAAATAATCATAAACATTTTGGAGCATTTTTAAGAATTCAAACAGCGAACAATCCTGGGAATTTCAGTACTTGGATTTCTTATTGGTGTTTCGCGTACAATACAACGGTACATTCAGAAACGAAATATACTCCTTATGAGCTAATATTTGGTAAAAAGTGTAATATACCAACAAACATTTCTTGCAGCATAGATCCGTTGTACACTTTTGAAAATTATCCATCTGAATTAAAATATCGGCTACAGCAAGCATGGAAAGATGCTCATGAAAATTTATTAGAGTCAAAGAACAAACGGAAATTAACATATGATAAGAAAACTAAAAGTATAAATTATAAGATAAGAGATAAGGTACTTGTAAGAAATGAAACTGGGAATAAAAGGGAACCTTTGTTTTTGGGGCCAAATAAAATTATAAGAGAAGAATCTCCAAATCTTGCTTTAGAAATAGAAGGAAATGAAAAGTTAGTTCATAAAAATAGAGTTAAGTTGTATTATGAATAGAAAAAAAATTTTAATTTAGGAAATTAAATTTTTTCTCAAAATCCTCGAGGAAGATGTAATGCCGGCCTTAGTTATTAAGTTTAAAATAGGCTTAAGTATAATTTTAATATTTGTAAATATAAATCATAATATTGTATCTAATTATTGTTAACGAAGAACTATGCAATTAAGTAGGTTACCTGTATTTTGACACCTAAGCAATATGAGGTAATTTGTTTAATTAGATAGTTTTTCCAATATAGACTGCAAGGTTCAATGAAAGAAGGAATGCAGTAATTCTTTGAAATGTAACCCATATTCAAGTTAAAAATAAATGATGATATATATATATTCGATTCGACTTTGGTTTCATTAAATAAATAGAAGATAGTCTCCTGTCCTAACATTACAAAACCTTCACTTTCCAGTGCTTCTTTAAGCCTCTCTGCTTTCTTCCCTGTAGTCTCCAGATCACGATCTTCTAATTCGCGACGCAATTCAGCCACTTTTAATTCACAGTTTTTTAGCCATTATTGTCCACTATTTATGTATAGTTCCACTTCTAACACCAATGTGACGTTTAAGTGTAAAGGTTAAGAAAAAGTCCTTTATTTCTCACAAAGTCAATTTATTGGCGACCGGTTTCGAAGTTGTCACTTCATCATCAGGCACACCTAAATGGAATATCAAGGAGTCAGTTGTAATAAAAACAATTATAAAAGCATGAACGGACTTTAACATATACAAAATAACAGAAAACCTTTACACTTAATCCCTACTACTCACATATGGCTACCCTCACTCCAAATGTGACGTTTGTTTATTTTAAACAACAGTTTATTTATTAATAATTTATTTAAACACCTATTTATTTTATAACACTACTATTTTAATTTATATATATTTAGAATGTCTTTGAATCATTCACCACTGTTTATCTACTAATTACTATTTCTCTTCACTGTCCATATAATAACTAACTCTGCTGGGTCCTCCACCAATATTTATATACGAATTTAAAAAATTGGCGAATGTTCTAATATTCTCACCAATAGACTAGAATCATTATCCCGTCCTTTCTCGAATAGTCATCGAAAGCACTTCCGCCATAGTCGTCCCATAGGTTTGGTCTTAAGGGGTTTAATTATGTATAATAATCGGACAAGTTGAGCCTCAAAGGCCAAATAAGACAGAGAGGGACTTGGAGGGTTAGAGCATGACTGAATATTGAAATGGCTCACATAACAATATGCAGTGCTGAGCACAATCGTAAAATAGGTATTGGGATATTAGTGAAAGGCGTGACGCAAGATGAGTTTTAACTTCTCATTTACATATTTATATCTCGCCATACTCTTCGTGATACCGCTGTACTTCACTATATCAGACAATACGTATTCAAATATTCTATTGCGAACTATAAAGGGATAACAAATATGCCGTAGTACTGTCATCATACTTTAGCCCGTTCATGGGAACTTAATATCCTCCCTTCGGTTAGAAATGAGACATGGAAAAGGTCTCACATGTGTTATGTTAAACAAAACAAACAATAATGTAAATTTCCCGCTATAAGAAATAAGTTTAAATAAAACTATTCTTAACCTATTTTTGTGTTTACTTTTTTTTTTCATTACAGCTACATTGAACTCTAAATGAAATTTTGGGGTACTACAAAAATCACTTCATGGGGATCGGCTAGACGTATTTTAGGCCTAGGTTTTGAATATTTCTAAAACTAAGTTAGGACCCGGTTTGTCAGGTTATAGTACTACATGTTCATTATTTTTAAAGTTTTCTCAGATTTTCCCAACTTATCCATAGATGTAAAAAATTCATAATCTCTCAATGTTTTTAAAAGAAAGATCAAAGAACTTTTGATGAGTAACAGATATAGGTGGCTGATAACGATAACAATAGTTTTGTTGCAATTTTTAATATTTTTGAATTCGATTGTTTTATTGTGTAATATTTAAAATTTAATTATTTATTTAATACACTGTTCAACAGGAAACCTAATTAAAGAACAGGATTACAAGAAGAAAAAAAATATTTACAATCTGAACAACAAACATTCAAAAGTAAGTAGGTTACAATAAGAACAAGAGTTACAACCTAGTATAAGAGAAAATGATTCTTAATTTTACTTACAGTACAATTAAAGATGTCTAAATTACTGCACATTTCGTTAGAACATTCACACATTACATAAATGGGAGAGCTTTTTAAAACATTTGTTCTAGGCACTGGAAGGTAAAAAGTGCATGCAGACCTTGCCGAAAATCGAGGAACATGAAAGTTAATCCTTTCTAATATGGCGGAATCATCAATTTTATCAGTCAGTAACTTAAATAAAAACAGCACAGAGTTACAAGAACGGCGAGCTGACAAGCTATTAACTGCGTGTCTTTGCAAAGGAGAATTATGAGGCGTTCCGATCACAGGGTAGACACCATCAATTTTGAAACTTAACAGTTTTAAAAATCGTCTTTGGACTTGTTCTAAGTTGTTAATATGAATTTGATAAAATGAATTCCAAACTATAGATGCATACTCAAGTTTTGACCTTACGAATGCATAGTAGAGGGTGGTGATTGTAGACGGATTGGTTAAGTCTCGACTAGCTCGTACAACAAATCCGTAAAGACGAGAAGCAGCGGATGTAACAGTATTTATATGCGGACCAAAAGATAATTCTCTATCAAACGTAACACCTAAATCTGTAATAGTCGTTGGTCTTTGGATGATTGTGTTGGTAATGATGTAATCAAATATTATAGGATTGGCGCTAAGACCATATGACATGACAAAACATTACGCGGCATTAAGCGATAAATTGTTTTTCAGACACCAGTATTTAACTCTATCAATATTAGCTTGAAGACGTTCGCAGTCAGATCTGTGAGCAATGGTCATACACAATTTTAGATCGTCGGCATATAACATACAATTAACATCAATTATATCAGTAATAAAGGGCCCAGGTTCGAACCCTGTGGCACTCCTGATTTTGCGATATACTCAACTGATTTGAAGCCATTTATATACACATACTGTTTACGGCTTTGAAGATAAGATGTAAATAGTTTTAAGAGGGAATCATGAAATCTGAATAATTTTAATTTAGTGAGCAAGGTTCCGTGATCCAATGTGTCAAACGCCTTAGTAAAATCTGTGTATACAACGTCTGTTCGCTTTTTACCGTCAATATTCTCGGCAATGATTTGTGTTACGTTAACAAGATTAGTTAGCGTTGAACGTTGTTGTACAAAACCATGTTGATGCGATGAAATTTTACCGCTGACGTGCAAATTAATATCGCGATACAATAAAACCTCGAACACTTTCGAGTTACATCATTCCTATCTCCCTTTTTGAATATAGGACACACTTTCGATGTCTTCCACATATCTGGAACGGTAGATGTTTTGAGACATATATTTAACAACACCATTAAAGGATAAGCAAGGGCATGTGCACAGTCTTTAATCAGAAAAGCCGGAATATCATCAGGACCTCTAGTTTTCTTTGCTTTTACTTTCTTTAAAGCATACAGTACGTCTTTTTCACTAAAACTATTAATAGAAAGACAAGTATATTGTTGTGTATCATCAGCTGTAAAATATGGATCCGACGACTGAATGAATGATTGTTGAAAGTGTTCGGCAAAACCATTTACAATAGAATTAGGATTATCTAAAATAATATTATTATAACTCAGATTAGGTACGGAATTAAATCCCTTCGTCCTATTCACAAAAGCCCAGAAACTAGAAGGATTCGTGGTAATATTTGATTCTGCAGACTTAACAAATTCTTTATAAGACTTATCTACATCTAGTTTGATTTGAGCCCTTAACCTCGCAAACTCTATGTACGCAGATGGGTCACTATTTCTCTTATATAGACGATGGTACTTTGCTTTTTTACGAATGAGACCAATAATATTATAATTAAACCAAGGTGGGTAAATTTTAGAAGACTTTACAGTGGTTTTGGCCACACACCCATCGAGCACATTGTAAATTTTTCCGTAAAAGTACGTACATGCATCATTAGCATTTTGAAATGCATCTAAAAACGTCCAATCAATATTAGAAATCATTTGGTATAACCAGGGCCGTGCCTGACGGGCGTTCATTGCGTGCACCGCACGCAGGCGGCCGAAATTAAGAGGCGGCCAAATCGGGAACAAAACCAATATTTTTTTTCGTTCTCGATTTCGGTTAACCAAAAACTGATTTTTTTCCCGGTTTGATGCCCTGTGTATAATAATAAACATTAAAAGTTAAAGTAGTTTTTTTTAATGTTATCCTGGGGGCGGCCATACAGACTGGCACGCAGGCGGCCATATACCCAGGCACGGCCCTGGGTATAACTTTGGATAATTAGCTTTACGAAAATTATAGTTATTTACTATAAAAGTGGCTAGACGATTTTTATTGTAAGTAGTATTGAATTTGCAAAAGATCTCCAGAGCAGGATGGTGTTCGTCCTCACGAACCAGAGGATCCAAGGATCTTTCAATTTTGCACTGATTTGTGGAAAATACCAGATTCTAAGAGTTATTATTAGAATTATGGATACTATTAAACTGGGATAGATCAAATATTAGTGCAAATGTGTTAATATGAGAAGTTAATGTAGAAAATCTGCCGATTTTCATATCGTTGGAGTAATCGGAGACATTAAAATCACCCATGACTAATATATCACGATTATGCAGAATAGTTGTGGACTCAATCGTTTCAAAGAGCTTTTCATAGTTAACAGTGCTGGTTCTAGGGGGTACATAAATATTTACAATTATCAAAGTCTTAATATTAAATTTAATTTTTACCATTAATATATCTATAGATGGAGTGAGTTCACCAAAGGACGGATAATCAGATAAGCAAATTTGAGAAGACACGAGATTGTCATTCACTGCAACTAAAACACCACCACCCATATACAATTCATTAGAGAGTATTTTCTGTCAGATCTATATACATTATATGAATTTCCGAACAATTCCTGATTAGTGATTGATGATTCGAGCCAGGTTTCCGTCAAGGCAACAACAGTAAAGTTCCCCTGTACAATCAATTATTTTTGTCCGAAGACCACGAGTGTTTTGATAGTAGATACAAAAGTTGGAAGAAATATCAGAGCTAGTTTGGTTGCAATCATATATCGAATTAAATAAATTTGACTCGTTACAGGGGGACTTCGGTAGTTGCTAAACAATCGAAAAATCTTGTTTTAATTTTTCTAAGGCTTTTTGATATGCGATGCACTTTTCTTTTTCCCACACGGCATGATCGACAGGTACATTTAATTTAAGTCTAGTATTATGTTTACAACAGTTACGTAGTTGAGATGTGAAGCTTTTAACATCGTGATTACCACCACAAAGAGGACAGCTAATATCTCTAGAACATTTATTAGAACTATGGTAATAATCATTACATTTATAACAGCGGTACACCTCAATTGCCTCATATACTTTACAGGAATCATATCCAACAAATAACATACCAGTTCCTATCACTTTTTTATAAGTTATCAGTTTCAATCACAGCTTGAAATATTGCATCATTTTTCTTAGTTGATATGACGCTAATGATGTTACACTCTGCATCTTCCACAAATACTTCAGGATTACCTTTTTGAATTAAGTTAATAAGGTCGTCCTTCTCAAACTTTGCAGACATTCCAACAAGACGAAATCTAGGATTAACCCCACACTTCACAAATTTCGTAATTTCTTAGCCATGATATCCCTCAGTTTCGTGTTATCTTCCTTACTTTTGCAGCCAATAAGAATTCCTCCATTTTTTACATTTTTGATTCGAGATAAATGAATATTCTCTTTAGAAGGGTCAACCTGACATAGTATTTCGGATTTTGTTTGATTAACTGACTGGTTTGCTTTGGGTTGAATTATTAACGCAGGTTGGGTCTTGTTTTTTATAACATCTGAATATTTTGGCTGATTTACTGGGAAAATAGGTTCATTCGATTTTTTTAATTCGGCCTTAAGAACGTTGAATTGATTATTCATAGTGGCCAAAACATCATTAATTTCGGTACGATCGAAAACCGAACTTTTACCTGTACAGCAGTCACATTTCCACGACAACCCCGGTATAGTAGTATATCTACTGCTTTATAAATACATATTCCATGAACCTCTTTTTTACAGAGCTCACAAAAAACGGCCGGCTTAGTTCTTGTGATAGAAGTTGAACATATGCCACACTGCGGCATTTTAATTTACCTTAAATTTCATCCAAACTGAGGACTTAAAAATGCACTATTCACTTCACAGATATCATGTATTATCAAGCTATTTAATAGGAACAAATCAACATAAACTCAATTATTAATACTTAGCATAAAATTAAAAATTTTACTATATTCTAAGAGCCGATGTTAACCGTGGCACGTCTTACTTATTTAAATAATACCTGCCATTTAGTTATAGAAAAAAAATTAGCAATTGTTTTTAAATATGTTTTTTTTATTGCTTTGAAATTTATATTTTATATGTATATTAGGGGTTCCTAATTAATAAATAAATCTATCTACTATTAGGGAATTTATTGATTCAGTTAATTCATTCGATTCTTCGGAGTTTTCAAAATCAATCAGTCGAACCACCTAAACAGTTGCTAGTAGCTCACTATCGCTGTTTATAAATTAATTTTCCATTCAATGTCGACTATACCGATTTTATTATTAGCTTTAGTAAGTAATGAATTTGTTGTTTGTCCGTTTGGCTTATAATTACGATTATTTAACCGTGCATCGACCCGATAGTTTTTATTTTCAGCTTCCAGATTTATCCTCGTATAATCATAGTGAGATATCAATTTGACCTCTGGAATTTCCGTACCTCCATCGGAGGCTACTCGAGATCTTTTGATGCCCTATCAAAGGATGTGGAACAAATCAACTCGAGTAAATTCCGGACCAAAGGCGTCAAAGGTAAAGATCATTTATCACTGTGGCGAGAAAACGCCATGCAACACTCATTTATTATCAATAAAACAGACAAAGAAAGTTAACTGTTATAAATATTTAACTATTGAACATATGACAGATTAATGTATATAACTATTTCTCTCTTATGATAAAAATTTAGCAGCTTTATAATTTTCACAAAAATTTTAAATCAAAGAAAACCTGAACTGCCCAGATAAAATAAATATATTGTTAATGAATTCCGTTGTACAGTAAGTACATAATAAAAGATTGAAAAAATTAAAAAAAACTGAAGTCATTACTCAAGAATCATATACAAAAAATTTAACTAGTACAATTAAGTGTAAAGAAGCGTTTATTCAAATAAAATTAATTAACACCTTGACTGCATTATAAGTCTCCAGAGACCGGCTCCGACATTTCTTTCAGTGCGACCACCAAATATCTTAATTTTTTTGCAGTTACTCTAATTTCGGTAATAGTTGGTTGATCAAACTGGACACGTCGAAATATAGGATTAATACTAAGAGTAAACTGAAACCCACCGACCTTCATATTAAACTGGATGGTTATATGTCACAAGCCCCACTCCTAATTATTTCTAAGCCGACATGGGTGAAAAAAACGGTCGGTGCGAATGTCAATTTCAAGCGTTCTACGTCACGTTTTCCACTGATAAGTTCTATTATTATTGATATTGGAAAATTTGTTTTAGATGCGTATTATTCAAAGATCATTTTTAAGTGATTTTCTTAAATTAAAAGGTGTTGTAGTTGAACGTAATAAGTGTTAAAGTTAATTTTGGTGTTACCTTTTAGTGCATTTGGATACGCACCTGTGGGCGCCAGGCTCTTAAGAACCCTTGATTATAGTTATATGTAATTAGTTTTCAGAGCCATTAAATTTAACAGCACCATGCCCATTACTTGATTATGCTTAAACAACAGTACTCCAAATAATGCTGTCAACTATTATGTTTTAAATTTAGTTAAACATGATTAGTGAAATGAAAAATATAAAAGACAACTTAACTTGTTATTTATTAAATCCATATTTGTCTTTTCTAGAACGAAAAGATTAAATTGAATCAGTGGCGGCTGGTGCAAAAATGCTAAAGAACTGTCAAAAAAAAAAAAATAAATAAATGCAAGTATATCTGATCTACACTTCACAGAGATTATTTTAGACATTCTAAAATATTTACATAAAATAAATTTTATGGATAATCTCATTAATTTTAATTATTACACGATATCCATAGCGCGCAAACTGATTCTACTGTCAGTTCATATTTGTCTCTTAGCTGGCTCGCGCTCATCATCTCCACCTCCCACAGCTCTCTAAAAAATATCGCCAAATGGCTGCATTTTTGCCAGATTGGCGAGCTTTGTTTATAATCTGTCGTATATATGATGTGATTCGATTTTGGTTTTGTAGATCATTAGTGTGTTAATTTGCCAGCGCGCGTTTCCATTGTACATAAGATACATGGATGTAGTTTATAAGTTAATAAACAAAAAGAGATTTTTTAAATGCGCATATGAATGAGTACAAGTTTGCTGCTACAAAGAGACCGCAGAATAGAATAATTCTATTAATTACTAATGTATAAAAAGTAGGTAAATAGCTGTAAAATAATTGGTTTTGGGGGAGGAGGGCAGAATCTTGCAGAACACCTAATGTGTTTTACCACGAGCCACCACTGAATTCAATTAAACTATCATTATAATAGTGTACATTCAAAGATTTCTTATTATTTGTTAAAAATCATAAATTGTTAAGTTGCAGCACCCTGTCTACAGCATTGAATTTGTAACTTTTAATTGAAAGCAAACAGAAAGAAACCTTTAATGTACCCTATTATATACGAATAAACAATTGTGTTTAGATTATATACATATAAAATAAATTTTGGAATTGAAAATTACTACTCAATACAATACTGTATAAAATTGATGATACATGAAAAAAATCAATTCCCGAAATTATGGAAAGACATTCAGACATCAGGAAGGTCAATAAAATAAAGTATATGGCTCCTGTAACATATTAAAAAAGAATAATTTGATCTTTTAAAAATATAGCTCCAATAATGAAAAAACAACTTATTTCCATCCACATTGGTTTTATCATTTATAATAATTATAAAATTCCTTATATATGAAAATTAAATTTCCCTTAATTTATCTTGTATAAAAACTATTGCCTCTTTCAATAATAAATAAAAATGCATTTATACAAAACATATTTAAACATTTTCATTTTTACACAACAAAAAACATATAGTTTTTATCTTTTTCTTTTGGGGGTATAAGTAATTGGAGCAGGCAAAGGCAATTTTAACTGGACTACATTTTTGTTATTTACTTTTGCATTAAAGGCAAGAATACGAGCTACTTCTACAGCCTTTTTAACTCCAACCTTTAAGTCTTTGGAGAGAAGTTCGACATCAACTTCAAAATCCATTGCGATAGCTGCCAATATCATGGTATAGCAGAGTGCTTTGTCTTTCATATGCAAAGGTCTTGCCCTAAAAACAGACAGCATTGAAATAAAAAAGATTCACATTCAGAGATTTTCATTTTAGTACTTACCTGCCACTCTGTCCCATTTCAGAAAAAGTATTTAAAATTTGATTATTAACATCAATAGATTTATCACAGACTACAAATTTTTTGGTAATAGATTTCATAGGGGTAACCATAAACTTTATCAAATAGTTGATATACAAAAAGATGGTGATCCTTCTAATTCTTTCTTCTTCAGTGTACTCATTAGATAATATTCTGTTTATATTAGATGTTGAAAATTGACACAAACTAAAAATGAACAGGAACCTAATTAAATTGTTACATGCTTTTCAAATTTTTTGCCTTATTTCAAACTTTGTGGTTCTACTTAACACTATTCTACCATTTAATGTAAGTTCAATAACTTTTAGCAATTTGTTTACCCAAATTGATCTGCTGCTCCTGCATTCATGATGTTGCCAGCTTCCACAGCTAGTGTATCAAGAATATATGCTTCCACTAAATCTTCTAAATTGTATACTCCATCTGGGGTAGATGCATCTCTGTTAATTTTCGGCCTGTATAGACTATTATTTTCAGACACTTGTTCCGTTTCTTCTACTCTAATATCTGACAAAGAAAAATTATTTTAGTTTCATAATTTTTTCACATTATTGTTTTTGTTCTGTACATGTTTCGTTATTTTTTATCTATATCCATTGGCATAGGTAGCATTATCATATGAAGGAGGAAGGGGACTGAGAGAGGAGCAACAGGACAACAAGACTGATAGATTAGATTTTGTCCTAGTGGGGGAGGGGGCGCATTTTCTGGGGGTGGCTGTGCCCACCTCTGGCTCCCTCTAGCTACGCCAATGTCTATATCAACAAAAGATGTAATATATTTTGAGTCAGTGGCATAGCAGTCTCACGTGCTTATATTCATTTAGTTTTTGGTCAGAGACAAAGGGGCTTATAGGCTTTGATGTGTGCTGTATTAATAGAAATTCAATTTCTGTTGATATGACATGCAGATTATAATATCGCCATGCGTTATGGTCTCGATGATGGTGGGTGAGTGGGTGTTCCTCACCTGTAAATCAAATGGCACCATCAATCATCTTTACGTCGCCCCGGAGCGCCACGGCAAATAATAATAACCGTCCCTTCCCCTACACAAGTTGTTCAGTCAACTTCAGGGGTTGAAATTCACCCATAACGGAGTGAATTAGGGAGAGTATTCTATTCTATTCTATTCTTTATTAATCCATTTAAACAGTTATAATGTTATTGGACACGTCAGAATTATAAATATAAAGGTGTATACAATAAATAAAAGTAATTAAACAAAACAATACAGACAAATATAGAAGAGACAAACGTAGAATGGTAGGCGAAAAGGGGCATTTGTATAAATTTATCTAGAACAGTTTGGTGGTGAAGCATGTGGTACAAATTTATATTGAAAATATTCTTGCACTGAATATGGACATATTTCTAAAAGCTGTTGTTTTATTCGATAATTAAATGTTTTTAATGTTGATTCATTTTTTATGCTCTGTGGCAGTTTATTGAATAATTTTATTCCAAGAATTGTTGGTGACTTAGCACAAATATTTAGCTGTGCTAACAGAGGAACAAGTTCATCTTTGTTCCTGGTGCTATATGAATGAAAGTCGCTATTACGTTTAAAATTCGATTTGTTTTTATATATGTATATTAAAAGTTCTAAAATATATACTCCGAATACGGTAAGGATTTTAAGTTTTTTAAATAGAGGGCGACAGGAATCTGTTGGTAGAATACCAGCCAAGCATCTTATAATTCTCTTCTGAGATATAAATACTTCATTAGCATGGGATGATCCGCCCCATACACAGATACCATAAATCAACCTAGAATGTACATTTGCGAAGTAAATTTGACGAAGATGGTGAGGTTTTAAAATGCATTTAAGGTTACGAAGTTGAAAACATTGTGAGTTTAAGGTTGTCGCTAAATTTTGACAGTGAGTTTTAAACGATAGATTTTCATCGAATGTTATTCCTAGAAATTTTGTGGAATCAACTGTATTTATGTGTGTGTTGTTTACAGACATATCTAGACAAGGTATATTAGAATTTTGGTATGTATGGAAATAAATGTAGTTAGTTTTTGTAATATTAAATAATAATGAGAGATTACTAGCCCATTCCGAGAATATTTTAATTGACCTATCGATTTTATTTTTCAATTGTTCTTCAATGGGATCAGAAAACAAGAAAGTCGAATCATCTGCATAGAGAATTGTGAATGCATGGTAAAGTAATTCTGGAAGTTCATTTACATAAATTGTGAAAAGTATGGGAGCTAACACTGACCCTTGGGGCACTCCTATATTATTTATTATTTCTTGAGAGAAACACTGTTTTCCTGAGTTGTTACTTTTAACCATTTGGGGTCTATTTGTAAGATATGTTTCAAACCATTTATTTTGATTGCCTCTAATTCCAGATGAGTGAAGTTTATTTAATAAAACATCATGCTGAACACAGTCAAAGGCTCTGCTAAGATCACAGAAAATCCCAGCCGAACCCCCACTACACTCAATAGATTGAAGCACTTTTTCGTATAAGGAGATAATGGCTGTATTTGTAGAGTATTTAGGACGGAATCCGTGTTGAGATTCAGATATAATCTGATTTAAGTTAAGGTATTTCATTAGTTGCTCCAGCATTATGTATTCGAATATTTTTGAAAGAGTAGAAGTCATTGAGATAGGTCGATAATTAGACATATCGTGCGGGTTACCTCTTTTTAATATAGGCGTTACTATAGATGTTTTTAATCTTTCGGGAAAAATACCTTCTTCCAGGGAATAATTAATTATATGAGTTAGTGGTGTTAAAATATATTCTGCGATTTTCTTTATCAAGTTTCCAGAGATATCGTCAAAACCGCTGGATGGTTTGTTTTTGATTTTTTGTTTTATGACTGTGTTTACATCTGATTCAGAGACATAAGAAGTAAAAAAGCTCTTTGTGGGTGACTTATTGTTATTATATTTATGATTTGTTTTTGGAGTTGAGATTCTGTTAATTGTTTCATATGGAATCGAAGTAAAAAACTGATTGAACATATCAGCTATAGTTGTTGGGTTTTCAATAATTTTGCCATCGTTGTGAATTGAAATACTCTTTGTTGTCTTTGTCTTACCTTGTAGTTCATTTATGACTTTCCATGTTGCTATATTTTTATTTGCCGAATCATTAATTTTATTATTATAATATTCGGATTTCGTGTTTTGAACAAGCTTTCTATGATTTATTTTAGCATGATGATAACATTCATGCAACTCGGGGAATTTTTTCTTCAATTGAAATAGATCTTTTAATTTATTAGAGGACTCTTTTATGTTCTTATTTACCCAACAGCGAGGTGGTAATCTGGAAGCATTTATTTGTCTTAAAGGGCAACTAGCGTTAAAATAGTATGTTAAAGTATTGTGAAACACATTGAATTTTGAGTTGGTAGTATTTTCTTGATATATCCCATTCCAGTTTTCTTTGGAAAGGTATGTTATTAGGTCGTTAATGTTAGTCTCTCCCATTAATCGACTTTGATATGAGCTAGGATTGGTTTTTAGTTTTAGCTTATTGAATTTTAACAGGAAATTGTCATGATCTGAGTCTGTATTTAAAGTTACGATTCCTACAGTATCTTTGTAATTTGTGTAAATCTGATCAAGTACATTACTACATGTTTTGGTAGTTCGAGTAGGAGTAAAATTTTTTGGGATGAGCCCATATGATGTGACTAACTGTTCAAAGGCAAAGCTTTGATTTGAGTTCATAGAGGTATGATTAAAATCCCCAGAGAGAACTATGAAATACTTGGGCTGATAAATTTTATTTAGAATTAAGTTAAGATTGGATAAAAATGTTGTAGGATGTCCGCTAGGTGACCTATAACATGAGAGAATTATAAATGTATCGCCATTGAATATCCACCTTATACCACATATTTCTATTTCCTTCTCTATGCAATATTCTTCAAAGGAAATCGATTCAATTATGAGATGTTCTTTGGACCATATGCAGACACCACCTCGTTGATACAATGAACGACTAAAACAACTAGCTAGGTTATAACCTGGAAAATGAAATGTTTTTATATCCTGTTTAGATACCCATGTTTCTGTTAAGCAGACAAAATTTATAGAGAAATGATTGATTTCCGATATAAGGTTATCAAGTTTATGTTGTTTCAATCCTTCAATGTTACACAAAAATATATCATAACAAATACTTTTTACAGGATCCTTATGTGATAAATAAACACTTTTAGTATCTATGTTATTGACATTTCGTCGGCTAAATTGACAAAATTTACATCGCTATTGAGTCCTACATTTAAGTCATTTGTTATATCTATAACATTGTCATTTAAATTCTTGTTAGAAGTTTCAGTATTTGTAACATCACAAATTACATTATTACATGTTATGTGGATCAAAGTACCATTTTTTTTGTCATTGTTAATTAAATTTGATAATCTAAGTGCTAATATTTTTTTACTAATACTATACCCATCCTTATTATTCACATCTACTATTGATACCTTGCTTTTTTCAACACATTTATCAAGTCTTATAATATAATTTATTAGTTTATCGTTAAACTTATTAATGAAAAATTCATATTTCGGCAATTTAGAAGGAACTGTAGTCAGAATTAAATTGGTATTAAGACATTGTTTTAATTTAAAATTTAACAGTTTGAAAGAAGGGTAATTATGATACAGAAAATCATTAAAACCAGCTTGAATAATAACAAAATCATTTAAAGTAAATGTTTTTGTTAGTCGATCTATGTATTCAATCACATCTTTAAGGCAGGCGCCAGGTTTAATAATAGTTTCTATACTATATTTATCCTTAAGTTGCAAATTTAATAATCTACCCAAATTTCTACCCCCCTCATCACACAAAATTAAAATTTTATTTTTATTGTCTTTATCCCCTCGGCGCGTCACTGTTATGTCATTCATTGGTTTGGTTACTTCATGGGCTAATTCATTAATATTTTTTGTTGATTCAACACGTTTGTGGGTTGTATTAGAGAACTTGTTAATATCATGTGTAAGATTTTTCAATTCCCAATTGTATCTAGCATTTTCACCTTCTAAAAGTTTAATACTTTCCAACATTTGCCTGCTTATCCTATCCAAATCCTTTATCTCATCCTCCAAAGACACAATTTTATCATTTTTATTCTGAAGTTCACTTTTATGTAATTTCTGCATCTCATGAAAATCTGAGATTTGTTTGTTCAAATCATTTATTACATTTATTTGTTCCTTTAGTTTTTCAACGTCTTCTCTTTCTAATTCCAGAGCTTCATTTTCAAAATCACGAGTTCTTTTATTTAATCGTTTAATGTGATTATTTTTTTCTTCCAAGGTTTTACTTATTTCATTAATTACTGCCTGCATTTGTTCAATTTCTTCATTTTTATCATATTCATTTTTCTGTAGTAATATATTTTTTTCGGAATTTTCCTTTTTTAATGAGTCAATCTTTTCATATAACTTATCTGTTTCCTCTTTTTTATAATTATCTTTATTTTCGCAGTTTTGGGAACAGTAAATTTTACAACCGCCTAATTCTTTAAAGTGTTTTTTTCTTTCAATACAAGAAGGATGAAAAACATCAAAGCAAACGATACAATACAGATTGTTAAATACCTTATTCTTACAACATTTAAAATTGATTGGATCCATTAGTTACAAAAATCATTGGCAAATGGAGACGATACGCCACTGGTAAAAGAAATGTATTTGAAATAAAATCTTCAGCAGTTACTGATGAGAGTTTTTACTTCACCGATAAGTAGGAGCATAAAAAGTGTACAAAAAACACCAAACAAACTGAATGCTCCAATAATCAGATGCACTTATTTCACACCATAAAATATGTTTCTGAAAAGTAACTATATCACTGGACACAGGAGAAATTTCACTTTCGGTTGATATAATTTTCGATTAGGTCCGCGCGGCATTACGCGGTTTAAAGCGACAAAATCGAGCTTAAAAAGTAAGGCCACCGAATACGACTATGTTATTTTCTTCTCCCTTCTTATTATTATATTTCAGGCTGTACATTCGTCAATTACAAATCTTCCAATTTTTTTTAATAGGTTATCATATAAGAAAATACAAAGTTTACCTCAACCCATTTGTGAAACTTAAAACAAGTTTAAAATAAAATTCTGAAACTTTTGTATAAAAAATATTCCCCAGAAAGTTACCATTAAATAATAAATTCCTTTTTTTTCTTCTTACAGGCTGTGGGTCTCCTCGTTGAAATTCTCTTGTAGTAATTTTAGAATATGTGCACTTAGATATTCCAGTAGCTCTTAACACCCTTTCTCTATAATTAGAAATTGGTATTTTGATACCATTTTGAGCTTCATATTTCATAAAAGTAAACACATTGTTAATAACTTCCCTAGCTTGTCTATGTATAACCTTTCCTTTAATACCTAAAGTCTTTTTAGGGGGCACTTTAAGTCCTAATTGTTGACTATGATAAATAGTACCATCAATTGGTAATCGGAATCCCTTCTTTCTACTTTTAACTTTATCTTTTTTTGGCGTCGCCGTTTCTATTACTTTAGTTTCTTTTTGAACTAATATTGTATTGTTAAATTCATTATCTTTATCTATTACAAACTCATCATGTAAATACATTAAAGATTGTCCATGAGGTATCTGATCAACTTGTATAGGCAATTGACAATTTAAATTTACCATATCTGGTAATTGTGTTGCGTTAGAAAGTTGTATTGTTACTGTTTCCCCAGAAAGAATTTCCATATTTTTAAGTTCTATACATTTTTTTAATGGTAATTTCCAAGCTAAACTTGGTGGTTGGTTATAGTCAATGTCGCTAACCACCGACATGGTGGTATTATATGAGGAAGCAATGATTGTTTATTTATTTTTTCTATTCCAACTAAATATAAATATGTTAATTAAAAGATACCGGTTTGTACATTTTCCAAATCATAAAATATAAACAATGTTGATAAACTTTGAGGTTATGATTCTTCTTTCTTGACAAATCTGGTCTTCGGTATTAAGGCAATGAGCAGCAGGAAGGCCCCGTCCAATGAAGTGAAGAGGAGTAGAATGATAACTGTCATTACATTTTGTAAACAAGATTCAGGGACGGTTTAAGAACAGTTTGTGAAACAATTATAAATAGTGCATCGGAAAATAATTATCAGGTATAATTTAATACTAAAACGAAATCAAAGCACAAGAAATCACAAATATAAGCAAGCCAATAAAGAACTGACGCCAAAAAAGCCTCAACGCACACACAAAAAAACAACATAATAGCTAAACAAAGCCAAGCATGGAATTTGTTTAGTGTGGTTTAGGGCAACCTCTCCTTGTCATTTAAGTGAGTAAGAGTAGAAGGTTGAATCATGCATAATTTCTATACTCATCATGGTACCTTATCATTCTACCCTCTCTTCTTCTTTGGCCCCTTCCTCTTAATAGCTTCGTTCACAGTAACAATCCTGAATTGATTCTAAACGCTAAGGTAAAAATTACACTATTTATTATACCTGGATTTGTATGGTTTAAATGTTTATGCTCTACCTTAGCATTCAGAATACATTCGGGACCAGTTTCGCGAACGAAGCTTTTAACACTTTAGGTTCTTTTGATCACTGTTGGTGCAGTGTCAATTACACCACCTTATTTACTTCCCTCATTTCTTATACACATCAAGTATGACTCAACAAAACGCAGTAGCCTTGTTGTGGGCAGTGAAAGTAATTATGATTCCAATACCTACATACCTGCCACTGTACTTTCCAACTGTTCTTTTACAGCATCAATGTTCATAGTGAGTCGCTCCCTTTGCTCAGTCACTCTTTTTGCTTTCTTCGACCCAAATTGCTTATTTAATTCAGAAATAGAGTTATCAAGCGGGTTTGTTATACCAGAAAAACTTATTTTATTAAAATGTGGTCTCACAATAGCAGTGTCTACTTGAATTAGTTTAATCTGAAATAAAAATTAAATAAATGGTTTACAGTTCAGTAAAAGTACAAAAATAACTTGAGATGTGCACCTAGTCATTGTACTGTTGATACTAGACTTACTTCAATTTGAATGTACTAAATATAAAATTAAAACTTTTAGAGGATAACACAAAAGGTTAGAATGTTTTTAGGTAGTACAAATTTAAAAATATAGTATTTTCTTTATATTAGCTGTAAGTTAAATGACTAATTTATGAATTCCAAAAAATTGCATTAACAGAAATTTAATAAGGTTTTTTTGGTAATTTATGTTGCCTAGAAGAATTGCTTGTACTTTTTGATTAGAATAGACGAATGTTATCTTCATGCACTCCTAATTATAATTAAGTTTCTTAGTTATACTTAGGACTAAACATGCACCTCATCCGACTCCTTTTTATGTATCAAAATAAAGTTGTTATAAAGATCATCTTCATCTATTATTCCAGTATATAACATTTTATTTGATGTGACTCCAACCAAATGTTCACCAAGTGGAGTCTCAAACAAGTTTACTTCTAAATTTTTTTCTGCCTCCAGTTTAATTTTCGCATTGTCGAATTCAACTAAAATATTTTCAAATATATCTTAGTACATTACTATGAAATATAAAACAAGTATGTTATGTATTACCCAAAACTGGTCTACGTCCAGTTCTTTTCGATACTACTTTCCTAATTACAGGCATATTAAAATTATGTAAAATGTTTAAAAATACTTTCAAACAAGCAAAATTATTCAATGCTTAAAAGATACACATAACCATATTTTCAAAAATGGATACTTTTGCGGTTCGCTAAATTACTGAAAAGTGAGGCCATTATAATTATTTTTGGCCTTTTCTCTTTCACTAGTTATCTGTAAAACACAAACGTTTTATTCACTGATCTTAACAATATACTAGATGGAGGCGTGCTGGGGTCTCTTGTTTGTCGAGTTTTCAGTTATTGGTTATATGTGTTTATGATTAAGGCCCGTATTCACTTCACAGATGTAGAAGATTTTATTTTGTTTGATGTTTGATAAAAAAGTGAGTGTTTTGTTAAACTATTTTTGCCGTTTTCGTTCACTTCATTTGATGTTTACTAACTCTGGTTTTTATTAAAAATTGCAGATAAGTAGGAAATAAGCACAAAACATGTTTAATCAAAGTACACTAGGTGGTAGTTTTGGGGCAGCTCCTACTCCTAGTAATGTAAACCCCATGAAAGATTTTGAAGTAGTATCACCACCAGAAGATTCCATAAGTTCCATGGCATTTTCTCCTGCAACTTTACCGCAAAATTTTTTGATAACAGGCAGTTGGGATAATAATGTAAGATGTTGGGAGATTGAACAAAATGGCACTAGCATTCCAAAATCAATGCAAACATGTGGAGGTCCAGTTCTAGGTATGCTATATGTGAAATATAAATAATATTAATTTAAAATATTTGCTTTTTATTTCAACAGATGTAGCTTGGAGCGATGATGGTACTAAAATTTTTATGGCTGGTTGTGACAAACAAGCTAAAATGTGGGATTTGGCCAGTAACCAAGTAGTTCAAGTAGCCATGCATGATGCTCCTATAAAAACATGTCACTGGATCAAGGCCCCAAATTACTCTTGTTTGATGACAGGCTCATGGGATAAAACACTTAAATTCTGGGATATCCGTAGCCCTAGCCCTATGATGAGCATTAATTTACCAGAAAGGTGTTATTGTGCTGATGTAGATTACCCTATGGCTGTCGTTGGAACTGCTGGAAGACAGATTATTGTGTATGGGTTGGAAGGGAAACCACAGGAATACAAGAAGCTTGATAGCCCTCTGAAGTATCAACATAGATGTGTAGCTATTTTCAGGTATGTAACAAATTGCAAAACTGTGAATGTAAATGGTTCCTCTGCTTTTTACATGATCACCCCAGGAGTACCTAAAGACCCAGCTTTGTCACCTGACACTATTTTTATAACATTAATAGTTTACTCTTGAACCACTTACAATCCATACCATAAGTTTCAGAGTGACATATTTGCATGCAAGTTTTCAAACTTAGAAGCTGAAGACCTATTTCAACTGCTATCCACACACTAATATGCATTTATGAGTAAGTCAGATGGTGCCATAGCAAATCTGTATGTACAGTTGGTGATTTTGTCATTCTAAACTAACCCTTGTACTACCAAACTTTTTTCAAATGTGGCTGGGTACACATGCACCTCTTTTTTGTTTTCTGTGTTTTCTAGACTCTGTACTTGTATATTGAAAAATGAATGTAATTTGATGATGGCATTAAATATATTGGATTTTAAATGGACCAGAAAGTTAATAAAAAAATTAAATTAAAATTATTAAGAAAAAATCAAGTAAAATTTTGTAAGGATTACTTTTGTAGCATAAAAATATTCAGCTACTGAAACCAGGGTGCAGAACAAAAAAAAAAAAGAATGGCTTGAAACTCAAAAAAAAAACACGGTAATACAAGAGTTAATGGTTTGTACTTTTCCAAATTTTACTCAATTCCATCACAAGCTAGACCTGCTTAATACTTCGTTATCAGACAGAAAAGTCACACTTATAGCTGAAAAACCTAAAATGAAGCTCTTATTTCATTCATAGAGTATCTACTCTTTGCTTCACCCACATTCATTCAAAACTAATATATTTCTAAAATAATTTGTTGTAGAGATAAGAAAAAATCTCCAACTGGTTATGCCTTGGGTTCTGTGGAAGGAAGGGTAGCAATCCAATATGTAAACCCTTCAAATCCAAAAGACAACTTCACATTTAAATGTCATCGTTCAAATGGTACACCGAATGGCTATCAAGATATTTATGCTGTAAATGACATTGCATTCCATCCTGTACATGGAACTCTAGCTACTGTAGGTGCAGATGGATCTTTCAGCTTTTGGGACAAAGATGCCAGAACAAAATTAAAATCCTCAGAGACAATGGAACAGCCCATAAGTAGGTGTGCATTCAACCACAATGGACAAATATTTGCTTATACTGTAAGCTACGATTGGAGTAAGGGTCATGAGTTCTACAACACCCAAAAGAAAAATTACATTTTTTTGAGGCCATGTTATGATGAGCTCAAACCAAGAACATCTTCATAATTATTCTTAGTTGTATACCATTTATTATAATCATGATCATTTTAATTAATAAATATTTAAAATTTGTGTCAGTTATGGATTTTTAATATGGTGAAAGCTCAAGTCTATGATAGGAAAATTGATTTAGTATATGAATTCAATGACAAATGTGACAATTTTCAAATAATGGAGATTCCATCATGTGTAACACTCTTGCCATATTGGTATGAAATTTTGAGGTTTGTATGTGTAGGTGTCATTACTATGATTATAGTACAAGATTTTTTTCTTTAAAAATCATAAGACAAAAAAATATTCAGGAATAACTAACGACGAACAACTACTAGACTAATTTTGTTTACAAAAATCGGCTTGCAAACATTCATGGTGTTATCCACAAAGATGTTAAAATTTTGAGTCTTGCTACAAGGATTGTTTATGGTTATATTCAGTATTGACTTAACATAAGGCTCTAAAATGCTTTCAAAATTACAATAGGGTATATTTGCATTCGTAATGCCAGTTTAATGTATTTTTCTGGTTGCAACTATCAAAGTTGAAGGTGTTTTCCAGGAAAGTACGTAATTAATTTTGGAGCGTGACAGCAGTGTAATGCAAGCGTTGTAGAAAATACCGATTCTTAAAACGCATGCTCGCTCCTCAGATAAATTCACAAAAACCATCCCCATTCAAATTAGCAGCAGTCTCCTTTCTAATGTAGCAGCCAATGCGACAGCTGTCTTCATAATATAAAACAATTTAAAGATGTTTTAACATATCACCAGTAAATGGATACAAAAAAACATCCATACTTTAGAAAATAGGGATTTTTATTTGTAAAAAAAGCAGGTAACTTTTTAAATGTGTTCAAAATTTTATTTTCTATTTTACAAATTTTTAATATCTATCTGGACTGCTAATTTGAATTAAGCTCTGCCTTGTCGATGCCATTTACTTAGTGTGACATCTCCATCCCTTTTCACCTGCCTGTATCAATACCATAGAAATGGAAATAAAAACTAGCAAAAATAATAATAATAAAAAAAAATAGGATAGGGTTAAAAAATACATTTTTATTATATATTTCTTTTATTGGTCAGATCATTGCAGATTATGGCTTAAATATTTACTTAATACTTTCAAATATTGGGAATAGCTTACTCCTTTTTCTTTGGAACAGTTTACTCCTTTTTCTTTGGAACATATTGAAGTACCAGTACTGATTTTGGAGAGAGTGGTACATTTGTCGCTTCTTTCTTGGCACTGTAACAAAAAAGGTAAGAAATAAATATTTTTCTATCTATAATTAACATCTATAAAATCGCGCGTTACTACTAAAAAGATAGTATAAGCTTACCCGATATCTTGAAATTCAGTTTCATTATAATTTTGGCTGTAGTATTGTATTGTAACTTCTTCTAGTTTTGATAAAGGTGGAATTTCTTTAACATTAAAGCTAACTCTTTTGTCACCTGTATTCAATGCTACAAGAACACCTGGATTTCCGGATATTTCTCTGAAAATTTTAAAATTATAAAATTCAATCAAAGTTGACGAGAAATCAGATTATTTTTAATAAATGTGTAAATCATACCTCTGTCTATTTTTTCCAGCGAAAGCACAGAAAAATAATAAATATATTTATTCAATCAGCATGTAAAGAGAAAACAAACAATATTGTCAACAGCAACTCAAAAAACAATTATTTTAACTAGGTTATGGAATAGCTTTCATACAAGTTTATTATTTTTACAAGGGCAGCAATGTCATTGATATTTTAATTTGGTTTCAAATGTTGACATTTTGATCTATATGAGGCCAACCTCTCCTCAACATTTAATGGTAGAGAACTTAGTAAAAAGAGCAATATATATTGATGAAGAACATAGTCATCAGATGGAAATAGAAATATTTTTTATAGTAATACATATATAAACATGTTTACATACATTATCATACAGCATACTCCTATAAAATTTAAAATAAAATAGGATTTTAAAAGATCATGGTTGGTAATAGTAATAAAAAAATACAATATTAAAAATATTAGGTGACATGTTTCACTCTTACAAAATAATTGTTAGTGTTATATAGACACATGTCCAGTAATATATTTTTAATTTGATGTTTAAACTTTTTTCCTGGTAGATTACGGATGTAGGGCGGAAGTCGATTAGTTGCAGGACAGAAGATACCTTTGATATGAAACGAAAAAGAAGTAGTTTTGAGAAAGCAGAACTAGAGAGCAAGAATCAATTACTTTTGCAACCGAAAAGCATACCATTCAGGGGTGTACAGATGGTTTCAAAACCACAGAAGGAACTGGAATTGGAGTGTATGGGCCTGGAGTACTCTGAAAGTTTGGCCGTCTTAGCGACAGAATATTTCTTTTTGATTGCAGTGTCTCTTACACCCTATAACTATATAATATAATGTGAACCTCTGGACCAAATTTAATTTTTAAATTTTAATTTTTTGAGTTGTGACAATATTCTTTTAAGTATGCATGAGAAAACGAGTATTAATATTTTAATGCCCATAATTAGTATATAGTATGACAATAGCGTCAGAAAGTTATTTTTATTACTATAAAATATATCCACAACAGCCAGAAAATCTTTGACCAATTGGACTGATTTTCAGTTCAATAAAGGTCATTTAACTATTCTAAATTATATTAACCTAACAAAGCATCTTTAAATTTACCCACATGTTAACCCTTAAAGATAGAAATATTATAATGAATGTCCAATAGAGCTGGGTGACATTTCTCGTATTCTGTGTAGGCTTTATTACTGTTTCCCAGTTCCATTTTAATTATTTTAATCAAAGGACCCTATTCTAATGTATGTGGTCAGACGCGCCCTGCGAGTTTTCTAAACGCACTCCTGAAATGACAAAACATTTGACTATTTTGACAGATGTAACTATTTAAAAATGCTTTGTGACTAGGGATGTAAAATGTATATGTATTGAAAGTGAATTAAGATTTACCTGACAAAAGCGAACACAGTATAGTTACTGATAGCATACATGTCACAGTTGCCTCTCATAATTGATGGGGACTCTCTAATTTTCACCAATTGCGGATCAATTGTAGCATTGAGGTCAACAAGCGTTGTTCCAGGTAAGAGATTTGTAACTATGGTAACCACGTCGGATGGCAGAGATGAAGATTTTTCCTATTAAAAGCAAGTTTCAAAATTTTGTTACCAATATTTTTAGATTAATTTTTTTATAGTATTGTTTTACAGTTAATAGATGTTTAACAGAAAGAGGGTGAGTTAAGTAATAATAAATATTGAATTTTAGAGAGAGAAAAACTAAGGATTATCGAAGTGGGCTAAAAATTAGTCTTGGTAATTTTTTTTTTGTTTTTTAGCTTAGAGGATATTGAACACAACACTTTTATAACTAGTCTTACCTTCCATAATGGCCATTTGATATTATCAAACTTAAAAGTTTGATTTAACTTTTGAACAATGGCTTTGACATTTGGTTTGGCGAAAATGTTTTGTAATAGGGGCAGATCTACCACAAGAGTGTTATTTTCTTGATATGACTGTACTTTTCCTAATTCTTCTGCTACCATTAAAAGGCCATCTTCAGTCACATTTCTTACAATCTAGAAAATATTTGTTCTAATGAAAATTCCAATATTATTTTATATAATTATTTTGATTTCGTTATGTAAATAGTGGCGATTTGAAGATGCACCAATTTTAATGACTTGTAATGTTATATTTATAAATGAAACCTTTGATGATAAATGATAAAAATTACCAATTAAATCAGTAAAAAGAGTAAAATTTCTGTACCACAGGCGCCAATGATTTTTTATTTAATAATTTCATTTTCAGTTCAGAAATAAACATTAGTGATTACAAAGTTATGCAAATTGTGTGGTAACTTTTTTATTTCTCGGTAAAAATGTTGATATACAGAATGGCATCAGAATTAATTTTAAATAATTAAATTAAATAAAAAAATCCCGGCCAACGGTGGGATTCGATCCTGAGACCTTCCGATCTTAAAGTCATGACTCTAACCACTGAGCCAACCCACCCCCCTGATATACAGAATTGAAGATATTAAAAATATTATATTCAAATTCAACGCGCCTTCTACCGCTGATCAGAGTTTGGAAGGGCTTTTAAAAACCAGTAACTTTAAATTTATATTTATTGCTACATATGAAATGTTTGAATAATTTTCAGAAATAGTTCAGAATTACTAATATTTTTTTGAGGATATTTTTTATTAGATGTTTTATTATTGGCCTATGCATTTAAAATATCAATTTGATGATGGTAAAACTTTTGTTTTTATTAGATGCATATATACCTTTATGTCTCACAAAGTAAAAAAAAATTAAGAAAATTATTTTTCACATGCAACAACTAGTAAAAATAGTTATTATATGAATGAGACGTGATATATGTTTATTAAAAATTGAAAAATGAAAAATAATGACCATCTAGTCTAAATTCTACTAAACCACACCACCAAATGCACACTTCGAAGTACCTTGATTTAAAAAGTTGTTTAATTTTTATCTAAAAAATAATGAACATTGCTGTAATTAGAACAGTATAATTCATACATAAAGATCATTTATTTATTAAGTCTGAAGTATTTATAGGTATTTAGAAACAGCAGAAATATAAAAATAATTACTTACCTCCTTCCAATTCAAGAACAATTTTTTCAAATCTGGCACATTCAAAGTTTTTGAGGGAATGAAGAAACCTGGTTCACCCACGTCTACTCCAACTTTTTTTGTGATCAAAGTTTCGTCTTCAAATTTGGGATCGACAAGAAGTAAGGGCCCATTTCTAATACGAAAACCTGAAGCTCCATATTTTATAAACCTTTTCATAACTTCGCCAAATTCTTTCACCACAATTTGATTACGGAAATTAAGATGAGGTTTTAGTAGTGGCGCATAGTAGTATTGGTTACGTTTTGGCGAGAATATCCAAGAAGAGTTATTGTTTAGGTATAACTGAAAAACAGAACATATAAATATAAAAAGTATAATCTTATATATAATATACAGGTTGTTTCCGAACTTGGCGTCCAAATTTGTAGGGGTGGTAGTTCGCATAATTTGAGACCGATTCGCAGATTTCATTTTTCCAAAATATTTAAAATAAAAATAATTAAAAATTATAAACAGGTACGATCCTGCACAGCGATGAGTCGCTTCAACTCGCGCGGGCTACGCTTAGAATCGAAAAAATTGCAAATCGCATCTGTTTTTGAGGTCTATTGCGCTACGCGTTCTGGGTAGGACCTGCTCTTTGATTTTTTTTATAATGGCTCTATTTTGTTTATTATAATTTTTTTAGAAAAATGAAATCTGCCAATCGCTCTCAAATTATGCGAACTACCACCCCTACAAATTTGGACGACAAGTTCGGAAACACCCTGTATAGTGCTGGAAAATACCTTATCGCTTTTCCATCATCATACCTAGTCGAAAAAGGCTTCAGTGAGGTTACAAACATTTTGACAAAACAAAGAAACCGTTTGAAAATCAACGAACGCGGAGATCTAAGACTGCAACTCATCAGGTTCATCCATCATACTGAATTTTTATTTTTTTTTTATCTTTATTTTTTTTTTTTTCAAAAAATAATTACCTACTTAAGTATTTTTATGTAATTTATATTAATAATTACACTTGATATTTACTGAATTTTATATCTATTTATTTTGTTAAATTTTGATGAGAAAATGATGTCAATGGTATCAGTTCATTTTAGAAAAGGGGTCTCTTGCCCATAAAGGTTTGGAAATCCCTGCTCTAAAACACTAAATTCCTTGAAAATAAAATTCCAGAGTAGAGGTGTGGTATAAATTACTGATAATTTCGTGTGGTTCGTCAATTTACATTATATTTTATATTACTTAATATTTATATTCAAACAGTTGATTTTAAGACGCAACTGTATAAGACTGATTTGCATGTAATATTGAAATTCAATTTTAAAGTTTTTTTTTTAAACTTACCCAATTGTTAGGTGGTTGTCGGGCTTCCCCAGCATATTTGGGTGGTTGCCAAATATAATAATCATAAAAATTGGAATTATTATTTTGACTTTCATTAAACCATAGATCTGTTGTTGAGGGATCTAAATCTATGATGGCATTCGCACCAATTTCTTTAACCCTCTTTAAAAGTTGTATTACATGATGTGATTCATTTACAGGTAAGTAGGGATCTTCAGTGTACTTTATAATCAATCCTAAAATGCAAATTGATTACAATGTTAAAATATCCAATTTTCAAACTGTTTTACCTTTAATTCCATTTGAAGATTTCAATTCTGCAGGGTTCATATTTTTAATTTCAGCTAGTGGTCCAACTTGCCACCTATAACAAATTAAATGTGAGCATGTGTGAATCAGAACCCGTCATTGCAACTTCAGGGGTCCCGCAGGGCAGCAATTTAGGGCCTTTATTTTTATATTTACACACCATTCTGAATTAAATCTATGAAAATTGGCTGCTTTTTGTTTTAATAAATATCTAGTCGTTTTTAATGGTAGGTTTTCCCACATTTTTTCTTAATAGTCTCTGTAGAGAGCTGCCTTATCGTTGCACAAATTTAAAGTTCTCAATATTCTCGAGACACATAATATTTTGAAGGATTCCCAGTGGCATGCATGAATAAATGGAACATTCATATGAAAAAAATATAATATCTTAGTAAACATTCAAATTCAACAAGGAAAAATTCATAATAATGTATTACAGCAAAAATAAAGTGTGCCCTTTCAAGCCCATAATTGCTTATTCTGCTTATTTCTTACTATTTCTAGAAATTAATTCTTACCATGTCCTTGGTGGTGGTGGATCACACTTAGGAGCAGCATAGATGATCATGATGGCTCCAACTAACATGGCTGCCCAAAGTACCCAAAAGAAGATGAAAAGAAACCAACGCAAGCGAACCCAAAATGGATCATTTGCAAATTTCATAAGTTCTTCCTTGGACATGCCCCCAAATTTGTTTTTTTGTTCCTCTATATAAACAAATATTTAATTTTAATTCCAAATTTGTGAATAATTAAAATATTTATGAAAAAAAAAAAAAAAAAAAAAAATAAGACAATATTTAATATCTGTTTGGAAGGTTTAGAAAATGGCACATAAATATGGATTACAAACTGCAATTGTCATACAGTTGGTGTTGGTATTCAATAACATTTATTAACCTTTTGATTAAAAAAAGTAACATTGCTTACCATATGAAATTTCGATATTTTCCATTTTTTACTGACAAAATGAACAGAATGACAAATATTTGATTCTGCCTGCTAACGTGTATAAAATCTATTTATATTAAACAAAGTAAATATCAATAATCATTCACTATACATTTTTATTTTATAAATAACACAAGCTATTGCAATTGATTACAATTTAACTTTGATGATAATGGTTTAAAAGAATAAACAATTGTTATTGAAATTGTTAGTTAAAGAATGCAGAAAGAAGAAACAAAAAAATAATAATTTAATATGGTAGTTTGCAGAGAAAAGAATATAAATGGTGCATAATTAAAAAGATATTAAAACAATTAATGCAAATACATCTTTATCAAAAAACATTATACATATATTTACTTTATGTTTATGTTTAAAATTAGAGTACAACATAAATTGGTGATTGGGATACACTAAGCCAGAAACAAAAAATGAGTAAATATTTGGGTACATCAAATTTAAAAGAGATCTTAATAATAGTAGTAGGTACGTTTTTCATAGGGTTAATATTAAAAAAAAAATTGTTGCAACAGAACAAGGACTTCCTCAACAATAGAATTTCATAATGTTAAAACAAATTATAATTCTTGAGCCTATTTAGTATTTAATTTGGTCAATATTTTTGTGACTTCTGAGAACAATTTTATAAATAAATAATTATGTTTTACATAAAAGGTTTGTAGCAGTAGATTTGCATTGTATGACATTATGCAGTTGGCGATATAGGGTGGTTGCACCAAATGTCAGCCAGATAGAAAAATTTTCAACTTTATTTCTCTGCAATTATATATCTGCTGATTTTCTGAATCTAAGAGGTTTATATATTTTAAATTTAAATTAAAAATATATAATATGGTTACTTGTATCACTAATTTTTAAAGACAGCATTTTTCTGAAGTTGTCCAATATTGTCCTTAACTTTGGACAAAGTTTTGCCTGAAGTCGTTATTTACACAGACTGAGAAAGCATTCAACAAGTTTAATCACGAATTGTTACTCAGTAAACTCGTGGAGCTGGACATAACGGAAGATATTTATTATTTTATCAAACCTTTCAAATATGTTCTAGTGGGCATCTGTGAATCAGAACCCGTCATTTGCTGCGTTTGAGAATCCACATCGGATTCATCTGAGTTGTAGTAAATCTTTGATCACGTGATTCAGTATACGTAAATGTAATGGGACAGATGTGTCCGATGTGGATAAAAAAACGCTTGAGATGTTAAAAATGCATCCGATGTGGATTCTCAAACGCGGCAATTGCAACTTCAGGCGTCCCGCAGGGCAGTATTTTAGGGCCTTTACTTTTATATTTACACACCATTCTGAATTAAATCTATGAAAATTGGCTGCTTTTTGTTTTAATAAATATCTAGTCGTTTTTAATGGTAGGTTTCCTAAATTTTTTCTTAAAAGTCTCTGTAGAGAGCTGCCTTATCGTTGCACACATTTAAAGATCTCAATATTCTCGATACACATAATATCGTGAAGTATTCCCAGTGGCATGCATATAAATAAAATTTTATATTATAAAATCCTCACATTTTTGCTTTTCGCGAGAGGTCCGGTTATGTTATATTTCTTTTATGACGGGATCGACCGATATCAGTATCGGACTAATAAAAATATCAATTAAATATTTCAATTGCTAAGAATTTTTTAAAGAAATTAAAACGCAAATATAAAAAAAAAAAAACAATTTAAATTACATTTTTATTTAGAATTTAAGAGAAAAAAAAACCATTTAAAATCTAAAAGGAAAAGTAGATGTCAGCTCTCTTATGTGATACAAAAAAAAAATGTTAATTTTTGGTCCAATATCACTCCCAGATCTTTAAATGTTTTGGCATCTTTCTGAGATAATAAATATTGTCAGTAAAACAGAATATTATGTTTACGACAAAAAGTCATCATTTTACACTTAGCTACATAGATAAAATTGTTTAAGCACCACCAATAATTATACAAATATATAAAATAAAAATCTAATCATTGCTACCAATATTTTATGCATTACTTGAATGAAAACGACTTTTTAACTTTTAATGTGCAACTGTAATGACTACTTTCTGAGATGCTACTGAACACAGAAAGCATAGATCTTAAAGGCAATATGTTGCACATTCCATGTATATTATATTGATTAACAAGAAAATTAGGGTTAATGGCTGACTTTTAGGACAGGTCAAAATTAAGAGTAGGGATGTTGCGATACCACTAAAGTACCGAAACTGATATCAAAAAGGGTATCAGAACAAAAGTAACGATATTGGTATGGAAACAAAAATACCCAATACTAGTAGGTATGTCCTAAAGTTTTTAGAACAAAAAAAGGTCATAGGTAAGTCGTTAAAATAATAACAAATACCAAAGGGAGTAGTTCCAATAAAGGTAAAGTATCGAAAGCAAAGCATCAGATGCTAAATAGATAGACAGATATATGTATTCACTATTTTATACATATAACATATTTATAGCACGTCAGAAAATTTAAAAATATTAATTACAAGTAACAATACAAAATTTTGAAACAGTTAAGTCTAAAAAAAACATTACAATATTACAAAAAAAAAAGAAAAGATTATTCAATAAAGGAATATTGATACCAAACTACCAAACTCCTAAGATATATATTTATATTAGCTCCTGTTACAGAACTCCTCAAGAGAATATGGGCATAATTCCACTAGGAGATCTTTTAAAGATTTATTAAATTAATTCCACTAGGAGATCTTTTAAAGATTTATTAAATTGTTTTGAAGATTTCTTATTTGATAACACTTGCTGTTTAAAGTTTTAGATAATCCTAACAATAAGTTTGGAATGTTAAAGGAAAAGTGGCGACCTGTTAAATGTCATACATTTTTGATATGTTGCAGTTCTCGACCTCCTAAGTAATAGTGTCCATGGGACCATTCAAATTCTATGACTGGTTTTTGAGATATAGGGTGTTAAACTTAAGAAATACCACTTATTTGATAACGATTATTTTAGGAGAAAGCTAATCAATTATATTTTTTTTGTGCAAAATCTTATTATAACATCTGTTGGCATTCTGCGAATATAAAAAGGGATCAAAAATTATTTTCCTTTACAGGGCGGGCCACAAATATGTAAGGACATGTTTTTGATAAATACTTTTATTGTTCTAGAAGATGAAAATATTTACTAAAAAATAAATTATTGCTATATTTATCATATTCGGTAATAATGCAAAAGATATTAGGTGCTATTTATACAGGGTGATTCATAAATATCGACATAGACCAATATATTTTTTTATAAGTATTAATGTAAAACACAGTATTTTACGGGACTTTTGTGTATTTACCATATGTATAATTATCCAATTCATTGACTGACTACAGGGTGATTTGATAAATATATTGATAGTTAATTTATCGAATGTGCCAAAAAAACAATTTTTTAAGCACATAATTTTTTATTAGTCCTGTAAAAGTAGACATATTTTTTTCAATGGCGTATCAATTATCCTGTAGAAGATATTTTTCAAAATTATAGCTTTTTCTGATTGGTTTTACCATTTTTTATTATCAGCACTACTAATTTTGTGTGTATACTATTATTTTAACTTCATTTGACACTCCATGAATATACACAGGAATCCAAAAATATTTGTCTCTACAGGGTGAATCGTAAATAAGTAAAGACAAGTTTTTTTATAATTACTTTCAGTGTTTTAGAAGTTAAAAATATGTACAAAAAATTAATTATTGCTATAGTTATCATTTTTAATGATAATACAAAAGATTTTAGGTGCCATTTATACAGAGTGATTCTATTTTTTTAATGAATGTGAAACTTCGTATTTTTAGTTGACTTTTATGTATTTTTATAATATTAACATATGTCGAACTATCCAATTTATTGATTACATGGTGAATGGTGATTTAATGGATTAATAGTGTGTCAACAAAATTTGATAAATCACCCTGTACTTTTAGTCCTATAAAGGTGTTTCTTTACTAGTGTATCAACCATTTTGTAAAAAAAAATCCCAAAAATTACAGCTTTTTATTATGATAGGTTTTTGAGATACAGGATTTGACTTAAGAAATAACCACTTTTTGTTACCTGATATTCCAGGAAAAAGCTAATTAATTGCAATTTTTTGTGGCTAATTTTATTGTAACATCTTTTGGCATTCGACGAATATATACAGAGGTTAAAAAAATATGTTCATCTATAAAATGAGTCGCAAATAAGAAAAGATATGTTTTTGATAGTTTCTTTTATTGGTCTATCTATGGGATGAAAATAAATTATTGGTAGATTTTTCGTTTCTAATGACAAAACAAAATATTTTATGTAACATATTGTAGAGGTTGACTAGTAAAGATCAACGTAGACCAATACGTTTTAATGTGATACGCAATATTTTTAAGTGACTGATATGTGTATGTATCTACAATAGTAATATTATTGTACAAGTAAGTATTGAATTATTAACATATTTATAACTATCACTTTCATTAACTACACAGTAATTTATTAAATATATTAATAGTTGTTTTATGAAATGACATGTTTTGGATATTGTCTTTTATTGTTTATGTGATGAAAATATGTAAAGAAAATGAATTATTATTAGATTTATTGCTTGAATGAGAAAAAACACTTACATACATACGATATATACAGGATCAAAATACTGACGAGGGACCATATTTCCTTTTATCAGCGGTAATTGAATTAGATTCTATTTTATACAGGGTGACTTAATTAGTATAGCTATCTATTTTACAAGTTTTAAGTGCAGTTTTATATTGTTAGAATAACTATCAATATATTTATCAAATCACCCTGTAGTCAATAAATTGGATAATTATACATATGATAAATTAGTAAATACACAAAAGTCCCGTAAAAATACTGCGTTTCACATTAATACTTATAAAAAAATATATTGGCCTCTTTCAATATTTACTAATCACTCTGTATAAATGGCACCTAATATTTTTGTATTATCATTAGGCATAGTAAATATTTTCACCTTCTAGAACAATAAAAGTACTTATCAAAAACACGTCCTTACTTATTTGTGGTTCACCTTGTAAAAGAAAATAATTGTTGACCTCTTTTTATATTCGTAGAATGCCAAAGGATTTTACAATAAGATTGGGTACAAAAAATTATAATCGATTAGCTTTCTACTGAAATAACCGTTATCAAATAAGTGGTATTTTTTAAGTTTAACACCCTGTATTTCAAAAACCAATCATGGAAAAAAGCTGTAATTTTGAAAAATATTTTCTACAGGATGGATGAACGCCACTGAAAAAATATGTATACTTTTACAGGACTAATAGGGTGCTTAAAAAAATTGTTGTTTTTTGACACATTTGATAAATTAGCTATCAATATATTTATTAAATCACCCTGTAGTCAATGAATTGGATAATTGTATATATCGTAAATACACAAAAGTCTCAAAAAAATACTGCGTTTTACATTAATACTTATAAAAAAAAAATATTGGCCTATGTCGATATTTACGAATCACCCTGTATAAATGGCACCTAATATCTTTTGAATTATCATCAGACATAATAAATATAGCAATAATTTATTTTTTATTAAATATTTTCACCTTTTAGAACAATAAAAGTATTTATCAAAAACATGTCCTTACTTATTTGTGGCCCGCCCTGTAAAGGAAAATAATTTTTGATCCCTTTTTATATTCGTAGAATGCCAAAAGATGTTACAATAAGATTTTGCACAAAAAATTATAATCGATTAGCTTTCTCCTGAAATAACCGTTATCAAATAAGTGGTATTTCTTAAGTTTAACACCCTGTATCTCAAAAACTAGTCATAGGGTTTAAATGGTCCCATGGACACTATTGCTTAGGATGTCGAGAACTGCAACATACCAAAAATTTATGACATTTAACAGGTCGCCACTTTTTCATAAACGGTGTGTGGGGTCCTTTGCATCAATGTTCACTCCAAGACATTTAATGTTATCATTATTTTTAATTTGGATGTTATTTATGCTGACATTTAGATTTGGCACATTATTATTTTGAAAATTATGAAATTTTAAATATTTAGTCTTGGAGGTATTAAACAACATAAATGCATCAGAAGATCACACAGAGAAACTATTTAACTATGTACAGATTTTATCTTGCAAAACATTGTTGTATTTGGCAGAAAATAGTAAATTTGTGTCATCTGCATATGATGTAACAAAGGCATCCAAAATAATTAGTGGTAAATTGTTTACATAAAGGATAAACTGGACCGGTCCTAAAATGGAATCCTGAGGTTCCCCCATGTTATTAGGAAGTTCAGATGAGTAGTAGTTTCGTCAACAATTTATTAGATTAACTTTTGTTGTCTCCCGGTCAAATAAGACTCAAATCAATCATGTACACCACCTCTGATAACATATGTGTAAAGTTTATTCATGAGAATTTTATGCTGTACACGTAGTCAAAAGCTCAACTGAGGTCACAAAATATCCCAATTGGGTGTTCACCATCAGCAATGGCATTCAGAACCTTGTTGTAAAAAGATGTTATTTCTGTTTGAGTAGAGCGATTATTACAAAAACCATGTTGATTATCCATTATAATCCGATGTTTCACCAGGTAATCAAACAGTTGATTTAGCATACAGTACTCTATTATTTTAGATATAACAGATGGTACTGATATTGGTCGATAGTTTGAAAGATCCTCAGGATCATTTATTTTGTAAATAGGTGATACTAGAGAAAGCTTCATTTTAGGTAGAAATTTTCCATATAGAAAAGATGAATTTATTATATATCTGTAAGATAAGTTAATACAAAGTGTGCGATTTTTATAATTAGAATGCCAGATAACCTGTCAGAGCCACTCGATGTTTAATAACAATTAAAACCTTATTCTGTTACATAGCCAGTAAACATATTTTGTGACTGAACTTCATTATTGGGATATGTTATATTAATATTAGATAGTATTATTTTGTTTAGTTTCTAAGGGTATATTAGTACAGAAGTTATTAAACATATCTGTAAGCCTTTGTGGATCATGTACCTTTTCATTGCAGTAGGATATTTTTATATTTTTATGACATTTTGTATTTCCATTTAATTCGTTAATCACTTCCCATGTTATTTTATTTTTGTTAGAAGATTCTTTAATTTTATTAAAATAATATTCACTCTTAGCATTTTCTACAAGTCACTTATGCTCTGACTTTTATAGTAATTTTCAAGTATTGTATGTTTTTGTAAAATATATAAATTTTTGAGATTCTCAGACAATTTTTTTACATCTTCAGTTACCCAGCTTTTAGTTTTTTTGTTCGTTATTAACTTAGTTTTGGTTGGACAACTGCTTTCAAAAGCGCATATTAAGGTATAAAAAGTGTTAAAATTTTAGGTCAATATTTTTTTGGGAGTAGACATCATACTAGGTTTCTTTAGATGAGAGGTTTTTAGAGCGATTTATACTAAATTCAATAATATTTGACATTTTCAAGGGAGATTCTTTAAAATCTATTCCTAAAAGAAGGAAATTATCTAATATTGAATGAAAATTAAGTACATAATTAATTCTTCTTCAGTGACATTATAAAATTTGTTAGTGGTAAGGCCCACATAGTCTTGAATTCTGGGTCTAGATATGCCGCTTTGCATTTCTTTATGAATAAATTGATGGAACCTTAAGTATTGATACCAGTATCTTATCAGTAGTATCCTAACATCCATAATTAAGAGCACTCATTCTCTCTACTACTAAAGTGAAATAACCGAATGAAACAAAGTATAAAACTAGAGACTTGGTCATTAAAAGTCATCTAGTTTTGTCTTCACAGTCTTAAGTAGAATAGCTCATATTACATACTACCTTTAACAACGTAAAGGTCAAAATGGTCTTATTATATTCATAATTAAAATAGAACTTACCCCCATCAACTTTGGCCTCACCATTTTTTTCACTCATTACAATCTTAACATCTTTCAAAGGTATATCGGAATTAGAAGAGAGCATAGTGTCTTCTTTAGACAACATTCTTTCATCTGCACCATCTGCTTCTTTGAATTTAGACTTGCTTTCACTTTTAGTTTGGGACACCACACTGTCTAAATAAAGATATTTATTAATTAACAATTAAATAATGAACAATCTAATTCGACAAGTTTCTATACCTTCCATTTCCTTTTCAGATATGGGCCTGTACGTCTGGTTAGGTGAAACTTTCTTGCCGTCCTCGGGCTTGTTTTCAGTCATTTTTACACCTAATCACTGTAAATTAACGTTAAACTATTCTTTCCTGTCGCCTTAATTGTGTTTGACTATATAAGAGTTAAACGAGCCCATTCGCAACTCTCAAGATCTCAAGTAATCGATATCTCCTTTTGCCTTGCCTTTCAAGGAAAATGATGCAAGAGACAAGGAGCTTGCACCTTGCAATCAATGGTATTTAATGGAGAAAGGGAATCGAGGATCAACCTAAATTTTTGATTACAAACTGCAGCCGAAGTATGTTACCGATTTTGTAGATAATAGATGATGCCCACAGAACAATTACTTATAATGCCCAACTCAATCTTTTTTGACATTCACGATTTTTTTAGGTTAGAAAATTGCTTATCGATTTTTTCATTCGAAGTAATACAAGACGTCACTTTAAATTTCTATCTCTTTATGTCAACAAATATGTAACACGATGAACTTATAAATCGTATGTCACTAATGAATATGTGGCGGCAACACTGTCAGATACTAGAGTACATACAGGTCCGGTATAAGCCATATATAAATGGAAAATAATTTAATGTTTCGTTTAAGTTAAATAAAATATCAAAATTAAATGTTTATTTTTAAGTAAACGACATTTTTAAATGTATACGTCTTCAATTAAAAATAATGGGTCCTATGATTGAACGTTTACGTTATCCGTAACGTACATGTTAGGCTCAGTTTTAACAGTAATTACGCAAGTTCGTATGATGAAAAACGGTTTCCAATACATTACTGTTATTTTCCGCCTGTTATGTTCTAATTTAACAGTTTTCCATCGTACAAACTTGCTTCGTTACTGTTAAAATTCGACCTAACATGTACGTTATGGATAACATAAACGATCAATCATAGGACCCATTATAGGCTAATACTCAAGTGTATACGAGTGTACTGGACGAGAGATAATTTTACATTTTTTGTAATGAAACCAGCGGTAAAATAGATATTTGTGTACCAAGGCTGTGTTTTGGCCAAATTAGACATTTGCGTCCGAGTCTAAGGGGCCTATTCAGTAACTCTGAACGACGTCGTTAATAGACGATAATCGTTCACAGACGACTTTTCTTATTCAGTAGACAACGATTGTCGTTGAAAATAGACAAATATGGTTGTAAAATTGTCGTTCATCAACGATAGCCAAAGAGCTGTCGTTAATAATATGAAGTGTCGTTATAGTGATTTTTGCATTCCCTCTCATTTTTCATTGTTTTAAATAATAAAAGCACTTTTTTACAAATTTTACAACTAAATTGACATCTACTTAATACAGCAAGTACAATTTGTAAGGAATTTTTTTCTAATTTATTTAATTATTTTAAAAATAAATCTGATTCAAAGTTAGGATTGCCCATTCAACCATTTACTATTCGATTCTTATTAACAGTGCTGTTCTTTGCGAAACAGTAACAGAACCTATATTATGGAAGTACCTATAATACTTCTCCGTAACCTACACACATTTGGTTTGTCTTTCAAATCCAATAAATACAATTTGTACTGTTCTCGAGTTGTTTTTTGTATTCTTATGGAATAGTTCTCAGTTTTTTTTAATATATCCATACTCATTTAAATAAACCCTACATACAATACGACCAGCAAAAATGGCCCGCGAGAAACAGAATTACTACGAATCGAGAATCGACCCCCTGATGATCGTGTTGTAGGTTTAAAGAACAATAATTAATATATTCAGAAAAACAAATGAATATATCTACTAGTTCCAAAAAAATGTCAAATATACCGGGTGTTCAAAGAACAATAATTAATATATTCTGAAAAACAAATGAATATATCTACTAGTTCCAAAAAAATGTCAAATATACCGGGTGTTCAAATTAAAGGGTAGTTAAATACCGCCTTTTATAAAAAAAAAAACAAAGTTTTATAGTTTTTTGGGGAAAAAATTTTGGCTAAAACTGTTTTTTTATAGCAAACCATAATATGGCCAACTTTTTTTCGCGCAGCAAAATTTTCAAGTAGGTGTTACTCAATAAGTAGAAATCCAATAAAAAAAATGTTTCCTTTAGGGCCGATTTTAACACAACGGTGGAATCGGTCCTTAGAAGTTTCTTATTTGTTCATGAACTCTAAAAATACCTATGTAAAAAAATAGGGTTCCAACTTGAAAAAAAATCCACCTCGATATGGCCATATTATGGTCAGCTATAAAAAAAATAATTTGGCCAAAATGTTTCCCCTAAAAAACTATAAAACTTCTGTCTGATACTTTTTTTTTATAAAATTCATATTTTTGGCGATATTTAACTGTAAAACTTTAATTTAAACACCCGGTATAATCATCAACATACGTTCTTTTATCACAAAACACTAAATTATAATACCAACTTACTAGAAATCATCGTTCAGATTTGGTAACTAGAAACAACGTAACGACTTTGTTATTGAATAGAGTTTCAAAAATTATCGTTATAAAAGTCGTTGGTTGAACTGTCGTTAGCTTAACGATGTCGTTCATAAACGATAAATTACTGAATAGGGCCCTAAGCTAACGACAGTTCAACCAACGACTTTTATAACGATAATTTTTGAAACTCTATTCAATAACAAAGTCGTTACGTTGTTTCTAGTTACCAAATCTGAACGATGATTTCTAGTAAGTTGGTATTATAATTTAGTGTTTTGTGATAAAAGAACGTATGTTGATGATTATACCGGGTGTTTAAATTAAAGTAGGCGAGTTCGGATCATAGACATCATATTATCTAAGATAGACTCGCCCTTCACACTGTATACCCAATACACCTTCTGTCCGCACGTTATACCAGGGGCCCAATTCCTGACGCCTTCGTTAACTTATCGCATGCGATAACGTATGCGACTTGATGAAAGTGTATTCCTGAACTGGCGGCATTCGTCAAATTTATTAACGTATGCGCTAAGAAATGATGATTTTCAAAGAGCGCTCATGACCGTTCGACAACTACTTTGTCGCATTCGTTTAGGTGAAAGTAAGGTTATAATTGTCAATTAATCCTGCTTTATCATATGTGATTCGTGTTTCTATCTATTGGTTTTGTTTTGTGATTTATTATTGGGAAATATTTATTTTTAATTTGACTCTATTGAACATTTTATTAGAATATAAATTATGAAACTTTTTGTACCGTGAACTCTTTTATTGGACGTTTAGGTGCCACTTTATTTTGATTTAATTTTATTTAGTATGGATGATATAGAAGAAATATGAGTTTTACAGGCACTAAACAATGTTATAAATTCTACTAAAGTTTCACGCAATTTTTCCGTTATTCGTGAACCACGCTGTTCCATTTTTAATATTCTAAATCTAAACCACTCCAATTCTCAAGTCCAAAATACAAATAATCACAGTTAAAACGTCTAAAAACCAAAAATTATTAGACATCCAATCCATTTAATTTTATAATTTTTGGCAATTTTGACATGTGTCAATGCAATTATCTCATATTCAGTGATACCATCTTTGGTATTCTCAATCCTCATTGGTTAAGACTATGCAATAATCAAAGACTCTTCGTTAAGATTCGCGATTATCGCATGGTGTTCAGGAATACTAAATTGCTGTCGTATGCGTTAACGACCATGCGTTACTTAGCGCATGCGGCAGTTAACGCATGTTTCGAGAATTGGGCCCCAGATGGGGAAAGGGGAATCGTACGTCGCACATAGACGTAGTGTTTCGGGAGGGTTTACATATATTTTTAGTAAAAATTATTTAATGACCAAAGCAATAACATATGGGTCTTCGGAATCAGAGGTAAATTTAAAGAAAACATATTCAATATTATACAGGGCATTAAAAAAGTCATTTTATATATTTTCTTATAGATTAAAATAGTAGGTAGCTCAAAGTGGAAGAACATTTTTGTTAGTATTTTATTATCTATTATCTTTTTTTTTTAATACATGAAGAGTAAGTAAAAATATAAAGCCATTTATTATTATTTTTACATGGGTATTGTCAGAAATCCTTTTCTACAGTTCGAAAAAAGAATAAATATATTGCGGACTACCTTTTTTATGAAATAAAAAACTTATTAAAAACAATAGAACAATTTTATTTCAGATACATAAATATACAAATAGGATCTTTCCATTACATGCCATTTGGGTTGCATGTCACGACACCTATTTTTGGCATTATTTGTGTAATGGTACAATAAGTCATTTAGGAGAGTAATCAGCAATGATCTTATAATATTTGGACAAGGCTAAAACACATTAGCTTAAGATTATCAAGAGATACTTTATTTCTAATTTGTCCGGATAGAAAAAAAACTGAAGGAAAATTATAAAAACAAATAATTAAAATTAAAAATTACTGATTCTGAAATAAAATGCTTTTTGTAAGTAAACTTCTCACTCTGGCTTTATTAACAGTTTTTAATTTATTAAATTCATGATGAAGTCGAATGTCTATATATTTATCTAAAATGAGCTTCGTGACAGTAATGCAATGGTCATTAAGTGGTTCAAAATCAAAAATATGGTTAGAAAAAACATCAAAAATATTTGAAGGCAAATATCGCATAGAACTATTTACTAATTTACATTTTATATTGGCAATGTTAATAATATTATTACTGTGTATGTTCATTGAAACTGTTTTTATACATTTTTCAGCTTCACTACAAACAGTAACTACAAATCTAGAAGCTTTTTGTAATTTTCCGTAAGTTTTTTGATTTTGCAGTTTTGATAAACTGTAATCTCCTTCTAAAATCGCAAAACACTGTTTGCAGTGAATCTTGTTCTTCAAAGATTTTACTATAAAACCAGAAATGTAGGCAACTACATCCTGAATGTATTCGCTCAGAAAATATATAGATATATATTCATGGTCACGAAGCTCATTTGTAAATTCCAAATTTTCTTCAGAAGTGTCTGATTCGTAACATTTTAAATTTAACGCAATTTTGCTACTAGTGCTGCTACAATCCAAGATGCTGGTGCCATCTAAAGCAATTGCATTGGCAGTTTTATTTGACTTCACTTCATTATGAATTATTAATTTTTTATGACAATTTTGAAACAATCTGCATGTGGGATTGTTATTGAAGCCACATCTGTTACGAACTGCACTAAAAAAAGTTCCAAATGGTCCTGAGAAATCTAAATTTTTATTCATTACTACTGAATCCCAAAACAGACATTTCATGCTTTCAATGCAAATTAAGAACCCTAAAAAACCTGTCTTCCTACCACTAGCAACAAAGGGTTCATTATTTAATTCTAATTCTATTATATATTTACAAACCCGATCGAAATATTTACATATATCCTGCCAATTCTTTTCAGATGCAGGTTGCTTGAACTTATATTTGGCAAAAAAAATTTTAGAATTAAAAATATCAAAAATATTATTAAAAAGTAATATGAAATCTGAAGTTGCTTCAGAACCAACAAAGTCAGGTAACTTTAAATCATTTTCGACAAATATTAGAGCATCAGAAACACTTTTACTTAGAATTTGAACAACAATTCTAACACGCATGCAAAAATGGTCAGAACATATTAAGGCTTCTTTCATTTTCATAATGTCTTCCTCCACCAAGCATAGATTTTGCAGCCAAATTCTACGTTGAATAATTTCTCTAGGAAACCTGATCAGAAAATATACAACATTATTATTTAAATAAACAATGCTAGTGCTAAATACTTTTACACTGTTAAATAAATTAAGCCTTATTCCCCGTATATGCCTACGTCTATGCTAACATAATCTTACTTATGAAATGATCGAATAACATTCTTATTCTGCGTATTTCCGCACGCTATACATTTCCTCCCCATCGTAAAAGTCCTTATTAAAAAGTTCAAGGTTTAAATTATTCTTGAAAACTACAAAAAAACACAAAAATCACAATAAAATTTGATCTGTCACTTTGATAACATCAGCAAAATGTCTTAGGTTGCCAAACTTAAAAGATATATACCAGAATGTTTAATATTCACATATGATACACATGTAAAAATAGCTAAATAAAAGTCTTTAAGTGATTGCAATTAATAAAAAACTCATATTGATGCTTTCAATTCTTTATTTCCTTTTTTTATTAGATTGTATTAAAGGTAATAGTAATTTTTTTAATAAAAATTTAATGTTTGATATTTGATATCTGACAACATAGGAAGAGCGTACTGTCAAAAAAAAGTTGCGGACAAGTGTAATGTATACAAGGCGTATCTATTTATCCGATATCTTTGGTTCGGATAGACAGGGGCTGGAGCGAGACAAATTTTAGGGTGCTTTTAAATGACATTTAAGCGTGTTAAACTGTCACTAATCGGAATAAACCGCACGCTAAAAGGGTCGTTTGGAGTTAAAAGTGTTAAAGGAACTTGGCAGACCGAACGCAATGAGTGTTACAGTTAAATATAGCCGAAAATATGCATTTTATACAAAAAAAGTATCAGACAAAAGTTTTATAGTTTTTTAGGGGAAACATTTTGGCTAAATTAATTTTTTTATAGCCATATCGAGGTGAATTTTTTTTTTCAAATTGGAACCCTATTTTTTACATAGGTATTCTTAGAGTTCATAAAAAAATAAGAAACTTCTAAACGAAACATTTTTTTATTAGACTTCTACTTATTGAGTAACACCTACTTGAAAATTTTGCTGCGCGAAAAAAAAAGCTAGCCATATTATGGTTAGCTATAAAAAAATGATTTTAGCCAAAATGTTTTCCCCAAAAAACTATAAAACTTTCGTTTTTTATAAAAGGCGGTATTTAACTGTAACATTTTAATTTGAACACCTGGTATATTTGACATTTTTTTGGAACATAAAATATGAATTCTACCAGTAGATATATTCATTTGTTTTTCAGAATATATTAATTATTGTTCTTAACCTACAACACGATTAGGGGGTCGATTCTCGATTCGTAGGAATTCTGTTTCTCGCGCCCATTTTTGCTGGTCGTATTGTATGTAGGGTTTATTTAAATGAGTAGGGATATATTAAAAAAAACTGAGAACTATTCCAAAAGAATACAAAAAACAACTCGAGAACAGTACAAGTTGTATTTATTGGATTTGAAAGACAAACCAAATTTGATACTATCAATCCTTTTTCCTGATTATCTTTTCTGTTGATGTCATCGGCTTCGACAACTCAGGTCATTAGCCTCGATTTCTGTGTTACCCATTACGCACGAAGTGAAAAAGTTTACGCACGAAGCCGTGCGTAATGGGCTTTCAACTCGTGTAACGTACTATACTTTTTCTACGCCCACTTATTTTCTTCTAATAAATAAAGGACATATGCTTGTGTCGCCAATCCATACATTTTCGATAGGTAATTTTGTACCTTTCTGTGGATTTTAGCAGTAACAAATTATGTGTACCATCTTGAGCTTTTTCTAAAATTTCCGGTGGAGTGCTCATAATTTCATCATTTTCACTACTAACAGATATTCGTAGGTAAAGTTGAGAAAATGTTCGAACACAATAATATTTTGTTACAAAAATTGACAATATAAACGAAACGACGTTTGTTTCCATAGCATGCTAAGAAAACGCAACTTAGTTTTTTAAAATTGTATAATGTGTTGCCGACATTTAGGGGCATCACTTTTTAATCCAAAATGTATCTCGCTACTGCTAAAAGTTTGTTTCTAAATTGACTAAATTTATGTAAATAAACCAAATAAAGTCTTACGTAGATAAAAATTTGATTGCAATTTGATTAAACTAAGAAATTTAAGTTTTCTTATCAAAACGTACGTGTATGTTATGAGATCTCATTACGTGCATGTTATTGTTAAATGTCATTTACAAAGAATGTTGACAGTGCGATTTTTAAAGTTTACTGACATGGGCGTAGAAAAAATATTTTTTAATAGTAATTGGCACAGGTGCCGTTTGGTAAAGTACAATGCTGTTACATGCCTTTGGAGCATATTTCATTTCGTTATCAGAGATGACGACCGAAATTTGCAGTGGGCTCTCCTACTTTTTTTTTCCCGATACTGTATAAAGTTAAAACTTTGTACTTTGGAGATGTATTCGTTTATCGATATCACTTGAATAGAAATGTATGCTAATTTGTTGCATAGATTTATGTGAACTAGCCATTTTAAAAACTTGTTTTTCTGTTTTTTGCCAAAATAATACAATTTAAATGATTTATAAACATTATGTTTTGGAATGTAATAATAAATAATAATATAATCGAAGCAGTATAGTATTAGTTTACATATGTGACCCTCAAAGTTGGGCTGATAATTCTCAAATGACAACAAGTGGCTTTATAAAAAGTTTATTCAACCAAATCAAACTTATAAATCAACAAGTACTTGGCAGTATAAATTATTAACAATTTAATATCTTATAAAAAATGTCATAAATATTTTATAATTTAAATATAAATAAATAAGGCTAACAATGATACCTATACAAGAATTTTAAACTGGTAACCTAAAGCTGTTTTTTATAAAAATTATACATGGTCCCTTCGAGTATATGATAATTATTAAATCTAAAATTTTTGGAAGTAAAATAAATGGAAGATAAAAAATAAGTCTTTGGCAAATTTTTTAGTTCCCTCAAAAAGTTAGCCTAAATTTAAAATTAGTTCATTTCTATCGAAAAATAAACTATACAGTCTATCATTAATTCAGTACAATTTTTTATTCAGCATATTAAGTACGAATTTGCTATTTTATCAAAATGTAGCAGTAACCCCAGAACTAGTGCTACCGCAAATATCAGATAGACCATGTTACACAAAATTTACAATTGCCGCGTTCGAATATCCACATCGGATGCATCTGAGATGTTGTAAATCTTTGATCACATGATTCAGTATACATAAATGTAGTAGGACAGATGTGTCCGATGTGGATAAACAAACGCTCGAGATGTAAAAAATGCATTGGATGTGGATATTCAAACGCGGCAAATGATAGTACAATTAATGGTTTTGCACTTCTTGACAAAACACATTTGGCAATTAATTCTTTTAAATAGTATTAATTCAAAGTTTTTTGAAACTGTTAACACAATTAAGAGCCTCATATTTACAAAAAGTGAAAATTTGATCTTTCAAGCCCACCCAGTATTATTCTGCACACAAAATCTGTTTTAAGCCAATTTCTTATTTAATTTTCGTTAAATTTATTTTTTATATTTAAAACTATGTTGTGAAAAAATATTGTTCACAAATTCAACAGAAAATGATATAAGAAAACATAAGGCTTAAAACAGTATAAATGTAATGTTAGTCCATTTTAAAATACACTTTTGTTCAATAATTCAAACCATTTCTTATTTATAATTATGAAAAAATGTCATATAATGAACTTACGTATTTTTTTATGTTTAAAACTTATAAAATTTGTACAATATAAAAATATTTTACTCTGAGCGTAACCAAGTGTTAAAACTCAACTTGCAATTATAATTTATACATTGCCTAACTTTTATATAGGGGGCATCTCCGAAATAGTATGTAAAAAAAACAAGTACACGAGATTTAATACAAATAATAGAAACAGGAAAATGTTTCCATTTATTTGCAACATTTCAAAAATAATTAAACTTTGGTGATATTTTAATGTTTTTTAGAAACACTTATAAAAATTAAAAGATTATTAATTGGCAATAAAAAACGAAAGTGAAATAAATATAATTGTTTAACTTCTTTATGAATATTAATAAAAAGGATGTATACAGGGCGTTTATGTAATATAAATTATTATTATTATTATTACTGAATACTTTTTACCATTTCTGAAATATTCCCTGAATAAAGGTATTGTAGAAACATGTGCAGATAAAAATAATACATTTTATTTAAAATAAACAATAAAGCTCAAAAACATGGGGATGTTAAAACATGATGATAATATATAAAAGAAAAAGTAGGATTTTTTTTTATTCAGAGACATAGTATTATTTTTTATATAATGTTCCAATTAAAAATCTACACAGTACTTCAACAATATTCCAGTTTGTATAAGGTTTTACAGAATTCTATTCTGCAACAACTTATAATGAACTAGTTTGTAAATAGTACATTTCCTACTAGCATAATTTCCTCGTTTGTTGTATTGTATAAACAATAAGAAAAATATATATAATATTTATGATTGTATAACACTTACAAAGTTGTTGTAGAAAACCTTATTAAAACTGAGATTCTAAATTACTAACTTATGATATTACGCTCTAAGTCTGAACAATCAGTCCCCATGATTTTTACATGAGTGGAAAGTGTCACAAAATTTGACAAAAATAATATAGTCATTGGGATAGTGTTGTCTATGAATTTCAGACAAATTTTCAGTAGCAGTTCTCTCCATAAAGAAATGTTTAACAAAACCATTCCTAGTGAATGTTAAAAACAAATATAAACTAATCACCATTATTTATCTTTACTATTATTTGGCAAACAAATGTTGCTTATTTCACCTTTAACATTTTCTGAAATTGAGCTGTTTGTTTCTTTAGGATGGTTTTTCCTATGCTTAATATCACTTGATGTGGAAGCATCTTTATTTAAGTTAGATGTCAAATGATCTGGATTAATTTTTAAATTTGCCTCTCTTTTATTTCTATTACTATCAAAAGATGCCCTATCTACATGTGACCTTGAAGGCCGTACAATTTTTACAACTTTTCGAACAAAGTCTAGATAAAGGTCTTTCACAAATTCAATAAGATTAGCAGCAATTTCATTGGGAGTTTCGTATTCATTTGGAACTATACCGTCTACATGGGATTCAAAATATGAAAATAGAGGAAACCAAACTTTTGTACGCGTAGAGTCCCTTTGCATTAATGCTTGATTGTTAGACAAAGTATGGTAGTACAAAAATAGTCTGCTCGTGATGTAGAAAGCTACGAACACGTCTATGGAGTAATGCTCATGGGCAGCCAATATAAAAAAGATGCCGAACATATTTAACATCCATGAAAGTGTGTGCAGATAGTAAATATGTCTTGGAGTATCTAAAAAAAAGTTTGTTTATAATTTCATCAAAAGGTTCTTTTAACATCACTTTTAATAATAATGATAATTAGGGATACACCAATGCCGAAAACGGCCTATTTAAATTAAATGATTTTTTGCAGTTTTACTCCAACAAGCAGAATTGAAACTATACTTCAGGCGCGGATCATGGCCTAATAAGAAGGAGGCTACTTTTGAATACATACTAATATAATATATTTGTATTAAGTATATAGAGTGTACCTTTCAAAAATAGCCTCTGTAGCTTCCTCGTAGCCTAGGCCACGAGCCGCCTCTGAACTATATTCTTACTAATATTACTTATTTCGCCATTAAAATATCGGTATTGATAAAAAATCTTCTATTGATGCATCCATAATAATAAGATTATGATTTGATTTTAAATGCTAATACATCACACCAAAAGTTCTTCAGCATCGATTGTTTTTATTCTGTAATGTGTATATATATTTTTTTTTAATAAACTTACATTCAGTAATGAAGAAATTAAGCATAGTCAATGCAACAGTATGTCCACTAAACATATAGTCTCCACATGTTTTAACACCTCTGATGGACAACCCAGCTCCTCTCCAAATGATAAATGCCTGAGATAACCTCCTGGCTAAATCAGCGAAGAGAGAATGTCCCTTGGTTGTGTAAAATCTCGGATGACATTGTAGGTGGGCTCCTGGTACACTTAAGGATGTTATAAGCATTGTTACACAACGCAGAAGGAAAACTGTTCCAGAAAGGGCAAAAAATCTTCGCATTAAAATAAACCTAAAATTTTTGTCAATTATAAATAAAATTTTACTGAGGTGATAATTCATACATATATTAATTAAAGGCACTATCTGATTAAAAAAGTGGGCGACTAGACAGGGTGTAGAGAATTATTAAACACTATTGTGATTTCCTAAACCACTGGCGATATAAAGTTTCCAAATCATGAGAACAACTTACTGATGTTTTAAAATCCATGCTGTCAGGTCCGATACCAAAGATATTTGAGGAAAACTATATAGGTCGATTTTCTATTTTTGGATTTATTTTTAAAAAGAATTAGAAACGCCTGTCATGATTGCTCGATCAACAACCCAAGTAATCTTTTAGGAGGATGCCAGGAACGTGGCCACTGTTATGTATTGAGGATACCATCTTATCTTACTAATAAATAAATACGAAAGTTTGGGTGTATGGATGGATGTTTGTTACTCAATCACGCAAGAACGGCTAAACAGATCTGGATGAAATTTGGCACAAAGATAGATTATAGTCTGCAATAGCACATATGCTATTTTTATCCGTACAGTTCCCGTGGGATAGATTTGTTTTTGTTTTTCACAGAGCAAGTGATCGGACATGATTTTTTGCATAGTGGTAGTGAAAAATGAAAATTTGAAATACTGCATAAATAAATAATGACGTGTTTCAGGGTTTTTAGATTTTCACATTTTATACGGGGGTGAAAGTTTGCATGGAAGTATCGTTTTTTTATAGGTAGGAACTTGAAAACTGGAATTAAAGCTACTTATCACAAATAATGGTTTCAGGTTTTGGATTTTCATATTTTAAGAGGGGAAGAATGAAAATGGGGGAAAGAAGGAAAGTGGGGAAATGGGTGAACGGTGTGGGGGGTGAAAGTTTATATGTAGGAACTTGAAAATTGGAATTGTAGGTACTCATCATAAATAAATTGGAATTTTACATATTAAGGGAGGAAACGAAAGGTGAAAGTTTAAATAAGTCTTTCGGTCTTTTAATGGTAGGAACTTAAAAATTCGATTTGCAGCATTGTACATAAGTAAATAATTACGTATTTCAAGGTTTTTGAATTTTCATATTTTAATGAGGGGGGAAATGGGGAGTATTGTAAAAATAAATAAAATAAACAAAAATGAATAAAAATAAATTAAATTTAATAAAAATTAGTAGAAAATATTAAAAAATATTAAAAAAAAATAAAAATTAATAAGAATTAATAAAATTCAATAAAAATTAATAAAAATGATAAAAAGTAACAAAAAGTAATAAAAATTAATAAAAAATTATTAAATATTAATAAAATTAATGAAAATTAATTAAAAATTAATAAAAATTAATGAAAATTAATAAAACCTAAAAAAAATCAATAACAATTAATAAAAATCAATAAAAATTATTAAAAATTAATAAAAATGAGTAAAAATTAATATAAATTAATAAGAATTTATTAAATTTAATAAAAATAAATAAAAAATAATAATAATGAAAATTAAAAAACAAAATAAATAAATAATAAAAATTTAATAAAAATTAATAAAAATAATTAAAAATTAATAAAAATTATTAAAAAAATTTTAAAGGTATAGCATGACAATAACGAACATTGTTATTCACTTTTAAAAATTGAGGTTTGAGAAATTCCATCAAAGCGGGATCGGGTCAGCTAGTTCCTAATAATTTAAGGAAGCAATAAAAGGCTGGTACCACTTAATCAAACTGATTTACTGTCTGCCAAATCACATGTTCTATTGGCATTTTTTCATTTATACTTCACCAAAACTATCAGCATTTCATGAAATCAGCCAGTGGCGTATCCCGACAACTTTATATATAATATGCAATATTTCCTCACAGTAAACCTTTACTGCAGAACTACAATTTGTATTACATTTAAAAATGTTTCAAGAATTATTATGTTTTTGTTTGTTCAATTCAACTAAGAGTATTACAAGTAAATGGTGTGTTGTAATGTATTTCTATTGTAACGTTTATTTATTTTAAACAGTTTATTAGTCTTGTAAGGGATAGTAATGAACTAGCTCAGTGATACTCAAAGTGTGCTCCGCGGAGCCTTTGTGGGGGCTCCGCAAAGACAATAATAGTCATAATAAAAAAAAAGAAGCAGTACTATCGCCACAAACGGGAGGGAACGGCTTGAGGACTTTTTTTTTTTAAAAGTCACTAAGAGGTCCTTTTATTTAATATTTCGCTTTTTAAAAAGGTTCCGCCGCCAAAAAAGTTTGAGAAACACTGAACTAGCTAATAGTTATTTTTTTTGTGTCATCGGCTTCAACTGCTAAGGTTATTTCGCCTCGTGTTCTGTGTAGGCTTTGTAACTGTTTCCCAGCGCCACTTTAGAAACAGCACTGTTAATTAGAACCCAACAGTGAATGGTCGAGTGGGGAAGCCTACCAAGGCCAGGGCCGCCAAGAGCCAGGCCGGGCCCCAGGACAATTCTCTAGATCGGGCCCCGTGACAAAAAAAAGCTCTTCTACTTGAATTTAAATTTTTTAACTTTCAAAAAAAAAAAAAAAAAAGGTCCGCTCTCAAAAACTTTTGCTCCTCCGCTTGAATTGAATTTTCTAAGAAAAAAAACTTCCCCCTCTCGTCTTGTGTCGAATTTCTCATACAAAACAACAAAAATCAAGTTGCCGGGCCCCCATTTGAGTCCGGGCCCCGGGAATTAATCCCGGCTACTTTAAATAATTAAATTAAATGAAAAAATTCCGGCCAGCTAATAGTTATAATAGGTATTTTGTTAACAGTATAGATACTATTTTATCTAGTATTGAGAATGCTTGTTACATTGAAAATAACGAAAATAATTTAACCTAATTTAGTTTGTTGAGTTTACACGAGTTAGGTAGTATTGTGTCAAATTTGGATAGCAAGGGTTCGCAAACTGATACACTAAAGAGCAAAATTATAAAAAGCAGTTTTAATGTAATTGGCTATGTATGTTAGATTAGGAGTTGGACGTTATTTGTCCTTGTCCACCGCGACCTTTTCAGATCTATTGTGGGACTATGTATGTTTAACACCTATCGAAAAAATATCAAACACAAATAAATGTAATGAATTTCGGCCAATCAACACCTTACCTTGTGCCGAGAAGCTTTTAGAATTGGTAGTTTACTTCGGGAATACTTTACCGAGAAAAAAATACTATTCTTCAACCAATCTGGTTTCAGATCTCAACATAAGTGTGAATCAGCCATTCAGCTAATCGTCACTGAATGGAAAAATAACATGACTAAAGATATGCATACTATTGCAGTATTCTTAGACCTACAACGCGCTTTTGAAACGGTAAACCGTGAAATATTACTTAGAAAATTAGAGAAAGGGCACGGTATTGAACTGGGTCAGAAATAATCTTTCTAACAGAAAACAGATAACGAAAATTAATAATTTACTGTCATCATCTATTGATGTAAAACATGGAGTTCCACAGAGACGTATTTTGGGTCCTTTACTATTTTTAATATATGTAAACGACAGAACATTTCAATGAATGTGAGTACATACACCTCTGTGCTGATGATACTTTAATATCAGTTAGTGATAAAGACATTAATGTTGCCATGCAAAAAATGAATAAGTCACTTCACAATATTACAAAATAAATAAACTAAAATTATTAAATGTTAACAAGACGAAATGTATGATAATAACTACACCTTTTAAGTATAAAAATATAAATATTAATGAAGTCGTCATTAAAATAGAAGACAATATTGTTGAGTGGGTAACGAAATTCAAATACTTGGATTTTATGCTTGACAGTCATTTATCTTTCAATAGTCATTTATCTTTCAATAGTCATTTATCTTTCAATAGTCATTTTAATTATTTGCAAAAGAAAACTGAAGAAATTATATTTTCTCTTGAGAGTCTCATATTTACCCATGAATTCCAGGATAACTGTATATAAAACTATTATTCAACCTCATTTTGAATATTGTCCTACCTTACTTTACGTGTTGGATTTAAATAAACTGAAATCACTACAATAGCTTCAAAACCGGGCAATGAGAACTATTTTAAGATGTAGCAAGCTTACTTCAATATTCTTAATGCTGGAGACCTTGGAGTGGTTATCCGTAAAACAAAGGCTTATGTATTTGGCAATGTGCTATATCTATAAAATGGTTCATAATCTTCTACCTTCCTATTTTAATAGTTTTATAATTTTTAATTATCAAATTCACAACTAAAAAAACAGGCTAAAGGATAACTTATATGTTAACACCCAAATTAAGGCATTCAAAATAAAAACAACTTTCAAGGGCTTTATTGATTATAACAATTTGCCAAGTTATATAAAGGGTTCTAAGACTCTAAATCAATTTATAACTCATTTAATGGATTATTTATTTAAAAAAATATAGTTTATATTGTTATTAAGCTTAATTACTAAACTGGTTAATTTCAATTGTATCTTATAGTTTGTATTGTTATTGTATTTTCTTTTCATAGTGTCATTTATTCATGTAAATTTAATTATTGTATACACTTTTTTGTATGAATTTGATTATTGAATAAATTAATTTTTTTGTACATTAGGTTGTATCCTACTTTCAAATAAAGATTATTATTATTTAATTTATAATTTATTTATATTAAGAGGAGTATTTACTTGGATGTAGCGCGGAGCATGCAAGGGTTTCGTAGTACCCCACTTTTAAAGTTTTGACCTTTTCTAAAAGAAAAAAATATGTACGTGTAGGTAAAGGTTAAATCTATGCTCCTTTGGAGACACTTTTTCAAAATTTGTTTCAGTTTCTTATAAAAAAAACATACAAAACTCAACTTTTTTACCCATTTTCTCATTTTTTTTTTTAGAAAAAACTAAATTGAATTTTGAAAAATCGGTTCCAGAGGAGCATAGATTTAACCTTTACCTACGCGTACATATTTTTTTCATTTAAAAATAGTCAAAAATAAACTTTAAAAGTGGGTTACTACGAAACCCTTACATTTCAAGATTTTTCGTCTGGAAAGTGGCGCCTCTGTTAGATTTTTAAGAAATGAATATTTGTGAATGAAAACAATTTATAATATATTTTACTGATGTTTTACGAGGGATAAATAAATTTTACGTATTTGTACACCTTATTTTTTACGTAAATCATTTCTGTAATACTAAAATTGGCATATATATTATATGCAAGGGTTTCATTCATAGTACACCAATTTTACGGATTATTTTTTATTTTTACTAAAAGAAATTTTATGTAAGTACAGGTACAGGCTAAACCCGTACCTCTCTGGAGTCACTTCAAAAATTTGAATGTCTTTTGAAAAAATCTAAGAAAAAAAAAAACGAAAAGAAATAGAAATGTTAAAAAATGCTAGAAGGGAACAATATATTTAATTTTTGCCTACAGGAGCATTTATTTTTCTCACAATAAAAATAGAAATACGTTAAAAGCTATTTCGTCTAGAAGGTGACACCAACAAAATATATATCTTTCTCTACTATTTGGTGATAAACAGTACGTAAGTGATTTGAATTCATTTTATTTTTTACATACAGTAATTTCGCTCAATTATATTAAATTAATTTTATCACTTATTTATTAAAAAAAATTATCCGAAATTAAAAGGTATACACTGAGATGTGAATTATAAATATGTTTTTGTTTAACTTTTATATCGCACGGATTTTTTTTGTTTAATGAATACCTCTTCGAGTTAACAATAATTATTAATTCCAGCATGTCAAGAGGAGTATTTACTTGGCTGTAGAGCAGAGCATACAAGGGCTAAGAAAAAAATATGTGCGTGTAGGCAAAGGGTAAATATATGCTCTTCTGGAGATACTTTTTCAAAATTTCAATCTGTTTTTTCTAAAAAAAAAAAAACACAAAACTCGACTTTTTTTATCCATTTTCTCAATTTATTTTTGGAAAAAACTAAACTGAATTTTAAAAAAGTGGTTACAGAGAAGCATAGATTTAACCTTTATCTACACGTATATGTTTTTTTCTTTTAAAAATAGTCAAAAATAAACTTTAAAAGTGGGGTATTACGAAACCCTTACATTGCAAGATTTTTCGTCCGGCAAGTGGCGCCTCTGTTAGATTTTTAAGAAATTAATATTTTGGAATGAAAACAATTTACAATATATTTTACTGATGTTTTACGAGGGATAATTAAATTTTACGTATTTGTAGGTAGACCTTATTGTTTTACGTAAATCATTTCTGTAATACTAAGATCGAAATATTTATATAATATGCAAGGGTTTCATAGTACACAAATTTTACGGATTGTTTTTTATTTTTTGAAAAATTATCTAAGTACAGGTAAATGCTTAACCCGTACCCCTCTGGAGTCACTTTTTGCACATTTAAATCGGTTTAAAATTATGTGATATAGAAGAGAATGTATTGCTAAACTAAGGACGCTTTTCTACTTTTGGACAATCAATTATTATTAGTAGAGTGTATGTATTAAAATATTCGCTTTAGAAAACGATTTACCTCTCTTTGTCATGAGCTGAATTTTTCAGAGATGAAAGATCATGATAAGGTAACCCTTATTCTGGAGATAATACAAAATAGGACTGTGTAGAAGGAAGGGCACTATCATCAAAAATCCAGATATTGATACCGCCAAATAAAAAAAAATACTTATTTTTGGTCCAATGCACAATAAAATCTTTGTAGGAAGTACATTTTTATACTTATTAAAAAAAAATCAGCCCTTCAAAAATTTAATTTTTTTAAATATAATTTTAACATTTAACAAAGAGGAAGGCCTTAATGAAAAACGTAGTATAGCTCTGTTTCTCTCACATTATTGATATGCTAAATTTTTTTTCATTTTTTTATTATAAAACTTCTCGTTAGGTGCCAATGGACAATGTGTCATATTGTCTGTTTTTACTAAAAAATTAATACGTGTGTTACATATTAAAGTTCCTAATGAATTGGGAAGAAACTGACATTTTTGCGTTTATCTGCATTCATCCTGTTATAGCTGAATGCCTGAATATATTTGGGTAAGGTTTCGTTAAACATTTTAATTACGGATTTGTTGTTACAAGAAGCAAAGACAAAAATGATATCAAAATATGACTTCTCAATCCTTGCATGGTCAACAGTTACTTCACAATATTTTATTAGCAAAGGATGTGGACAGAAGCATTAATCATGCCGAACTATTTAAGTTTGACCTGAAAGCCTCTCCGATGTCTCTAACAGTAAATGGACATCGCGGCGCCTCTACAAATAAGAGTTTAATGAGAAATATTTTATATCAATATGACATTACCCACAAAGACTTAAGTGCACCTATTGACTCTGGCAAAACTTGTCACATTTTTGAAGGGATAGTTCAAGGTTTGGGAAAGTCCAAAAGTTGCATATCATTTAAAGAATATGCTAATATATTTGTTAACATTACTTTTAGAAATAAATTTAATGCTCAAAGGTTAGATGTGGTATTTAATCATAATAAAGAAAATTCTATCAAAAATACAATAGGTCAAAAGAGAGGATCTCAGAAGTCAATTAATATAGAAATTGACAGACCCAATATTCCCCTTCCGAAATAATGGAACTTGTTCATTCATTCGATATTTAACAAAAGACTTTTAACACATTTTCTGTAAGAGCAACTTCTTGAAAATTCCATTCAGCAAAAGCCTATATAATTTGTAACTAGTGGTGGATTCGCGAATATCAATAAATATGGGACGAATTTTGAACCATCAAAAGACGATTTCCTAAATTCAAATCACGAAGAAACTTATACTCGTATCTTATTGGACATATTATCAGCCAAAAATTCGGGGAATTCACGCTGCATTATTGATTGCAACGATACAGATCTTCTACTCTTATTAATTTATTTTAAGTAGTGTTAAACCAAAAAGATATGGTTCAGAATAGGGCAAGGAGACTCATGACGATTTATAGCAGTACATGATTTAAATTTGGATTAAAAACTTCTAAAAAATGTGCCTGATTTTCATTTTGTGACAGGTCGTGATACAACCAGCCAATTGTCTGACATTGAAAAAATAACCTGTCAGAAAATCTACCTTCAACACTATCACCTTTTGGATGGATTTGGCACTGATTCGTAGGTACTCTGAAAGCACATTCTCTAATCTTGAAATATTTTTCATAAAACTTTATTCAAAAACTGCCAATGTTACTTCCATTAACATTTTGAAGGGATTAATGGTCTCTTCAAAATAATTGCTAAATTGTCATCAACTGAAGACGCCCTATGATTACATAGTTTAAGATGTTTCTACCAGCTAAATATTTGGCTAAGCTCTTTAAAGTCATAGATGCAGCTTCCTAATGTTAAAGAGTATGAATAGAAAGTAGATCAAGATGGAAGGCTGATACCCACTCTAAGACTCTGTCCGACCTGTCACCAGACATAACAGAACTTACATCATGCAAATGCAAAAAAGGTACTATACACCGATAATTTTCATACATGTACAATATTTTAACAATATTATTGTTCTAGACTGTGAAAGCAAAATTTACAAATGCAGAAAAAGATATTGGTTGCATCGGTTCCTGCACCTGTATGGCACAGAAAAACTACATAAATTGACCATAATGTTTTGGAAAATGTTGATTCGTGTGGTGAATCTAATTCTGATTAGTTTGCAAGTCTTGTACTTATATATTTTAATATTTTTAATTTATGCTTTAAATTCTTTTGATTATTATTTTTTATTAGGAATTTATTGTATTCTGCAAAGCAATAGCCTTACTGTTTATAACCTATACTTATATATACTGTGCTTATACCTTCCATAAATAGTCTATATTTTCTTATTTTTTTGTTTTCCTCAAAAAAAAATCATGAAGTAATACAACCTATAATAATTATTCACCTTCAAGGCGGATAAATCAATAATCCCTGCATAACATAATGTAAGAGAGTCAAACAGATTGCATACATTTCAGCGCTGAGAGAGATGCATGGAGTCGAGAGACTGCTTCATTTCCTGTAAAACCATGAGAGCAGTAATTGTTTATTCCTATATTTTTGTTAATTTAATAGCAAAAAATATGGGAAAAGCACTATTACCTTGTCAATACATAGGCGAAACTTTTATGAAGAATATTTTTTTTCGTTTAGGCCTTCGTTTTTCGTCAAATGAAAGGTATATTTCTAAAAGATTTTTAAGCAAATTTGTCGACAGCCAAAATAAGTTTTATTATATTGTAAAATACATATTATTATATTATGCTATTGTGGAATATTTTTCGTTTCTTTTGTCTCAACTTCGCGGGTTAGAGTTTAGAATATGTATCCCTCGTATCTACATGCAATTGTTAAACTTATGAATGAATGTTGATTTTATTTAATCTCGGAACTAATTTTGTAGTATTTAGGCTCCACCCTTAAGTTGTAATTTTTATACCTACTAAACTACCGCTGCCCCGCAGGTCTTTCAGTGTGTAATGTAAATTTTCCTCTTAAACACACTAATTTATTTTATAACTAATTTAAAATTCGTCTATTCAAAGAAATAGAAATGCGGTACACTGCACTGTTATAGAAGAATTATAAGCATTTACGAGTGTAATATATAGATAATTAGATCTGGTAACACTTCCAGTAAACTTCTACAGCGCTCGCTTCACCATTTTCAAATCAATGAGGTTGAATAATAGAGAGTTTTAGCAAATGTACGTAAGATTTCCGCTAACGTTACATTAAACTTAGATTGTGACATTTTTCATAAACATTGAACGGGGTAGATTACAGTCTATCCCTAAGGTAACGTTAGCGGATGGTTAGCGGCTGTTTGCTAAAACTCTCTATTATACCTCCATGTTTCAGACCAACCGTTTGCATCGTCGTCCGGCGTAGACGTATCAAAAAGGGGTTTCGGATGTGACTTGCTGTATTAAATATACGAGCTACTTATGGGATTAGTGACCGGACTAGTTGAAAATGGGTCACCACACGAGACTATTATTTTATTTGTCTATATAACATACTCAAACACACATGAGAAGGAAGTAGTAGGCCACAAAAGCCCTAATGGTATGCAGAAACATTGCGGGTAAACGATGGGGATGTAACCCAAACATACTGCGATGGATGTATACTGCAATAGTGAGACCAATCATCACTTACAGGGCTACAGCCTGGAGTAACAGAACTAGTTTAGCTACTACGAGAGCTAATATCTCAAAAGTACAAAGACTAGCCTGTGTTTGCATCACCGGTGCAATGAGAACCTGCCCTACGGCCGCAATGGAGGTAATCTTAAACCTCACCCCTCTACATTTGATGATAGAAAATGTGGCAAAAAGGACACGATATAGAATGATATCAGAAACGGAGTAATCAGGACTAAAGATACCTGGGACATGCCCCAGGATGAAATGCTAAAGTACAGTTTTGTGAAAAACTTCAAAACCACAGAGCTCGGCTGCAAGAAAGAATGGAGCCAAGAATCCATCGCGCTTGCAACTGAAAGATATGCTATTCAGTGGTATACGGACGGTTCCAAAACCATAGAAGGAACTGGAATAGGAGTGTATAGGCCGAGAACCAAGCACTCCGAAAGCTTGGGAAAATAACCAAGCATCTTCCAGGCGGAAATTCACGCCATCGAAAAGTGTATCCAGTTTAACATCGAGAGAAACTATCACAGACAAGTGATTATCATCATGTCCGATAGCCAAGCAGCCATCAAAGCGCTGAGCTCTTACGTAACCAGCTCAAAAATGGACAATTGAGCCGTTCTGCGGTATCAGCAGTAACATAATATTAGGATAGATTAATAAAGAATTGGGCAGTAGAAGAACCGATAATTGGAACAATCTCTTGGGGCTGAGACAGGCTAAGATACTTCTGGGTGAATATAACCAGAAAATCGGAAAACTGCATCTGCTTGAGCAAGATCAGGCTACGTATTGTAACAGGGATCCCTACCGGGCATTGCCGATTAAAAGGACACCTTAGTAAACTGAGAGTAGTAGAGGATAGTGAGTGCAGATTCTGTGAGGAGGAGGTCGAAACATCCATTCACATTCTAACTAAATGTGTAGCACTCCAGAATCCAAGGGCACTATACCTAGGAGGATATCAAATAGAAGAGGGAGATTTACCTAGCTTGAAGCCACTCCAAATCCTACACTTTCTTGAGAAGATAGGATTGGAAGGGTCGTTATAGGCATTGAGACATTTCCTTGGTACATTAGCGACAGAAGGGGGCACAATATATCTTTTAAGTAGCAGTGTATTAACACCACATAACATATTCAAAAATTTCCTAATGATAATTTGATACTATCGAAACGTCTTAAAATGAAGAAATTAGAAGCAGAAATACATTCAAAAAATATAAATCCTTAATTTTTTTATTACTCCATTTTAAACTTTACTACTTATAAAGTACTTTAGCAATATTTTGCCCTTCAGATATCACTGGAGGCCGAATAAATAATTGTTAAAGTTAAAAATGTTATGTCCCCTATAATAGGAAGAGTGAAATAGAAAAATAATTAGGTGTCAGTTCTTTTTTAACAATTCTGGACAATGCATTAAGTGGTTTTGCAACAAAATAAAAAGGGTAGCGTCGATAAAAATTTACTGATAGTATATTTTAAACTTCCTGTAGTTGTCGATGTGTATTTTAAATAAATAATAATAAGTTTTTTTTTTACTTCGATAGGCAGTAGTAAAATTGGTTACAAACCTAAACCGCTTGAGTGCATTTAAGCGGTACCCTATGCATTTAATATAATTGCAACATCATTATATTCCCTAATAAACTAAATGTCAGAAACTTTATATATACCAATAAAAACTCCCAGGCCGGATATTTTGGTAAGAAATAGAAATATTTTAATTCTGTAAAATCCAGTTCACAGAGCACCGTGAGAGCTTCAGTTTTAGATATAAATTAATTTTAAATTGGTCAACATGTAGATGGCGCTGCGCTCAATATTTTTTTTCGATGGGAGGATTTTTCTTACATAGCATATCTTGTAAAAAATGCATTTTTAGGCAGATTTTGTTCTATGAGTTAATTCGATAAATCTAGCCATTTTCAATATACAGAGTGGGTCACGCAAAACTGTCACCCTAGGTCGATTTTTATTCTAAATTGAACATATTTTTACAATTCAGACATCTGTCCACTTCTCCAATCCCTCAATTTTAAATAGGGAATGTACCCTGTACGGCACATCATTAAATAGATAATTTTATGGGGAATTCATATATGATTGTTTATTGTGATACTTTTAATTTTAGCGCTTCGCGGTCGGATTATTTAAACTGTCAAACTGACACTCTTTATAATTATGCAACAAGTTATCGATGTATAACCTGATTATTTTGAAGTACTTATAGTATTACTACTGAATATATCTGTTATTTATGTTTGGCGAAGAAAATTCTTTAAATAAAAGTTACTTCTAATATTATTCTCTATAATTCTCACTTTATACAATTTTTTCCATAAATGGACCGTATTCGAGAAATTTGACAAAAGGTGCAAATTCTGATTTTTAAGAAAATTGGTAAACTAAAAGTTGTTTGCAATATCGATCTCTATCATTTTTGTTTTTACATTATTTCTCTAAAATGGACCGTAATAGAAAAACTGGAGGAAAAGTGTAAAATTAAATTTTTTCAGTGTTTTCCTTTGCAGTGAATATATATCGAAAAATGTTTCGAGTTAGATGTATGTAAATGTATATATTTAGTTTATCCTTTAAACATTTACAGAGTTGCTGCAATAGGTTGTACAAAATAATCGGGAAAAGCCTGTAATAACTAGATAGGAAAGTCATGTGTTGGACACATCAGATTTTTTCGTAAATGGTTAATTTAAGGTCAATAAAATGAATTATTATTATTACTATTACTTATTATTGGCCGTCTTCACCGTCGTCAAACATGTTTTGCTTAAAACTGTCAACAGTATCAATCGCTTCACTGCTTTTTAAATCATGATAGTTAAATAATGGAGCGAATAGATTATGCTTTTATCCTTAAGGCCTACTAAAAAAACACAAAACAAAACAATGATAACTAACAAATAAGCTCAGACTGGATGAACAAAGAACTACTTAATAATATACGAACCAAAATAGATTCAAATGTTTATATTACATTGTTCTAAAAGTTTTATTCTGGTTCATAGAATTATTTAAATACGGTCCCTATAGGTTAGATAGATATTCTAATGTTGTAGGTAGTGTTTGTCTCGTCCGGCGGTACAATAAAATGTTACGAGCACTTTAGATTTGGGAGAGAGGGGACGCTTGTCGGGTCGCCGGAAAGTAGTTTACACAACTTGGCAAACAGGCAGGTATAATTCAACATTTGAATTATTTCGCAGAAGTGCATCTAATCGCCATCTATTGACAACTTAGTTAATTTGTAGTTTTTGTTATGAATTTCCTGGCGTGCAAATTCCGTCTTAAATAAGACTTGACAGAACAAAAATTTCAAACAACTGAAGTAATTGAAGCATTATGAAAAGAAAACACATTTTATTTAAAAATATTTGGCACCATTGTAACAATGTGTAGTTATTCTATAGGGTGAATCTAGGCGGAAAATGTCCTTAAAAATGGTTTTTCAATTCCAATTTTCTTTTAAATGCTTAATTAAAAGGATAAATCATCATTATTATTGGTTTCGATAATAAGATTGATAATTCAGATGCGTTGTTATAGCCCATTGAAAATTGGCCTACATGAACGTTAACTCTATTTTATAGTGAAATAAAAACCTAAACCTTTCCATTTTGTTTTGTTACTTCCCTCCATAAAAGGGAAGTATTGTAATCGTGAAAAAATCACCTTCCGATATTTCAGATTTTCACGTTTTAGGGTCCCTAGATTACGAAAAATACGTTTCCCCATTCCGTCGGTCTCTCTGTCTGTTGGGATGATAGCTCAAAAATGGCTTTATAGAAAAACTTCAAATTTTGTATGCAGATTCTTTTCTGGCTCAAAACCAGTTGTGAACGGGAAGTAAGAATTCGGGTGGGATCAAGAGGAAGATCGATGGAGAAAGAAATGTGAAAAAGGGCTTGTTTGGTGGTTTAATTTTAAATTATTACAATTTAAGTACTTAGGCGTTCCCTGTTTTTACAATTTTTAAGTTGGAGGAAGTTCTAGGTAAAATACTTTACAGATTTTTTTGTTTTATTTTTTTTTTTATTTTTATTTTTATTTTTTTTTTGTTGTTTAATAAAGAAACCTCAGCCCAAAAAAAAATTGATCTATTCAGTGTTCTTCAAATAAATTGGAAACTGGACCCTATCTCCAGTGGTTTATGAAATTACAGATGTGCATTTAAATTATTTATTGTAAGATTTTCGCCATAAAGAAGCTCTCTGATTTATTTGTGGAACTTATATACAGAGTCTTCCATTATATACCGGGTGTTCAAATTAAAGTGTTACAGCTATATACCGCCTTTTATAAAAAAAAAACGTTTCAGATGAAAGTTTTATAGTTTTGTAGGGAATTTTTTTTTGCTAAAATCGTTTTTTATAGCTAACCATAATATGGTCAACTTTTTTTTCGTCTAGCAAAATTTTCAAGTAGCTGTTACTCAAAAAGTAAAGTCCAATAAAAAAAATATTTTCATCAGAAGTTTCTTATTTTTTTTATGTACTTTAAGAATATGTAAAAAAAATGGGATTCCCATTTAAAAAAACAAAGTCCACCTCGATATGGCCATATTATGGTCAGCTATAAAAAAATGAATTTGGCCAAAATGTTTCCCCCAAAAAACTATAAAATTTTTATCTGAAACTTTTTTTTCTAAAATACATATTTTCGGCGGTATTTAACTGTAACACTTTAATTTGAACACCCGGTATAATGAATGGCCATAGAATAACCCTAGAACGCTTGGCCAATAATATGAAAATACAATTTATAATAGGTACAGGATAAAATGCTCTCCTTTTCTAAGATTTTATTTAGATAGAAGTAAATATAGACCACTAAACTTTAATTATAAAATGATTTATTCTTGATAATTCCAACTTTGGGATGTTTTAGTTTTGCTTAGACAGACAGAAACAGTGATGCAGGTGGTATGTATTGGATTTGTTAATTCTTGCCTCCAATTAGGTTACAGATTTTTTATTGAAACGACTTTATGTCAATATTATGGAAATCAACATATCTCTGTTTAAACTAATTTAAATACATTTTTAAATGTAGTTAATTCAATGTTCAAGGATGCAAAAATAAATATTTTAATCTCGATAACACCAAATTAAAATTTTTACATTCTTTTAACATCTATTGCTAATTAATAAAATAAATATGGTTATTTTTTAAGATTTAATAACTTGTCATCAAGACATTCTAAAAAAAAACAGCAGGTACTTAATTCAGTTGGTAATCCAAAATATATGTAAACTTAAATATTACATATCTAAATATTGTTAATTAACTTCTAAAGTTCATGTACTTGGACTTTCATCCTTAGATTTAAAAAACAATGAGGCATAATGATATTGAATTATATATATACCTTACCTACTTATTCATTAATACAACTTTTATAGGTAAAAAAAAATCAAGAAAAACATTAACATTTTAAAGAAAAATTCAAGATGGCTGTTTGTGAAAATATCTCCCCAGTTGCAATCTTTGTAAATATGTATATTGTACAATTTTGATTATTACCTGATGTACCTATTAGTGTTCATATTTAAAAAACTGTTGTTGGAAAAGTACCAATAATTTTGTTCTTTTGTTTTTTATTACAAATTTTGTATTTTGACAAAAAAATATATTAAGTAAAAATTACACACCAAATCTATAAAGTAATTCTTCCAAGAAAGGGAACTAAACCTTTCAAGAAAGAATTGTGTTTTTATTACATACATAAATTTAAATTTGCTACTTGATTAATCATAAATAACCATGATTTTGAAGTCAGTTTTTTAAAATTACTTATAATACTTGTTTACTTTATCTACATATAAATTTAAAAAGTATTTGTTGTGTAAATAGAATGAATAGAACCTCAAAAGAATATAAAAATAAAACTATATTATTTTTAAATGAAAAATACTTAGTAACTTTTGGTATTTAAGGGTATTTATACCCGCCTAAACTACAAGATTACCTAACTTTATATCTGAACACTATTTAAACATTAAAATACTTTTAATAACCAAATACTTATTTACATACCTATGTTTATGAAAAAGTAGTAAAATTAGCCACATGGTAAATAAAATTGTTCCAGTAACTTCACACATATCGAAGGCCCATGGTATTAATGGAACATTATCTAAAAATATATCAGGAAGAGGTGGATATCGTTGCATATCAGGTACCCTATCATGAACTATAACCATAACAAAAGCAGTTATCCAGGTTACTGCAACAACATACATGAGAGCTAATAGAGCTTTACTCTTCTCTGGTGGATATAATGGTCTGCCATCTTCCGATACGTCTGGTGAGATTCTTTCTGAGTCACCACCATAATCACTATCTACTTTGCTATATTTGTGTTGGCTGTATAAGGGTTGTTCAGAAACACCAAGTTCCACGAGAGTGTGTTGATTCTCTCGTTGTATTAATTTGCAAAAGACATAAAGGCACTTCCTATCTTTTAGAGTTAATTTACTTATAGGTTCAGTTTGAAAGTCAGTTTCATTTAAAACTAATAAGCACTTCCCATCCACCAAATTTACATCACATAACGCATGTAATGCGGAATCGGAAACACCTTCCTTTTTCAAATAAAATTTAGTGTCTTGGACAGTCCAATCCAATATTGCTTCACTACTGTAAGGGAGAGCCATTATAAAAACAATTTTTAGACTTCTTTTTACGTATTACAAAATATCACCTATTGGTCATTCTAATAGATACCGATATTGTAAACATTTGTTTTATTTGTGCGAATTACTCGGAACTTCACTCTACAGTATTCCATAACTATCTATCACAAATCACAATCAATGGCAATTTGCCACTTCACATAACCTATCACAAATATTTACTGTTGTCAAAAATAAAAAGGATGACATTGACACTTGACCTTTAAGTCAAGCCAGTTCGGATATTATACTCCGAGCAAAGAGTGATCTCATTTTGACAGCAATTAGAGACAAGTCGCTATCCAGAGTTCTCATTTCACACGGCCGATTCCACCGTTGTGTTAAACGAAGTTTAAATTACTAAACGAAGATTAAAATTACATTGTTAATGTAAACATGTCATTTTAATCTTCGTTTAGTAATTTAAACGTCGTTTAACACAACGGTAGGTTCTTGCGTTCGTCCCATTGATGCAGAAATGAACTACACCAAACCTTTCGTTTGGCCCAGTCATTCGCTGTTGGCGCAGTGTCCACCAGTGTAAATTACACCAGTTACACCCTTTGTGGTTACACCACCTTATTTACCCTAATTTACTTCCTCCTTATTCCTTCATTGCGTTCGGTCTGCCAATTTCCTTTAACTCCTTTCCCACTTATAACTCCAAACAACCCTTTTAGCGTTCGGTTTAGTCTGATTAGTGACAGTTTAACACGCTTAAATGTCATTTAAAAGCACCCTAAAAAACTCCGCTTTTGTCCCGCTCCAGCCCCTGACTATCCGAACTCGCCTATTATATACATGTCGAGTGTAATTCACTCCTGCTAAATAACTGATAGAGAAAATATCTACCAGTGGACACAACATCGCCGACAGGAAGGGTTTTACACCGGGCAAAACGAAAGTTTTAGTGTGCGTTGGTGTAGTTCATTCCTACACCAGTGGGACGAAGCTATATCAAGCTAGCGGGCACTCTGTGGCGGCACCATTCAAGACCTGGCGGGTTTTTTGTAGCTTTTTTGTAGCTTTTTTGTTACACTATTTGCGAATTTGTAGCTTTGCCCAGGTCCGAAAACACAGCGGATCCGCTAGCTTGAATTTCCATAAATTTCATAGTAGCGGCACAGATTCAGACCCAGCTGGTTTTTCGTAACTTTTTTGTAGCTTTTTTGTTACGCTAGTCTCCCTTTTGTAGCTTGTACTGAACCTGAGAAAAGCGCGGATCCGCTAGCTTAGCGGATATTTGTAGCGGCACCAGCCCTGACCCGGCTCATTTTTTGTAACTTTTTTGTAGCTTTTTTGTAGCTTTTTTGTTACGCCTGTCTCGATTTCGTTGCGAGGCCTGAACGTGAGTAATAATCGTTTCTCCATGAGCGTGAGAGAAAAGTGCGTTAATTTAAAATCAAGTTTCGGCCTCTACAAGTAATATGTACAACTCGATAGTGTGACTATCTGTTGCTAGATGGCACAATTATTGCATTTCACGAATTATGGCCATCTTCCATCCAATATATTTTTGAGAAATTTAGATATAATCTTAAAATCGGACATTTTCAACGGTATGTATATTAATTATTTGTCCGATATTAATGTAAAATACATATTGACAAGACTATTAAAATAGTTGTATGCCGGACGCCACTATTTTCCCGATCGGGCGTTTTCGGTTATTTTTACTGCTAAAAACTTACTGCTAACTTCACATCGGTGGTAATAGCTACCAAGCAATTACCTATTCTCACTATATACAGGGTGTTCCATCTCAGACGAGCCACCCCGTATAGTTCTTATCACATAGTAATTGAAAAAATTTCCCGAAACACGTCTGATGATTTTCTTTGGGGGACATCTTTTGACGTATATTTGAGGCATGAACGAGCTAATATAAGCGAGCACAAAATATAAATATATTGGATGGAAGATGGCCATAATTCGTGAAATGCAATACTGGTGCCATCTATCAACAGATAGTCAGTCACACTATCGAGTTGCACATATTACTTGTAGATGCCGAAACTTGATTTTAAATTAACGCACTTTTCTTTCACGCTCATGGAGAAACGATTATTACTCACATTGAGGCCTCGCAACCAAATGGAGACAGGCGTAACAAAAAAGTTACAAAAAATGAGCCTGGTCCGAGCTGGTGCCGCTACAAATATTCGCTAAGCTAGCGGATCCGCGCTTTTCTCAGGTTCAGTACAAGCTACAAAAGGGAGAATAGCGTAACAAAAAAGCTACAAAAAAGTTACGAAAAACCAGCTAGGTCTGAATCTGTGCCGCTACTATGGAATTTATGGAAATTCAAGCTAGCGGATCCGCTGTTTTTTCGGACCTGGGCAAAGCTACAAATTCGCAAATAGCGTAACAAAAAAGCTACAAAAAAGCTACAAAAAACCCACCACGTCTTGTATGGTGCCGCCACAGAGTGCCCGCTAGCTTGATATAGCCGTGGGACGAACGAAAAAACCAAAAGTGGTGTAACTGGTGTAATTTACACTGGTGTACACTGCACCAACAGCGAACGAAAGAAACTTATGTCAAATATGACATGTGATCTATGCATAAGTAGCATAAACACAAATGTTAAATATTGAAAAAGAAGAAGAAAGTGGTTAGTGTATATTGTTCTGTGCTGTTGCTGTTAATATATTAATGATTAATGAAAATGATGTGATCATAATTTTTAAATACACAAAAACTCTTCTAATTGTACCATAAATAAAAGACATGTCTTCGGATTCCGGTTCAGATAATGAGACGGACCATAGTATTAGTCCAAATAGAGGACCTGCTCCTACACCTGGCCATGGCTTGGATAGATCTCCCTCAAATTCTCCAGCTTATAATAACAAATCTAGAGATGTAAGTCAATCAAGAGACTCTAGAAGTAGGTCTAGATCAGGATCTCCTACTTCTCGTGCAAGGGATACACCAAAGTCTCATAGGTCTGGATCTGGAGATTCTAGAAGATCTGGTTCTCCAACCTCTAGAAGATCAGGTTCCCAAACATCTAGAAGATCAGGATCTCACGTTTCTAGAAGGTCAGGCTCCCACATTTCAAGAAGGTCAGGCTCTCATGTTTCTAGAAGGTCAGAATCACAAGCTTCTAAGAGGCATGGATCAGGTTCACATGGATCTGGATCACCAGCTTCTAATAAATCAATATCAGATAGGTCACGATCAGCTTCCACTGGTTCTAAAAGATCTGGATCTGTTGCATCAAAACGATCAGAATCTGCTGCATCAAAAAGATCAGGATCTGCTACATCAAAAAGATCAGGATCTGTAGCATCTAAAATATCAGAATCTGCTGCATCAAAGAGATCAGAATCGGCTGCATCAAAGAGATCAGGATCTGCTGCATCAAAGAGATCAGGATCTGCTGCATCAAAAAGGTCAGGATCTGTTGCATCTAAAAGATCAGACTCTTCTGGTTCTAATAAATCAGCTGGTAAGCATAATATTTGTCAGTATAGATAGATATATATTTTTTAATTCATGGCCTTGGCTACCCAGATATAAATAAATTAGAAATCGCAATATAAATAAGATTAAAAAAATATAAACAAAAATAAAACTTCAAAATCAGTACCACAAAATGTTTTTTTTAATGTTTTAAAAGTAAAAAATAGGTTACTGGTTTTAGCTCTAATGCCATCTTAATTTTGAGTAGTTTTATTTTAATTTATAAATATGACCACATTCAAGCAGATGGATGCCCTCTATGATTTTAAAAAATATGCCTATAACTTATAAATGTTTACATATTTTTGAGACAATAAAATACATTCACAATATACCTATTCTTAAAAAGAAAAATACAGTTAATCATTTAAAATCATATTACTAAAAGAAAATATTCACTTATTTATAAAAAGCAAATGCCTGATGTGAGTAAATTTTTTTTTAAGTTTCTAAATAGGTACTACATTTTCAATGTTGTCATAGGTTCAGGAAAATCTAGATCTAGGTCAGGATCAGCAGCCTCTCACCGTTCAGGATCAGCAGCTTCTCACCATTCTGGATCAGCAGCATCAAAAAGATCAGGATCTGGTGATTCTAAAAGAGGTGCTTCAGCGGCATCAAATAAATCAAGATCAGCTTCAAATGCTTCTAACAAATCAGGGTCCAATACTTCAAAAAGATCCAGGTCTGGTTCAAACATTTCTGGAAGATCTAGATCTGGTTCAAATGCTTCCAAGAGGTCACGATCAGGTTCTAATGCATCTAAAAGATCAAGATCTGTTTCTAATGCATCTAAGAGATCAAGATCTGGTTCTAATGCATCCAAGAGATCAAGGTCTGGTTCTAATACATCCAAGAGATCCAGATCTGGATCTAATGTATCCAAGAGATCCGGTTCCATTACTTCCAATAGATCTAGATCTGGATCGAATGCTTCTAAAAGGTCGGGATCTGGTGATTCTAGGAGATCAAGATCAGGTTCTGCAGCATCTAGAAGATCACGATCAGGTTCTAGAAGATCAAAATCTGGGTCACCATCTTCTAGACGTGCTAGTAAATCTCGATCTAGGTAAAGATATTTTAGAAATTGATTTATTTTTATCAGTTACCTTTTTAGATCTAGGACTAGGGTGGAAGTTCGCAGTGGGTCTAATAGTCCTAATTTGCAAATTGATGAAGAAAATCAAACTGGAGAAAAGAGACAAAGGGACAGCTCAGAAGAACCAGTTAGTACAAAAAAAAGAAAAGCTATTGTTTCAGATAGTGAAGATGACGAAGGTGGAGGAGAAAAAGAAAAAGGTGAATAAACAGGATACAGGATCAATTAAATTGTGCCCCTTAGTATTTTAGAAAATGATAATGTCTTTTTTAGTGGATGCTATTGATATTTTTGGTGATGCTGATGATATTAGTAGTGAAGAAGAAAAAGATAAAGCTGATTCAGATAGGGGTGGGCGTAGATCTCGCTCTGATGATGAAAGGCGCTCTAGATCTAGGTCAAGGTCACGATCCAGGTCAAGGTCTGGAGATGAAAGAGAACAGAGACCAGCAATTGCAGATGTAGGAAAATCAGTTATTTATTTAATTTTTCTACTTCATAGTAATTTTGGTTATAGGATGAAGATAAAGAAAATGAACCAGAACCAATACCAGAGACTAGAATTGATGTAGAGGTTCCAAAAATAAGCTGTGATTTGGGAAAAGATATTCATTTTGTTAAATTACCCAATTTCTTATCTGTAGAGACGAGGCCTTTTGATCCTGAAACATATGAGGATGAAATAGATGACGAGGAAACATTAGATGAGGAAGGAAGAGCAAGGTAATTAATTGATTAGATTTGGAATATAAACTTATCCTGTACTATGAGTCTATTTAAAGAACAAGAAGGAGTATGTTGTCAGAAATGTAATAATAGTACATGCAGTAAATCTTGATTTTAGATGAGGAAGGAACAGCAAGGTAATTAATTGATCAGATTACTTTAGAATATAATCTCATCCTGTACTATAAGTCTATTTAAAGAACAAGAAGGAGTATGTTGTCAGAAATGTAATAATAGTACATGCAGTAAATCTTAATTTAAAAATTATTTTACATTGTATTCATCTATTTCAAGATAAAACTTACTATATTTTCAGGAGTAGGTATAGAATATTTTGGTGACTTCTACTGTTATAACAATGAACCTAATCCATTTTAGTGTCTTATGTTAATAGAAATAAATACTTTTTGTTCAATAGCCTTTTAGTGGAGAAGGCCCAAATGTAAATTGATATTTGATTGATACTATGTAGAAAAACAGTTATTAAAATATAAACTATTACATATTTATAGACCTAATTATTTTATATAAACTAGGTTAAACTGGCGGCTGGGGGCGCCGCCCTCCCTGCGAAGTAGCAGGATTCATCTGCAAATTAGTATTTCTATATACTTATTCAGTAATTTTATTTAACTCCTACTAAATTTATCAGCAATAAATGCAATAATAAAGTTTGTGTGCGAACAATTTAATTAGCTACGGACGAGCCGGATCTGTACAATATGAATAGGAATAATACGGTTTTTCATATAAAAAATGCGCGATATAATTAGAAAAATTACGATGGGATCGTAATTTTTCTAGAATTGGTTGACGATTCCTCAGAGAGTGAGAAAGATAGGTACATTTTTCATGAAAATCAGAGATTTTTAAAAGAACAAAGTTTAAAAAAAACTATTTCTGAAATAAATAAAAAGTCACAAGTATGGCCCAAAATAAATGTAACTATCGGCTTCTGTCACCAAAGAAATTAATATATACAATAACAACAAATTATATTCAATTATGTAAAATTGGAGATCTGTAAATAAATAAGAGAACTATATTATTAATTCAATTTAAATAATTACAAAAATAGGTACGTCCATGGTTTATTCCTTCTTGTTCTTCAAATAGACTATAGCTTGATTTCCTGATACATCTAACTAGAAAAGATTTCCAGACTAACCACAACTTTTGATTAAATTTAATTAAATTTATACGTGATACTAAGCTAGATATTTGAGAGAGTACTTCTCTTATTTCTTTCTTTTCTGTATTCCGTTTTTATTATTTAAACATTCTGTGGCAAATAGACACCGTCCGAAGCCATATCTCTCACACAACAACACAACTTTTGATGCTTTATTGTCAAAGGAATAATGTGTATATAAGTAAATAAAACAGACCAAAAACAATGAATATTAACGACGAACAACTATTAGACCAATTTTGTTTACAACAATCGAATTGCAAGCATTTGCGGTGTTATCCAGGTAGTTGCCAAATTATGGGAGAGTCTTGTTTATGGTTTTAATTCGGAATTTACTCAACCCTTTCGAGAACACTGCCGATCGCATTGACAAATCCTTCAGACCGCAGCCGATGCTTCTGCGGATTTGTAGTATTCCGGTCTCAAACCTATCGTCTTGGAAGTTCAACTAAACACACTTTTTTATTTTATTTATCTAATATTTATTAACAAGATATATTTTGTTTTAAAAACAAATTTCTATATAGCCTAAAAATTAAAAATATAATAAAAAAAACATTTGTAAACGAGGAATTTCGTTTACTTATCAGAATTACCAAAACTATTAGAAATTATATTTAAAACAAAAGTGTCACTTCAAGAAAAAAAAAAAAAAAACGAAATAACTAAAACTGGAGTAGTGTGTGGAATATTTCAAAATACTACCTATCGAGCTAGTGAACATGTACGAGTCGGGCGAATCGTTAAGAGCTGCACATAAATCGTGCAATTATTGCGGAAAAAAGTAAATAAAATAACAAAATGTACCTCATGTGATGCGGTTTTTCATTTGTTCGAAACGTAAAATTTGTTGTGAATATCAAATGTTATTGGATATAAACGGATGATTTGTTAAGTCCAAGCATCAGAATCGACCTCTTAAATCAAGGTAATTTATTACAAAATTCAGAAATTAGTATGGGAATAATATGCTAAAGAAACTCTTATTCGAGGCAGAAAGCAAACAAAGAATTTTAGAAAACAATATTAGTCTACTACAAGAAAACAAACAATTATTACAAGAAAAGGTTGATAGATTACAAGAAAACGAAACACAAACACATTATCTACCAAACAAAAACCATGCCGATAAAGTAAAGATAAACACAGAACAACCTAGGTCAGGAAACAACCAAATAACGGCAAAATACAGGGCAATTCAACAGTGGTAAATCCAATAATAAAAGAAAACCAAATTTAGAAGAGGAACAAAGGAAGAAGGCAAAGGCAGTTCTAAATATTAATGATGACTTAGAATCAGACAGGAAAGATGAAGGATACGAAATAGTGACCAACAAGAAATTTAGAAGACGAAATTAAAAGGAAAAACTAGTTAGAGAAGGAAGAAAAAGGTATAGCTGTATTTATTTAGAATTAAAAGAAATATTACAGAAGATGACATAAAAAATTACATAAAGAATCAAATACATTTCAAAGAGGCAAATATAGAGATCAAATAATTACCAACTAAGGAGAACCAAACAAAATATTTCATGTTTGGTATCGATTTCAGCTTTAAAGAAGAAATTACAAACCAACAGCATGGCCGAAAAGTGTTGGTTTTAAAAGATTTGATTTTCCGAAATTCAAAGAATACCAAGATAATAGACAAGCGGATTTTCTATAGGCACAACATTTAAAGACAGCTAGCTATTGGGGACAAAAGCAACAAAGGAGCGAAGTTACAAAAAAGTAAAGTGGATGAAACGAACATTTTTCACCAGAATGTAGTCTTTGGGAAATGCAGTTGACAAACTAGAAGTTTTTGTAAATGAACATGAATGTAAAATCTTAGCGATTCCAGAACACTGGAAATCTATGGAACAATTACAGGAAATTTGTATAAAAAATTATAATCTAGCATTAGCTATTGTCAAAAAGGACTAAAATTTAAAGAAATAAAAAGAATAACAGAATTTAGACCAGAACATACCGGCGCATTCGTTTGCAAAATTGTTTTAATTCGTAATTTTTTTTTTAAATGTCCGGAAGACTTTCCTGATTATAAAAGTGTAAGATGACACTCGATATCTGTTGATGTTATTGTTTAAACAACGAAAAATTAATTAAGCCAGAAAAAAAATGCATTTTTTGCAATGAATTAATTTTTTTTTGTATTCTTTAGGATATTTCGAATAAAAAAAGTCCTTACGCCCATCATCGTATCTTCAACCCTTTAATTGTTATGAATTTTTTAAAATCCAAAATTGACGAAAATTCTAATTTTCTTGAATTAAATAATATACCTTAAAATTTAAAATGCTATAATTTTAAATTTTTTACCGAATATTCAAACTATAATAAACAAAATTACCTAAATAAATTTTCAAAATTTTTTTTGTTATGTTTTTTTTTACGTTATAACAATATGCTTCCTACGCGCGTGTACTTTTAGAGAAAAGTACTTCTATCTCATTTCCAACTCAATGTATAAGAGAAAGCCCGATTACGCGCTAAATAAATTTTTTGCTGTTTTTCAGCGGTAATAAGTTTAAAAAAATTATTATTAAGAGGAGTATTTACTTGGCTGTAGCGCGGAGCATGCAAGGGTTTCGTAGTACCCCACTTTTAAAGTTTATTTTTGACTTTTTCTGAAAGAAAAAAATATGTACGCATAGGTAAAGGTTAAATCTGTGCTCCTCTGGAGACACTTTTTCAAAATTTGATTCAGTTTTTTATAAAAAAAAATACAAATCTCGACTTTTTTTACCCATTTTCTCAATTTTTTCCAGTGGGGCATAGATTTAACCTTTACCTACACGTACATGTTTTTTTCTTTTAAAAATAGTCAAAAATAAACTTTAAAAGTGGGGTACTACGAAACCCTTACATTGCAAGATTTTTCGTCTGGGAAGTGGCGCCTCTGTTAGATTTTTAAGAAATTAATATTTGTGAATGAAAACAATTTATAATATATTTTACTGATGTTTTACGAGGGATAAATAAATTTTACCTATTTGTACACCTTATTTTTTTACGTAAATCAGTTCTGTAATACTAGGATTGGCATATATGTAAGAGTTCATAGAACACTAAGTTTACGGATTATTTTTTATTTTTACCAAAAGAAAATTTATGTAAGTACAGGTAAAAGCTAAACCCGTACCTCTCTGGAGTCACTTTAAAAATTTGAATCAGTCTCTTCCGAAAAAATCTAAGAAAAGAAATAGAAATGTTAAAAAATGCTAGAAGGGAACAATATATTTAATTTTTGCCTACAGGAGCATTTATTTTTCTTACAATAAAAATAGAAATACATTGAAAGCTTTTTCTACTATTTAGTGATTTTAATTCATTTTGTTATTTTTTACATACAGTAATTTCGCTCAATTGTGTTAAAATAATTTTACCATTTATTTATTAAAAAAATTATCCGAAATTAAAAGGTATACACTGAGATGTGAATTATAAAAATTTGTTTTTGTTTAACTTTTATATCGCACGGTTTTTTTTTTTTTTTTTGTTTAATGAATACCTCTTCGAGTTAACAATAATATTAATTCCAGCATGTTAACAACTCTTCAATCCGTTAAAGTAATGTAAATCATTTTTCTTTTTTCGCACGTGGCTTTGATCTGTCGCACTCTTTGAGGCGCGTTGCAAGAGAAGATTTTCTAAAATATAAGCCAATGTCTATAGATAAGAAAAAACGATTGTGCATTGTGGCACAATAAAAGACGAAAACGAGGCATTGCTTTAAAATTTGGAGAAATTTGTAAAAAATCTAAAATCTTTTATTTATTGCTAAAGATTTTAGCAAACTTATTTAATTTTAAATATAAATTGATTTTCATTTTAACTTAGAAGTTTTCGAAAAGTTCACTATATTTTTTAATTGTTGCGCTTAAATAGCGTTTAGATTAAAATATGAATTGATTTAAGGAGCTTAACTGAAAAACGGGAACTAATGCTTCGATTCCAAAAAAAAGTATTATGGTCAATAAAAGGAATTTCGAACTGTGATATCTTCAAGTTCTTATTAAAAACCTTTAAATATTAATATTATCATTAAACAAGAGTTATCTTTACAAATTGATACAAATATCGAACATAAGTTTGTTGACATAAACATTATTTTCATAATACCGACAAATAAATATATCTCTTTTAAAGAATGGTCATAATTTATTTAATATATTTATTCTAACTCTAACATGTTTTTGTTTTTATCTGTGGCAAATGGATATAATTACCAAAGCCAAAACTTTTAGGAAAAACAAATGTTTTTGTTTTTTGTCTAGATGATATTGAATACTAACTTTTTCTATATAACTTCTTATACCCGACATTGTGAGATAAAAAAACAGACAAGAGCTTACTTACAATTTTTCGGGTATTTCAATGTTATACAGTTTCCCAAATTATGAAAATATTAAAAAATTTAAACAGCCAATTACAGAATGTGTTAATATCTACAGCAGAACTTGCCTGACAACATCTTGTTTATTTTTTGGAAACAGAGAACGGTCGAAAATTATGAAAATAAACATATTTTTATTTCAAAAAAATAATAGGTCAGTTTTTTGTTTTTTATGTAAATCATATCATTTTCAAGGCAATAAATCAGAAGAAAAGTCACCGAAAACCGATTTCAAAAAGTTCTATTAGTTTCTTTTTAGAAAATGGAAAGAGAAAAACGTTTTTTAATCGAGTTACAATTTTTTACTAATTTCGCTGTTTCTCTTCGACGATATCCTCTTGTTTAAAATCGATAACTATAAACGGATTAAGATATTTTGTACCTCTTAAAAAAATTAAGAAATATTTTGAAGAATAATTCTTTTTTTATAAAAAATAGTAAATCACATTTTTGTAATTATACAAAAATTTTATTTATTTTTCCAATATAATATGGATTGCCCTCTAAAATATATATTTATAGTGGCTCGCAAACAGTCTGCTTTTTATATGGAAAACTTTTTCTTGTTACTTTTATCAGAAAATGTCATTCTTGATAAAACTTGATGTTTAATTAAACCTACAACTTTATTTATTTAAAAAATTCTGTATCATAAATATAAATTTGGCTGTACAGTGAACTAGGTACTCTTCTAGAAACCGAACCCACATTTTTACATATAAAATGAATTTAAAAAAATGTATATAATGCCATATAGTAGTTTTTAGTTAATACAATTAACACAGTTTATTAATGTTCAGCGATAATTCTTTAACACGGTGTCCGATTTCAAGAATTTTTTTTGCTGGAAAGGGGGTACTTCAGGGGTGGCCCTATATTTGATCAACATCTAATAATTAGGTCCATGAGAAAATCCTCAAACTCTTCATTTTTTATGTATGTTTAGCGATAATTCTTTACCACCTTGTCCGATTTCTATGATTCTATTTTTATTGTTAGTAAGGGGATACCTTATGGGTGGTCCCATATAAATTTGGTTAAGATGTAGTGATGGCATCTGCACGATTTTGAAGTCGGTTTTTTAAAATTACTTTTAATACTTGTTACGTAGATTAAAAAAGTTTAATAATTTGGTGCTTTCTTGATGCGTCGTTTTATGATTTCACTTTGTATATGTTTAGGTACAGATAATTATTATTATTACTGGCAGCTTATTTTATATCATTAAAATAATATTTTGTTAATCCAAAAAAGGCAAACAAAAAAGCCATGTCACATACAGTGTAATAATAAAAATTAGATATATAAATATAGTATATTATGTACCAACAGACTAAACTTTCACTTTTAATCCCGCCTTTTTGTCGTAAAAGTATTTTTGACGTCCGTACCGGATTTTGAACTGAATATTTTTGAAGAAAAATATGGTATGCCACTGCTTTTTCTAAAAACCAAAATTATCTTTAAAATCTTATTTATTTTGGAGCAAATTTGGTTTATAAATGTACTTTCGTACGACGCAACCTTTTCGCGTAAGAAAATAAAAACCAAAAATTTTGATATTTTGTTGTATCGGCACTCAATTAATAAATACCCTGTATTAATTGATATTACCTTATTCGAAACAATCGTCTATTTTTTCGTTATTTATATATTGGTTTTATTTTGCCCATCTTTCACAACTCTATGCTTCTAAATGTAATTTAATCTAACTAAAGCTATTCACTAAATTAAAATATAAAAATAATGTAAAACCGTCTAATAAATCGAACTGTGTTATAACAATATCTCACAATGCAGCAAGAAAAACAAATACGATTCTGGTTTCCCTAATTTAGGTAACTCTGACTCACTCAATGATGAACGTCGGCAGCCGTGGCAGGATTTTTCGGTTCCTTTGTCTCCTCAACTTCGCGCGTTAGAGTTTAGAATATGTATCCCTCGTATCTACATGCAATTGGTAAAATTATGAATGAATGCGGATTTTGTTTAGTCTCGGAAGTAAGTTTGTTGTATTTAGGCTCTACCCTCAAGTTGTAATTTTTATACCTACTAAACTACCGTTGCCCCGCAGGTCTTTCCTCTTAACATTTTTTATATTTGCCGATTAATAGTTTTGTATCATGTGATTTTTTTTACTTTTTTAGATACTTTCGATAACTTTGTTATTCATTGAAGTTAATAGAAATATTCCATCCACAAAAAAAACCATTGCCAAGAGCTGTCTAAAAAATAAATTTTTCTCACTTTTTTTCCAATAAGATAAAAGAAGACAAACATACCTGCCGTAATTCAAGGGAAATTTCTACCTGTTACGATGAGCATAGTTGACTCACCTGGTTTTTATTTTAAAACAGAGTACGCAATATATATGTATTCAATTTTTTCTATGGTTGTTAATTCTTTTCCACTATGATTATTTAATAGTAATATTCATTTTTTAAGAAAATTTTTACATAAAATTATAGTTTGTACAATTGTACATCTAACTAGTTTTTACATGTAATTGATTTTGGCAACATTCAATTAAACATCCGCATGTTTAGTTTTTGACATGAACAAGCTTTCGTTGCACAATTTTTTTACAGTTGCACGGTTTTGCTAAGTCTTCAGGTAATGGCAGTTTTATTAAATACAGTGGCTTTATTTGGTTATCACAGAAAACATAACCAAAACCAGATAAATCTAAAGGTTCATATTTAAATTAATGGGCCCGTTCACTTTCATTTTTGAATGTAAATTAATTATATATTTATAAAGATATTAAACTCTTTTGTCTGGTGGTACTTTTCCCGTTGATATATTTTTGCTAGAAGTAAGGGAATTCCCATAAAATTCTTTCAGTGACTCATTGCGTCAGAAAACCCCTAATTCTTTTCAGGTCTCGTATCGGTTAATAGTTAAAAGGGCGCGGTTGTCGGATGTATCATTGCACCACCATTCCTCTTCTGCATTTATTAAAGAAATTTACATGATAAAAATATATTATTTTTTAAAAATAATGTGTTTATATTTTCAGATAAAGCTGGAAGCCTTACCTTTTTTAAATTTTAATAAAAACAATTAGTATTACTCAAGCTGAATATTACCAGATCGAAATTTTATTTGAGAAAATGTATCTGGTAAACGTGACAACGTTGTAAGTACTTCTAAATAGTGTTGTCTACACACACTTCTAGAAATAAATGCAACGTTGCCACGTTTACCAGATAAATATTGCAAATCAAATTTCTACTTTTTGATTATGGTCTGGTTAATTTTCAGCCTGAGTAATAATAATTGTTTTAATTAAAAAGTAAAAAATATGCTCCCAGCTTTAAATCTGAAAATAAAAGTTCATGATTTTTAGAAAAATAATGGAATTTTACTATTTAAATTACATATATAAATGCAGAAATGCTATATTAGGGTTACTTCCGACAACCCCGCCGTCTTTAAGCATAACCGATACGAGACGTGAACGGAATTAGGGATTTTCTGACGCAATGAGTCACTGAAAGAATTTTATGGGAATTCCCTTACTTCTAGCAAAAATATCTTGACGGGAAAAGTACCACCAGACAAAAGAGTTTAATATCTTTATAAATATATAATTAATTCACATTCAAAAATTAAAGTGAACGGGCCCATTTGAATTCCTCCTAATATAAGTCTGAAACGAAGCTTCCGACGTGCATGGAAAAAATTTGTTTTGCTTATTTTTGCTAAATGGAGAAAGGCTTGGATATTTTTGAAATCATAAAATTTTATAACCCCAGTAAGCCTACTATGTTCATTGTAACAGGTAGTAATTTTTCACGGATCACGACAAGTGCATTTGGCCTTTTTATCGTATTGAAAAAAAAAAAGGTTGAAGAAGATTTTACTTCTCAGGCAGTATCTGACAATAATTTTTTCATGAATAAAAATAAATGTTAAAAATAAATGTTTCTGTTAAATTTAATAAATAAAAAAGTTATCAAAAGTATCTAAAAAAGTAAAAAAAATCACATGATACAAAACTATTAATCGGCAAATATAACAAAGTGTTATGAAAAATGTTAATAATTTTTTTAAACTTATTACCTCTGAAAAACAGCAAAAAATTGATTCAGCGCGTCATCGGGCTTTCTCTTACCCATCTTATACATTGAGTTGGAAGTGAGATAGAAGTACTTCTCTCTAAAAGTACACGTGCGTAGGAAGCATATTGTTATAACGTAAAAAAAACATAACAACAAACAGAATTTTGAAAATTTATTTAGGTTATTTTGTTTATTATAGTTTGAATATTCGGTAAAAAATTTAAAATTATAGCATTTTAAATTTTAAGGTATATTATTTAATTCAAGAAAATTAGAATTTTCCTCAATTTCGGATTTTAAAACATTCATAACAATTAATGGGTTACAGATACGATGATGGGCGTAAGTAAGGACTTTTTTTATTCGAAATATCCTAAATAATATAAAAAAAATAATTAATTGCAAAAAATGCATTTTTTCGGGCTTAATTAATTTTTCGTTGTTTAAACAATAACATCAACAGATATCGTGTGTCATCTTACACTTTTATAATCAGGAAAGCCTTCCGGACATTAAATAAAAAAAAATTACGAATTAAAACAATTTTGCAAACGAATGCGCCACTATGCCCTGCACTAATTGTCACTTAGTGAAGAATTTGAAGTAGCATCAAGTGAATGTTTTATAGAAAGAGACCATTGCAGTTTACAGGGCTGGAAATGGAGACTTTTATGAGTTTTTAAATAATCTTGAACAGCTTTTGACATATGTTTATAATTATAATAAATTAGTGGTTATTTTAGGTGACTTTAACATAGATTTAATGGATCATACTGCTCAGGTAATAAAAGTTCAGTTAAGTGATAATGTCAATACGGTTTATCACACTTATCGTAGACATTTTATAGAGGAAAACATACAAAAATTCCTTTTAGAGCTAAACTGGGAAGAGATAGTCAATGTAAATAGCATGCAAATAGAAAAACAGTGGGATTTATTCATTAATATATATTTAGAGCAGTATAATAAAAATTTTACATTAAATTCTGTTACTATAAGGAAAATACACAAAAAATATCAGCTAATTCAAGACATTATTAATATAAAAAACCAGCTTGATATAATACTACTTTTAGCTAGTAACAATAACATATATAAGGTTCCATACAAATTATTAAAAGAAACAGGTGAATAAAAAAGATGGTTACGATAAAAGAATACAATTATCTGACAATAAAACTAAATGTTTATGGGGAATATGTAAAGAAATTACTGGAAAGGGTGACAAAGAAAATATTGTGAGTCATGGCAATAAGGGAAAGCATTTTCAATCGGGAAAAAATAATACCACAGTAGGGATTCCACAAGGAAGCATTATGGGATCGCTATTATTTATAATTTACTTAATTGACTTATCATCAGTACCAACTAACTCAAAATAAATAATAACAAATTATGTAGATGACTCCAACCTACGAGTTGGAGGGAAAACAATACCAGAGGCCGTGATCAATGGCAATTTACTTTTGCAAAGAACAAAGGAATGGTTTTCACAAAACAAGCTGGTACTGAATGCAGAGAAAACTCAATTAATATTATTCAAATCCAAATATAGGCAAATAGACCAAAGAATGTTTCTTTGTGCAATCAGGAGCTGGATTTAAGAAATAGCACAAAATTTCTTGGAGTCTATCTGGACGAATAACTTAGCTGGTTAGATAACCTTTCTATTAAGTAGGTTAGCATATGGGTTTCGAATTGCCAGTAAATTTTTGCACAAAAAATCTGGTAAAATAATTTACTCGGGTAGTTTTGAAGCGGTATAAATATGGCATATTGTTTTGGGGCGGAAGCTTAGAAGTTACAAGAATTTTTGTAATACAAAAAAAGTGTTAAGAACTATAAACAAAATTAGTTTCAGAGAATCATGTAGTAAATCATTATGTAGTAAATTTGTGACGTCATTTCACTATAATGTTAATTATGTTTATACATTGTCCGCATTATTTTTGGAAATAAATATTATTATCATCAAAAGCCTTTCCAACTTATGTCTCTGCTTTAAAACATTATTTCTAAGTCTAAATAGATTATTAACCAGGCGGATTCGTCCGGTTGCAGTCCCTAACTCTATATCTGCGTTTGGGGATATATCCCGGCTAGTCTTACTGAAACATGTATCTTTTGCGTGTTTATCCGGTGCCGGTACTGAAAGGGTTAACATAAGGCCCAAAAGCGCACAAAGGCTTTCAAAATTACATTTACATTCTTAATGCCATTTATTGTCTGTTTAATGTTTTTTTACAGTGCGGCAATGGTGTAATGCAGGACTCATAGTTGAACGATCTGGTTCATTCATACAACACCTGTTCACACAAAGCATTCCCTCTTAAATTAACAGACGTTTTGCCCTTTCTAACGCGGCAGCTCTGTCTGCCTAACATAATCTGAATTCTTACAATAAATAAGGGCTTAATTATTAATAAATGAATTAGTCTAGTAGTTTTTGTCATTGATATAAAATTAATTACATTACACAGTGCTTTAGTGAGAACCAGATTCTAAACTAACTACCTAAACTGTTCATCATGTATACCCATGACTTTAACTGTTTTAGATTAAAATTAAAGGTAGAAAATACAATGAGGTGGCGAGAAGTTGTGGATGATGATGGAAATGTGAAAAAAGAATCAAATGCAAGAATGGTTAAATGGTCAGATGGTTCATACAGTTTACACTTAGGATCTGAAATTTTTGATGTGTATAAACAGCCTCTTCAGGTAATATGAGATTATTAGCAAATCATTAGCCAATAATTTGGGAACTATTTGAACATTTCTATGGTGTTGAATTGAATTTCTTTCAAAGCAAATATAAAAAATATTTCATCCACATTTTTTATATGCATCCTTTAAAAGGAATTTTAATCTTCAAATTTTTTTATCTAGTTGATATCAGATTGGGTAATCAGGGGAACACGATGTTGAAAAATTGAGGAATATCAGCAATTTGGATTTGTCAGGGTGATTTGGCAAATAACTTCATAAAAGAATAATGGGGCATGTTCAAAAATTTTGAAATTTTTTTTATGAATAATAGAGTTGAAAATAAAATTACATTTTTTTTATTTTTTTTTTATCTATTCATTTGCCGGAGTTATGAATTTTTTTAAAATTTATGACGTCACCGGGAATAGACCAATAGGAGCTAGCGCACAACGTTGCCGGCTAGAAGGTTTACGAGAAGTGATGTACGTTCGTTTGTGTACTCCTTCTTACTTTTAGACTTCTAAAACATCGTTAAACAAATATCTTTTAAATATATAATATCAAATGTTTTTTTAAAGTATTATTTCTGTTTAAACTTTTACCATATTTAAGGTTTCATTGTTTTAAAAGTCACTTAATAATTCAGAAAATGGCAAAATGGCAGCACTGTGTATGGCATCTGTCATCATAGTGTCTCCATCAAGAATTTATTTGGAATTTGATTGTTTAATTTTGTACTTTTTATAAATATTATGACTACGAAAAAGTGTTTTGTTCCAGAATGTGATAATGATTCACATTCATCTTCAAAAATATTTATTAGTGTTCCTAGAAATTTGGAAAGAAGAAAATCAACCTTCTACTAGCGATGTTTCTCGTGAACTTTTTAATAAAAATACACCGGATTATCAAGATGTAGCAGCAATTTCTGCTAATTGTCCCCTTCAGGAAATTGAAAATAAGGATACTATAAATTCTTAGGTGTATAACCTAAAAACCCTTCTGGAAGAAAATGCAGAATCTCCTGAAAGTTTTGAAGATACCGAATTTATTCATCATTTTGTGGAAGAACTAGTGATAAAGAAATAATGGAAAAATGTGGGTATTTAAACAAACTGGTTCCTGGATCCCATATAATGGCAGATAGGGGTTTCAGAATAATCAGCTACTTGAAAACATGGGATACACTTTAGTAAAGCCACACCTAGTGTATCACAGAATGAAAAAACTTCTCAAGAAGATGTACAATTAAGTAAAAGAATAGCATCTCTAAGAATACATGTGGAAAGAGTTATAAGAAGGGTTAGTTAATTTAACATGTTAAAACCACATTCGTGTGTGAATTTTAAGCAAGTACATTTACTTAGTAATATCTGCATAATTGCTTGTTAACTTACAAGAACCTATTTTGTAAGAGTAAATATTAATTTAATAAACTTTTTTGTTTTTTAATTTAATTTACCTAATTATCACATTTCAGGGATTATAATGAGTTTTTAAACAGCCAATGTAATTTTTGATAAAAATTTAACTTTTCAAGCAAATTGAAGAGGAATGAGTACCTGTATATGCATAGATTTGTTTGGGACTGAAACTACCAAAACAAAGGCACCTATTTACAGCAATTTAAAATGAAACATTTTAACAAAAACGCCTATGTCACAGTGATAAATATTAAAAACCAAGTTCAGTTGAATGTGGTAGCAAAGTCTATATATTCCAATAAATCGGGTAACTACATGTGGTATCACTGGTGATAAATTTAAAAATATCACAGTTCTTGCCACCTTTTTCAAAAAACCAGAAAGTGTGCCTTCTTATGAAAATGACAACAGTGATAAATGTGAAAAAAAATTTCATGTTGCTATTCGTTATTACGATAGTAAAACATGTTTGCAGTTCCGTTTATTTTTTATGAAAATCTAAGTAAAAACAACCAATGTCAAAGGGTTTTAATTTTTTTTCTGTCAAACCAAATATATCACAAAATTAAAAATTGATCATAGGTCAAGCTAAAGTAATACCTTTATTAATAGTAGCTTTAAAAAAGGAGAAAGAATAATATTGACTTAAGTTATTATTATTAACATTGGTGATTTTTAATAAAAACTTCAATTATTGTTTACAAACAAAAATATAAAAATCTGTGAAAATTTTATTTATTAACCTTTTAATAAAAAATGAGAAAAATGAAGTAAAAAAACAATTTATTTACAAATAAAAAATATATACAAATCCTAAGAATATAAAAGTACTGATTTATTTTCCTGTAGTGGATGAAGAGGTTTCTTTAACAATCTAGCCAAGTGTACATCATTATCAATAACACTGAGTAGATGTTACAGATGGTTCCTCACTTCTTCTATGAAGCCACATGTTTACAACCTCCTGAAAAAAATAAAAGGGTTAGATATGCAGTTACAAAATAACTATATAACCAGCTACAAAATGCCTTATTTTATGTAACAAGACGAGCACTTTACTAGCTCTGAACGAATCCAGTAAAGAACCTCTGATTTTCAAAACTTAAAAAAAACAAGCTCACCACATTTTCACATTTTTGAAATATTATAGAGCTTTTCGAAAAAACTGCTATTTTTAAAAGTACCATTTTTGTTTAAACAGCTATGTCTCATTTTAGGCTATTGAGTATTATAAAATAAAAAATTACGGGATGCTTTGTTAGCTTCAAACGAATCCAGCAGAGCACCCCAGTTTTTTTTTAAACCACACCACATTTTTTGGCTCCTACAATATTATAAAATATTCGAAATTTGACATTTTTAAAAAAAATTCGCAATTCCCTGACTTCAAAGTTTTTTTTCTGAAAACAAATATACTTACCACATTTTTAGGATTTTAAAACAGCCTAAACATGTGTCATAAGTAGTTGTTTTTATATATTAAAAAACTGAAGTGTCCTGCTGACTTTGTTCCAACAAAGCACCCTGTATTATTTAAAAATAGCAATTTTTTTAGTAAAGTTTTACAATATTTCAAGAGTCTAAAAATGGGGTGTGGTTTTTAGAAAAAAGCTTTAAAAAACCGAATTGCTCTGCTGGCTTCTTTCGAAGGTTAGCAAGCACCATGTATTTTTTAAAAATATAATATTTCAAGTGCATAAATATATGGTGTTGCTGTTTTTACAGAAAAAACTTTATAAAACAGAGGTGCTTTGCTGACTTCGTTCGAAGCTATCAGAGCATTTTAAGTTTTGCATAAAATTTTTGAAAAGGGTATAAAAATAGTCTAAAAATATGGCATGTTTTAACTCAAAATTTCATAGGTGCTCTGCAGCATTCTTTGGTATCATAATTATTACTAGGTTCACTAACAAAATCTATTTCTAGATTATTTTAACACTTGCTGCGATTACAAAAAATGTCTCTTTATGTCAAAATTAGAAAAAAAAATATTTATAAGAATAAAGGGCCTTATACACTGTTTATTATATGTGATATAAAAACAAAAAGCATAATAAATATTACAAACCTTGAGATTCAACATATCCTAAGCATTGTGCACTAAAAAACAGCCACATCATAAGGTTTTTGCTGTACTTTATGTTTAGGTGTAATTTGTCTCCTTCTCTCTTATGGAAAAAGTAAATATCTCCATATTCTTGCTTGGCAGATCTAAAAATAAAACCTGAGATAAATATGTTTTACTATAAAGTGTACTGCTTCATATAAACTGTAACTACCTACCATTAAAACAATTTATAAATAAAGTTTTACCTTTCTATCTTTTGGAAACTGAGTATTGTTAAAAAATGCAGTAATCATCTCGGTAATCATATTTTCGTTTACAATGGGAAAAATACTTGATTCAACTTTTATAAATACAGCTGATAAATTCATATTCTTCTTCCTTTATATATCCTATATCCCACAGGATAATTTACCCAGATAAATGCAGATTAATAATAAAATTAAACCAAAACAAAAAACTAAGGTTAGTTGTTAGGTGCTGTCAATTTTTAAATGTCACTTAGATGTGTGTTCACTTCGACATTCTGTATGTAGGTTTGTTCGTTGGCTTGGTTTTGTAAAACAAAAAAAACTTCGACACAAGCTGATTGGTCTATTCCCGATGACGTCTAATTTCAAATTTTAAATTTCAATTGGGCTTAATTTAAAAACTTTTAGCTTTTTTAACGAACTGATTATTTAGAATAACTTGTATAGCGACTAACTATTACAATATAGTTTATAAAACAGCATATCTCACATGTGAACATGGCCCATTTGGTATTTGATTCTTTTTCTATAAAATTCGATTTTGATGACTTAAAATGCTGTACAAACAAAAAAAAACAGGAAAAACCTAAAGTCAGACAAGTTCAAAAATGTTCCAATTAACTTTTGGGGGCTAACAAGAATATTATATGCAGATGCTTGGACTGGATAAAATTGGTAACACTTGCGATTTTTTCACGTTTATGTAAAACATTAGTGAACATATCTTTGCTAAATGGATCCCTCACTTATTACCAGAATATTTCTTTTACAAAACTAATGAAATTATCAATATTTTTTGCTGATATTTTTATAAATATGGTCTCCCTTAAAAGTTTTATTTTTTATTGTAGGGTGACCATAACCACTTGTTCATTCGTCAAGGTACAGGTCTTCAGGGTCAAGCAGTATTTCGTACAAAGTTGAGTTTTAGACCTCACTCTACTGAGAGTTTCACTCACAGAAAGATGACGCTGTCTTTAGCCGACAGATCTACGAAAACCACTGGTATTAAAATTATGTCTCAAGTTGGTGTTGATCCCGATTTGGACAAAGCTACAAGGATAAAGGTAAGAAAACGTTTTTTTCTTAATCTTTAAGTGATTTTTGTTTTCTTAATATTTTAGAAAGAAGAAGAGAAATTAAAACAGACACCTGTCAAACAAAAACCAACGAGAAAGAAAACCGATAATGCCGCTAGGTCACATGCTAGTAGTTTTACGAGAGAAGAAGAGGGAAGTGAAGATGAAGGTGCAATTTCTTTGAATGCCATCAAAAGCAAATATAAGGGTGGTGGAAACGTATCTAAAGGTAAACAGCTAAAAATATCCTTGATTGTGATCAAATACATATATCTTTTTACTTCTAGGTGGAGCCATTTATTCATCTGATGAAGAAGGTTCAGATATTGAAAATAGTCGTACAAAAAAGAAGGGTAAATTAGGAAACGCTCTTAAAGATTCTGATGATGACGATGCAGAGGAAGAAGACGAAAATAGTGAAAGTGAATAGAATGGATTGTAATTATAAGAAGAAAAAAAACGTTTTAAATTTAAGAAGTTTGAAAATAAATTATTTTTAATTTAATGTATTTCTACATTTTTTATATACATAATTTGAGAGGTAGGTAAATAGAGACGTTTTTATTATTATTTTTTTTTTATTCACACATTCCTATTCAACAAAAATATAAAATAGTGCAATACTTAAATACAAATATAATGGAATATGAGAGTATCGGAGTTGTATTATAACATAGTTACAAGTATTAATCTTCTCCAGCAGGCATAGCATCTTCTAATCTTCTAATAAATTTGACCCTTATTTCTGTATTTTGGTCACCTTTTAGTTGATCCTACAAAAAAATCCATTCTTATACAGATACATATCAAATCAAAATAGTTTTATTGTACAAAGATTTACATCTCATTGACAAAGCAAATAGCATAAAAAGGAAAACAATGTAAAATATATGTTTAAAAGACAAAAAATAGATAAAAACTTAAGAGTATAGTAATACATAGATAAAATAAAACAACGATTAGTCACAACAATGTTGCTTAGTCTTATTTTATTGATTAATTAATTTCAGTCCAAATTTACAAGTAATTTCTATATCTTAGTCTTTTGATTGCGCAAGTCGTGCATGTGCGACCCTAGATAATTTGCATTTTCTCAGCACTGGAAGTAAGAGGTAACTGCTGTTGTCTCAGCGAAATTGTTAATTGATTCTACTAGTGAAAAATAAACCCCTTTAGATATTTCAAAGTTTGGACTCTTAGAAACTGTTCTTATTGTATGGCATCCCTACGTTGATGTGTGGGCAAATTTTAAATTCTGATCAATGCAAATTCCTAGAAGTTAGAGTTTTTATGTTTTTTTGACCGAGAACAACATCTCATATATTACGCCATCAGCAAAAATACAGAGTGAGGTACACCACTGTCAACAATCTGAGGTATCATTCTTAACCACTACACAAATATCTTTTTGACATGACAATCGAAGGGGTAAGTGGATGAAAGGGTTATGTTAAAAAAAAAGTTTTTGAGCATTTAACTATTTAATTAGATTCATTGGCATTTTAAGTGAAAAATGTCTTTAAAATGCGTTTTTGTGAGTTAGTAAGAGTGATTATGAACTAATTAGACGCACAAGACCAGACCAAAGCAAGACACATATGAACTTAATTAATTCTTCATCAACAAAAAAAAAATAGGATTAAAAATGTTACATAACCCCTTTATCCACTTACCCCTTCAATCATTACAAAGCTCTTTTCTCTGAAACCATATTTTTTCAATTTAATATTATGTGATTTACAGAGTTAAATGCTTTAGATAAATCACAATACCGCTGCAGAAACCGATTTTTCATTAAGCTGCATATTGTCCCTAAACAAAGGGGGCATAAATATTAATTAAAATTAAAAATCGTAAACACCACTATAATCGTATGAATAATATTGAATACAAAAACACAAGTAATGACGTAGCGAGTGGCCAGTAATTCTGCGCAGAGAGATCGACCACGTTGATTGTACTTTTCTGAATGCCATGTGAAACACCAACAAGATGCCGACGAAAAGCCCGGGTATTCACGCATCGTCATCAATACGTGCTTATCTCCCTGACCAGAGGCGACTTTAGGTAATATTGCTAACAATATATAGTTTCTCTAAATAAAATAAGCAAATATTTATTTAGGAAATCAATCATTTCAAAAGGAAAGACTTGTATTTCGTGCAAAACTTTTTAATTAATAAATGCAAAGCGCTTTCGGCATTGTGCCATCATCAGTGCTTATTGTCCACAAGCATATCCAACAAGTTCTTAGTCATCCTCGCTCCCAAAATTAGATATTTCAGGATATTCACAACTTACTAAATCATAATTATTACTATTAGTAATATTTTCAAATTTAAATTTCTTTATACCGTGTCAATAAGCAATTCATTGGATCATAAGACATAAATTTAAGGCTACTGAACAATAGTAGTTGTCTATTTCATTAGTAGTTACTATAATATTGATAGGATTACTATTTTTCCCTCATGACCTATTAACTAGAGACCAAAATTCTTTTTGCATATTACTGATGTTTTCAATTCTTTTTTTATAGTAGAGCCGATTTGCTGGCGTAATTGTAGATCTATATATAGAACTATTAAGAATATGTTTATAATCTTTAACATATTTCTTAATTTCATAAAAACAATGCCTACTTTTTGCTGAGGGGTGTACACAAGAATTCCTAACATAAAGAATACCTGAGAATTCCCGGAAATACCCAATAATTTCCGGGAATACCTAATAATTTCCGGGAATACCCAATAATTCCCGGGAATTTCCAAATTTTTTTGCACTACATTTTTGTTTTAGTATCACTAACATTCTAGAAAGTAAAGTTTTTCAAAATATTTCCTTCTACAGAAGTGGCCTCAGCTTCACTTTCTGAGGTAATATTTTGAAAAGTTCTTGACCTTCAATTATGTTATCACTTTATTTTAAGTTTTCATTTATACTTAAATCATCATCCGAGTCACTGTCAGAATGAACATTTTCTTTGCCTTCTTCTTAACATTTTATGTACTCTATATTTTTCCAACTGTCTTTATATACCAACATATTTAAATTTTGACAAGACATTTTAACAACATTTAGAGCATCATTAACACATTTTTCAATAGCTGTTTTATTTAAAAATTCGTTTAAGTTTGGGTCTAAATTATGTTTAAAATGGTTCTCTCTAGGGAAAATAAATGTGTCAGATAAATTTGTTATACAGTTGTTAATTTATTCTATCTTACTGGTTCTCTTAATTGTTTCTAACACACTGAAATTAACAAATGGTTCTGTTAATTATTTCTAACACAACGAAATTAACAACTGTTGAGAAAGTGGATATCATAGATAGATTTCATAGCTCTAAACAGTTTTTCACATGGTTGAGAACTAAATAGCCATGGTAAAAACATTTCTTATGAAGTATTTTCATCAATTTGTTTATTTTCTTTAAAAAAAATATTTTACTTTATAATAACATGTGCATTAAGTTCAACACATAAGTAGCTATTTAATGTTATAAAATTATTTGATAAACTCAGGTTTTCTTCAGAGATTATTCATTGCCTCCAAATTCGTAGAAAGAACACAGCATACCACATACAAAAAATTCTAGTATAAATCGAAACATTTTTATCCAAAAACGCCACTTTGATCTTGTCCATTAAATTTAAGTATTCGACGGTTCCTAGTGCATCAGAATGAGTTTTTTTAATAAATTTTGCACCATTTCAAAACACATCTTTTCTGCAGATTTATAATTCATTTTATCATTTAAATTAAGATCAGATGGTATTAGCAGATGTTTATGTTTGGTGAATCTTGTTATCAGATCAACTAAATCATTTTTTTAAACTTCAAAAGACCCTATTACCATTTTTTATTTGTTTTTATTTTCATTTTTTCTTTTCTTTGTTATTAAATTTCTCACTGGTGCCTTCGTCATTCTGGTTACGTTTAGGGTATGATTTTAGCAGTCTAATCCTGAATTTTGTCTTTATATTTACAGAATCTTAGTGCCCATTAAGAGGCATGTGAAACCAGTCCCATGTTTCACAAGATTGTTTATCAGTCTTTTGGAAATTTGACTTGATTCGCATGGCTTTTAATAAGTGGCTATCATCATCCGAGGAAAATCCAACTATTGTTTGATTACTTCTTTTTCTAAGAAATCTCATCTTTTAAGAATCTCTTCCTAAGTAAATCTATTTGTTCTAAACAAATTAAGTACAAATTAAGTTTTATTGTTGTGCCATAATAACATAGGCATACTTAGCTCGAGAATTTTAAAAATAACTTTGAATAGTAGGTATCTGCATTTGTGACAGGATATAAATTTTTTTTTGGAAAACCTATGACATTGAAGGGACTTACAAATCCAACTATGCTGTAATTTTCTTTATTGTATTGAACTTTGTAATTCTGGTTCCATCTTTGCTAATCCAAACATATAATGGCAAATTATAATTTTGGAGATATTCTCTTAACTCTTTCATAGGCATATCTGACTCAATAAACAATGGAAATTTTTGTATATACTTTTGAATTGTTGAAATTGATGGAAGTGAAGATTTCAAATTGGCAGCTAAAGTTTCATATGCTAATGGTAATTTCATTAACAAATGATCTAACACAATAATAATAATAATAATAAAAAATTGTTTATTGTCCAACAGGAAAAAATACAGGGTGCTTAAAAAAGTTATATTTTGATAAGTTTTTAAATATATCCTTACAGAAGGAATCATTTTTTAAAAATAAAAATACATTTTTAATTAACAATAATTTAGACTTTTTTTTTAAAGTTAAAATTTTTGTACAGTATACATTTTTAAATAAAATGTTCGTACTGTTATTAATTTTTCCAATAACTTTATTTTGCACCTTTCTTGTCCTTTATGAGGGTTATTTGGAGAACAATTTTTATAGAGTTTCCACTGAATACCTGAGAATACCGGGAATTCATAGGTATTCCCAGGGATTCTCTGGGAATACCTAATAATTCCCGGGAATACCCAGAGGTCCGTATTTATAAACAGAACTCAGCTGAGTCATCCTTGAACGAAAATCGAAGTTCGGTTAAATTGCATGAATTTAGAGATGGGTAATATCAAATCCGTAAATGTACTTAACAGTTACAGATTTGCTAATATCCATATCTAAATTCAAGTGTAACACCAGAACCACCTGGAACTTTAGACTTTGTAACTGAACTTCGATTTTAGTTCAAGGACGACTTATCCAAATCTGACTTAGTTGAGTTTTGTTTATAAATACGGACCTAAAAGATGTACACAAGAATTCCCAATGTAATTACCCCTAGCTTTTTGCCAATAGTCTTATTTTCTTATGCCCACATTCTCCAGTTTTTAACTTTACCATTTCTCTCAGGATAAACAGAGTTAAATATATTCAATAAGAGTTCATGGAAGTTCTGTACTGGTTTGTACATTTCCAGTCAACCCTAGATATCAATTGCTGGAATTTATAGTTATCACATTCATTAAATATTCTTTTGTGGTCTTTTTCTTAAGGAATGCTAAAATTTTATTCTATGCTAAATAGTCAATGTTTGATAAAAATAGGTTAGGGACTAAAAGAACTATATATTTTTGGAGTAAGTACCTGAATTATCCAACTTTGTACATCTAACTGGACCATCTCTAGAGCTCCCCTGATTGCTCCACATATAACATTACAATATTTTAAAGTCTTTATATCATCAGGCAGTTCAACAAGTTCTGTTAATGGATTGCTGTCCAAGATAAAAGAAAATTCATCCCCAGAGGGACTCCAATTTGTGACATTTGGTTGGATTCCTAGATACATTTTGAAAGCACTTTGTATTTTATCTGCAGTGTCTTTTAGATCTAAGCACCGCCCTGTTCCGGTTTTTGCTAAAAAATCTTCAATAAGCCTAATCCCCATATTGTAGCCAAGTCTTTCTAGCTGTTTGGATACATCATCAACATTATCCATATCTTTAATCATTTGGGCAACTAGTGCCCCATAAGTCAACGTTACTAATTCTGAGTTCTAGAAAAATGAGGAGATAAATACAATAACTAATTTTTATTTGTTACATACAACTTTCTTCACATCGAACCGCGTCGATGACCGAGACATGGTTGAGCTATATTATCTAAAATATTGAAAAATTTTCTATTAAATTTACGAAATAAGTAGCTGAAATAAGAAACTTCTTCAACTTTGGAAACGAAAATCACAGAAGAAAATAAACCTACTTTCTGTCAGTGTCACAGTGACACTGTTTTGTCACGTCGCCTGTCACTAATGTCAAATCAAATTTTTAAAAAACTATCACTTGTGGTTGTAACCTCTTCGTAATATTGGTTGACTATATAGTAGTGTAACGTTTTATTAATTTATTGAAAACACTTTATTTACAATTTATTTATAATGTACTAATATATTTATATAATACTTAGGCACTATTATAACTCACAATTCTAATTTATTTATTACAATTTATCTTTTTTGTCTAACACTGAAATAGACCCGTCCGTCGACAACTCGCGTTATTTATATAAAACCAGCTCTGTACCAGTAGTTTCTAGACGATCTCGAATTTCTAAGAATTCCATCTCTATGACTCAATGCCCACGTATCATTGATATTGTTGTTGCTCGGTTGTAACACCATATCTTGCTTTTCCGGCACCTTCATATGCACTCATAAATTCTTCAAAGATAAGGTCAGGTGTTTGTTGGAGCTGGTTTACTTCTTCCTCTGGTCACCCTCAAATGGCGCCAGCCGGTTTTGGTGCACTATCTTTGGTTTATCATTCGGGATCTTACTTATACGGTAAATTACATCATTGATTTTTTTTCTTAATGAGGTACGGACCTTCCCAAGACCTTTAAAGCTTCGCAGAATAACCCTTTTATATTCTTGGGTTATGAAGCCAGACTTTGTCACCTTCCTTGAAACATCCTTCAGTGGCTTGGATATCGTATCGCTTTTTTATTCTGTCGTTGGCGATTTGAAGATGCAAGCGAACTAATTCATGCATGTCGTCCATTTTTCTTCGTAACTGGATCACATAATCTTCTCCGGCTATGTCTTCTCTAGGTCGGCATCCAAACTCGAGGTCATACGTTAATCTCATCTCACTCCCGAGCAGCACCTTTGCTGGTATTTAGCCTGCAGATTCATTGACAGCGAATCTATATGTCATAGCGAAGAGCGAAAGATACTCATCCCAATCTCGCTGATGGTTGGAAACTGCTTTTGACAGGTATTTGCCAATGATCTTATTTATTCGCTTTATCATTCCATCTGTGGGTGCAAAGCGGAAGTTCTGGTTTTCTTCATGCCTACTCTATCACAAATTCCTCGAAAAAGCTGGCTTTCAAAATTTCTGCCTTGCTCACTGTGGATCTCCAGAGGCACTCCAAATCTACTAATGAATTCTTTTATTAATACGTCTGCAACAGTTGCGGCCTCTTGATTTGGAATGTTGTAGACTTCCACTCACTTCGTGACATAATCCATAACCACCGTCATGTATTTATTACCATTCTCGGTCATGGGGAATGGCCCAGCAATATCTAAGGCGATCCTCTCAAATGGGCTACCGACGTTGTACTGCTTAATGGGGGCCTTTCTTTTTCGTTGGGGTCCGTTACTCATTGCACAGGTGGTACATTTCTTAAACAGGAAAAATTTCAATTTTAGTGTGGTAAAATGCATTTACCCTCTGTTTACGGGATCAATAAAAATTTAATAGTATATTATTAAACGAGCAATTTATGGTAGCCATTATCCACGCAGGGTGACGTTTGCGTCCCGAGCCGTAAGCGAGGGGCGCAAGACACCCGAGTGAATAATGGCCATAAATTGCGAGTCTAATACTATACTTTGTCCACGACCATTATGGTTTCTTTATTAAACAAAAGTTAAGTGTATAATGGAAAGTTTTTATTAAACATAGGTAACTAACTGTTGTTTTTTCCACTTTTCAATTTTTCGATTTTCGATCTTTCGATTTTTCGATTTTTCGATTTTTCGATTTTTCAATTTTTTGATTTATCAATTTTTTGATTTTTCGATATAGATTTTCAATTTTTTGATTTATCAATTTTTTGATTTTTCGATATAGAAAATATCGTTATGAAAAGTATCGTCTATCTTTAGTTATCTACCGGAATGTGCCAGAATTACAAAAGCGTGAATTATCATAATTCACTCCGTGATATATGGGTACTATATGCTTTTAGTTAGGAGGTAGAATATTGATTTATTATTAAGTGGTCGTGGACAAAAAATATATTGCTAAAATTTATCATATTGTTACGCAGCACCCTGTAGCGTGCTGCGGTCGTCGTACGTAAAGGTACGAGTAAATAAAGAAGATGGAATAATCCATGTCTCGAAATGTCATTCCTTGTCAAAGAAAAGTCCGGATTGTTCGAGAAGGTTTTAGAAGGTCGAGGCTAGCTATATAAGTCGACGACCTGACGTCAGTTGGCAGTTTTATGATAGACGTTACATGTTAATGTTATTAGTTGGAGTTATTGTATCAGTTGAATTGAGTTATTGTAAAAGTTGAATTAATAATAAATTGAGATACCAAAAACCTGCGTAATAATATAAATAAATACCAATTGTTTGTTTCATTTAATTGTACCATAAACGTTGAAATGGTAATCTTAATAAAGTTCCATCTATTTACTAGTTATTAATAATAATACTCTCAATAATTCACCCCCTTGCGAGTGAATTTTAACCCCAAAAGCTGAGCTTGTGCGGGGAGAGGGACGGTTATTATTATTATTATAATTATTATTATTATTATTATTATTATTATTATTATTATTATTATTATTATTATTATTATTATTATTATTATTATTATTATTATTATTATTATTATTATTATTATTATTATTATTATTATTATTATTATTATTATTATTATTATTATTATTATTATTATTATTATTATTATTATTATTATTATTATTATTATTATTATTATTATTATTATTATTATTATTATTATTATTATTATTATTATTATTATTATTATTATTATTATTATTATTATTATTATTATTATTATTATTATTATTATTATTATTATTATTATTATTATTATTATTATTATTATTATTATTATTATTATTATTATTATTATTATTATTATTATTATTATTATTATTATTATTATTATTATTATTATTATTATTATTATTATTATTATTATTATTATTATTATTATTATTATTATTATTATTATTATTATTATTATTATTATTATTATTATTATTATTATTATTATTATTATTATTATTATTATTATTATTATTATTATTATTATTATTATTATTATTATTATTATTATTATTATTATTATTATTATTATTATTATTATTATTATTATTATTATTATTATTATTATTATTATTATTATTATTATTATTATTATTATTATTATTATTATTATTATTATTATTATTATTATTATTATTATTATTATTATTATTATTATTATTATTATTATTATTATTATTATTATTATTATTATTATTATTATTATTATTATTATTATTATTATTATTATTATTATTATTATTATTATTATTATTATTATTATTATTATTATTATTATTATTATTATTATTATTATTATTATTATTATTATTATTATTATTATTATTATTATTATTATTATTATTATTATTATTATTATTATTATTATTATTATTATTATTATTATTATTATTATTATTATTATTATTATTATTATTATTATTATTATTATTATTATTATTATTATTATTATTATTATTATTATTATTATTATTATTATTATTATTATTATTATTATTATTATTATTATTATTATTATTATTATTATTATTATTATTATTATTATTATTATTATTATTATTATTATTATTATTATTATTATTATTATTATTATTATTATTATTATTATTATTATTATTATTATTATTATTATTATTATTATTATTATTATTATTATTATTATTATTATTATTATTATTATTATTATTATTATTATTATTATTATTATTATTATTATTATTATTATTATTATTATTATTATTATTATTATTATTATTATTATTATTATTATTATTATTATTATTATTATTATTATTATTATTATTATTATTATTATTATTATTATTATTATTATTATTATTATTATTATTATTATTATTATTATTATTATTATTATTATTATTATTATTATTATTATTATTATTATTATTATTATTATTATTATTATTATTATTATTATTATTATTATTATTATTATTATTATTATTATTATTATTATTATTATTATTATTATTATTATTATTATTATTATTATTATTATTATTATTATTATTATTATTATTATTATTATTATTATTATTATTATTATTATTATTATTATTATTATTATTATTATTATTATTATTATTATTATTATTATTATTATTATTATTATTATTATTATTATTATTATTATTATTATTATTATTATTATTATTATTATTATTATTATTATTATTATTATTATTATTATTATTATTATTATTATTATTATTATTATTATTATTATTATTATTATTATTATTATTATTATTATTATTATTATTATTATTATTATTATTATTATTATTATTATTATTATTATTATTATTATTATTATTATTATTATTATTATTATTATTATTATTATTATTATTATTATTATTATTATTATTATTATTATTATTATTATTATTATTATTATTATTATTATTATTATTATTATTATTATTATTATTATTATTATTATTATTATTATTATTATTATTATTATTATTATTATTATTATTATTATTATTATTATTATTATTATTATTATTATTATTATTATTATTATTATTATTATTATTATTATTATTATTATTATTATTATTATTATTATTATTATTATTATTATTATTATTATTATTATTATTATTATTATTATTATTATTATTATTATTATTATTATTATTATTATTATTATTATTATTATTATTATTATTATTATTATTATTATTATTATTATTATTATTATTATTATTATTATTATTATTATTATTATTATTATTATTATTATTATTATTATTATTATTATTATTATTATTATTATTATTATTATTATTATTATTATTATTATTATTATTATTATTATTATTATTATTATTATTATTATTATTATTATTATTATTATTATTATTATTATTATTATTATTATTATTATTATTATTATTATTATTATTATTATTATTATTATTATTATTATTATTATTATTATTATTATTATTATTATTATTATTATTATTATTATTATTATTATTATTATTATTATTATTATTATTATTATTATTATTATTATTATTATTATTATTATTATTATTATTATTATTATTATTATTATTATTATTATTATTATTATTATTATTATTATTATTATTATTATTATTATTATTATTATTATTATTATTATTATTATTATTATTATTATTATTATTATTATTATTATTATTATTATTATTATTATTATTATTATTATTATTATTATTATTATTATTATTATTATTATTATTATTATTATTATTATTATTATTATTATTATTATTATTATTATTATTATTATTATTATTATTATTATTATTATTATTATTATTATTATTATTATTATTATTATTATTATTATTATTATTATTATTATTATTATTATTATTATTATTATTATTATTATTATTATTATTATTATTATTATTATTATTATTATTATTATTATTATTATTATTATTATTATTATTATTATTATTATTATTATTATTATTATTATTATTATTATTATTATTATTATTATTATTATTATTATTATTATTATTATTATTATTATTATTATTATTATTATTATTATTATTATTATTATTATTATTATTATTATTATTATTATTATTATTATTATTATTATTATTATTATTATTATTATTATTATTATTATTATTATTATTATTATTATTATTATTATTATTATTATTATTATTATTATTATTATTATTATTATTATTATTATTATTATTATTATTATTATTATTATTATTAATTATTATTATTATTATTATTATTATTATTATTATTATTATTATTATTATTAATTATTATTATTATTATTATTATTATTATTATTATTATTATTATTATTATTATTATTATTATTATTTGCCGTGGCGTTAATTAATATAAATTTATTCAGCTTGTCACTTTTTTTAATAAAGTGTTTTCGTACGGTTTTTACATTTTCTCAGTATGTATTAATATTTGACCCCCAGTCATTGAGCAAAAATTTAACATTTTCCACTGTAGAATTTGTAGGTAAAATATCTTAGATAATATAATAGCAGATAGGCCACCACTGCATAAAGTTATACAATATTAATCTCGCTATCATATAATCAGTATCTCTCTTTCTAATGAAGGCTTTCTCACTCGTTTTAGAATTCTCAGCAGTAGCGTACCGTAAAACAATTTCACAGGGTAATTTTAAATGCGAAAATGTTGACCAAATAGAATATAAAATAAAATGTTTTAAAAGGTAGGTAGGTGCATTTTTAATGAAGTGAAAACAAAATATGACTTTCTTGTTATGAATATAATATTAAAAACAATTACTTTTAACACCACAACACGAACAAATTTAAATTAAACACTGGAATAATTGTCTGAGAAAAGCTCTGTAAAACTGACAAATACAAACAAAGAGATAGATATATTTATCTATTTCTCTCTAATTAGAATTCTCGACCATATTATCATGGCGACACAAACATTGTTTACTGTCCTCTCTTTAATACTTACTTACTCTGAGGTAAAATATAACCTTTTCATAGTAAATCATCCTGTATAGGTATACAATAATGTAAACTGCCAAAGCCGACTTTGAACTGTTTAAATTTTACAATTTATGTGGGTATTTCACATACTTTGTATACGAGGCAAGAGAGAGGTCCGGCATGCCCAACATAGGGCGCGGCCATTTTGAACCCTGTGACACAGTTTACAGCTAAAGAATCAGATCGCTCACTCTGCATCGGCACTTTTGATCTCAATGTTTCAGTTTATACACTGTGCAACTCGGATAATACAATATATGACAACCGCCTATAATAAAACAGCAGTCTTCTGCGTATCCTGAATTTGTATCCGTGGAGTGGATGTTATTTTGGAACTTTCAACTGGTCCGAGTGAGCTAACTGATTCTTTAGCAATAAACTGTGACTTCAAAAATAATATTCACTGACACTGACAGCAGCAAGCAAAATATCAGGTGCGTTTTAATCATCCGCTTCTGCTTCCTTAATTATCGGTTTAGTCGTTTTAACCTGTCAGATTAAAACAAGAAAACCGACAATTCCGAAGCAGAAGCGGATGATTAAAACGCACCTATTAAAAATATTGCGCCAAGATGTAGGCAACACGTAATAAGGGTTCAAAATGGCGGAGTTTTCTATCTCCTTTTAAAAGGCACTCAGAAAGCTGCGCAATGCGACCATTCTCCGTATAGTAAAAGAAAATAAGAAAATCAAAGTATGTGGGGTATTTAAATATCAATTTAGTTGTTTTTGACGTGCAACTGATGCTATTTATTTAAAAAATAGTCAATCAGAATTATAATTATTTACATACTTTCAGAGCTTACATTATTTTCATTCCTTTAAAAAGGCCTTCAAAAAGACATTTTTTTAATAAAAAATTTAGACAGTAATGTGAATACAATACTGGATAAACAAACATTGTCGATATGTGCTCCTCACTCAAACGGCGATGACATATAGAAGCGTGCCAAATAACCAATTAGAACATAAGTTGATCAAAATCACAGACTTACGATTGGATATTCCAGTCCACGTTGACCAACGTTTCTTACTGGCTATCGTGGTCTATTACAAATAGAAATATGAGAAAGGCTTGATTCAGCCAATCAGAAGACGCTAAAATTAAGCTTTACACAATAATCAATCACCGGCCGGGCTAGTCGTACAGCGATGCCAGACAATTGATATTTAATTTTGGAATGCGCTAGTTCAGTGATGATGTAATTATGGTTCCACTGACAATTAAAGTGACAGTAGATTTTTTGAGTGCGTTTTGTTCGTTTTGTTTACCTAAATTATATCGTTTCTTTCACTTTTATAAATATATTCCTAAAGTAAGTAGATAGCATGTATCAAATATACAATCGTTTAGTTTTCAATTACATACCTTTAAACTATTTTTTATGACCTGTAAACAATATTTTGAAGTAAAATAAAAACAGTAAAAACGTATATGCCAAATTTATTGATGTTTTTGTTAAAAGTTTGGTTAGAATTAAATTTCAGTGGAACCAAAATAACATCACAATGAACTAGCGCATAGTAAAATTTATTTGTGCCGTCCACTATACGTGTTATTAAAAATGACCTCACTGGGCGTGGCTTTAATGGTATTCTAAGCAGGGTCGTATTTAGTTCTAATTAGAGTTGTTTGTGCAGATTTATAACTTACCTAAGATTTGTTTTAACATGTCCTCAGCTTCTCTGCCGCGTCCTGCAACTCCCTGTTCGTGAATGCCTGTGGCTCGTTTACCTAAATAGTTCTTTGGCAATTTTGAGATTTCTTTCCTCGGAAATCTCATACGGTGTCATCATATTTCTGAACTTATTTGTTACTATCTTGTAACCCTCTCCAAAGGGATCATTTTCCAACTCACTGCACAATTAGATCCACTTCTTGATCTTGGACCTATGTATTTCCTTTCTCAAGCGTCTCCGTAATTGTGTGTAGGCTGATTCCAACCACTCTACTTCTTCTGGTGCCCCGTTGCCTCCTCCCTTCTTCGTAAGTTTTCTCCTGGCTTCCAGACATCGCCACCTTTCTTCGTCTATTTCAGAGGTTCCCAAACTCTTTTGTTTCATAAACCACTTTCAAAATTTTGCTGGATCCGGTAGCTACATCACTACCAATTTCTAAATCTCGAAAAAAAAAGTGAAGATTAGATCTATCTATGGAAACTTGCGTTGTGGCTGAGTTTTAACGACGAATTAACAGTTTTCAAAAAAAAAAAAAAGGTTAGAATTGATTGCTTGATAGGGTTAATTATTTAATAATAAAGTCGACTAAACAAATTTTCAATTAAATTTTAATTGATTGTGCTGTGGATGTCAAAAAAGCAGTTGGCCAAACGAAAAAATAACTCCATCCAACTTTACTTTTTTGAAATCTACAGTGACTCACAGCACAAGAATCAATCAATTCTCACAAATTTTATTTAGAAAACGTCCAATTTGGAGTGGTAAAAAGAAATATAGTATATTTCTTTGTGTTGTAGGTATTTATTTAAATGTAAATTAATAAATTATTACACTAATAATTATTATTGTTATAACCGTCGTAATATAATTAAAATTAAACTCTTATAACGTAATGTAATTTCTACAATGGTAATTACAAAAAAAATATAATTTTAATGAGAGGGATGTACTTGATGGATTGCCAGAAAATTACCAATATTTGGCTTGAGTTTTGTAAGGAATAACCGTAAATCTCCCCGTTCTGTGATATTCAATCTGCTTCTTTTTTTTTTGTTAATAAGTTTGTAACGACACTAAAATTTTTTTGGACGAGATATGACGAGGGAAACTTTTGCTCAATTCCCCACAGTCCATGATATTTTTCGGGTATTTCTGCCTGCAGCCAAAATTTTTGATACCCTCTTTTAAATGCCACTTTCAGCTCCTCATAAGTGCTAAGCTCGAGTAGCTCCTCTTGTAATATCACATTCTCCACTTCCGTTTCATCAAATAGATTTATGATCCATGGTGGTATTTCCATAGACAGAATATCTTCAAATCTGAATTTAAAATCATCATGCAGGGCAATCAAATGCTGAACGTATGTCTTAATATTTTCATCAAGGCATTCTACCTGCGACAAGTTTGAAAACTGAAAATTCGCGCCGACCAATATTTTCCTTCATAAATTTCAATTTACCAAGAAAAGCTGAAATTACACTCTTTGTTTTTATTAAATTGAGGCTGTTCCCCTTGTAATTGTAAGTTGAGGTAATTACATTTTTTGAACAAATCTGTCAAATACGCGATGTCTGCTTTAAAATTAATCAAGTTTTCTTTTTTAAATCAGGATCTTTACTTTCCAAAAACTCTAAAACTGAGTCAAAAAGTAAATAAAATCTTGATAAACATGCACCTTTCGACAACCAGCGTACTTCGGTATGTAACAGCAATCGTTGAAAGTCTTCATCATTTTCATCGCACAATTATGCAAATAAACGAGTATTCAATGCATTGCTTCTTATTTTGTTAACTGCATTAATCACAAATTGAAGCGATTGGTGCAATCTATCACTAAAATTTTTCGCTACTAAATGTTGTCGGTGGATAATACAGTGAATCGCAATTACTTCTGGTATAATTCTTTTAAGATGCCTTATAAACCCACGATATCACCCGATCATGGCAGGATCTCCATCTTCTGCCACCGAAATAACGTTTGTGAATGGAATCGATTTTTGTTTAAAAAATCACCAAAAACATTAAATATTGATTCACCTTTAGTGTCCGTCTTCAAAGTTTTCGAGAATAGTAGCTCTTCATGAATTTATTCGCCCATAACAAATCGAACAATGATAATAATAATGCTTCATTGCCAGGTAAAGTTGACTCGTCCAGTTGAATAGAAAAATGAGTTGTTCGTAGATAATCACACAAGAAACTTTCAACATCAGAGCTCATTTCATCAATACGTCTTTGTACAGTGTTGTTACCCAAAGGAATTCTTTTGAGTATGTCAAATGAATATTTGTGCAGAACAATTTTTAGAACCTCTTCAACAACAGGTAAAATTAACTGTTCTCCAACGGTGTGCGGTTTTCCAGATTTTGCGATAAGTAATGAAATATTGTAAGATGCCCGCAAGCCATCATCGTTGCTTTCAGACGTTAAAGAGAACATACGGTGCACGGTGGGTCTCTTTTCATATTTTTCCTTTAATGTTTGGAAATATTTCAAATCTTTACCTATTTTATCAGGATGATACCTTCTTAGATGATCTTCCAGTTTTGATGGTTTCATAGAGTCATTGCTCAAAACTTTGTTGCATAAAAGGCATGTGGGCAATCGTTTGTCTGCCTTTGATGGAAGAAAACCAAATTTTAAATATACAACACTGTACTGACGACACTTCTTAGATTCGGTCATGTTTTGTATCAATTACCTACCTTTAAACGGGTAAGTAAATAAATAAAAAAAACTTTGTTTTAGTAATCTTAAGGCGATTCGAACTTAACAGGATATGACTGTTTTAACATAATATGATTAATCAGTTATTATAAATATTATGAAATAAACAAAGTTCCGGCTGCAAACTGTTTCTAATTATTAAAAGCAATAAATCGCTAAGATCCATAATAGAGGTTTATGAAAACGGCTAAACTTATTTTAATGTGATATATTATTTCATTTATTATATTTTAATATATTTCTGTAAATTCTATAGAAACTTTTAAACAATATTTTGATATCAAAACTCCGCAATATTTAAATGAATTAGATAGGTAATAAAAATAAAGTAGGGACGATAAGTTTAATCTTTCTTGGCTTAAAACTATATGCATATAACAAATAGGCAGGTAGGTACCTACTTACTTTTCCGACACTGGTCATCACTAATATCGATTCACTTTACTTTTCTTTTCGAAAGTCTGGAAACAAATTCAGTCATTGGCCAATACTAATATCGATTCACTTTTCTTTATCAAATTCCAGAAACAAATGAGTAACGATTATCCTTGACATTCGTATTTATATTGGTGAAGAATCAAACACGTTCATGCAAGATTGCAAGTACATACACCACAAGTCGTATTAATTTGCAGGTCTGAACAAGCGTTGCGGACGGGACGGCGGGCGGTGCGGCTACGACAAGTCTCGGCGCGTTGTACTGAATATGAAATATGTAAGTTTTTACAAGTAACAGTAGCTGAGCTTCTTAAAATATTATCTGCCCATATTGATAAGAAAAGTCAACATTTTAGTAACTAAAATGTTGACTGTTCATATTGTAAACAAGTTTTTTACAAGAATTTCTTCATCACATGGAAAAATGAGTAATCAATTGTTTAATAGTATATTGCTTCACTATCGAAACCAAATTAATTTTCATGCACTCCCGCTTACGATTGTGGATCCCCATTTTTTATTACGCTCAACATATACCCCCGTCGAGTCTCTCGTGGACCCCTGGGGGTCCACCTGGACCACTTTGGGAAATACTAGCTTTTGTATTTGTGTATAAATAACGCAATAAAATTATATGAAACTTTATTCTCCTTTTTTGACAGAACCTTTTCTTTCATTCATAAAAAGACAACTAATTCAACAACAACGATAAAACAAAAACATACATAGGTTGTGGGTTTGGTTCCATGCTCTATGTCATGTGTGACAACTCGCACTCTTTGAACGCGTTAATAAATTAATAGTCCAGTCATATTCTTTCAAAAACATACACAACATTTCTTCCCTCTTTTAAAAATTAAAGCGTATGTGATTAATTGGCCGAGAATCTGGATGGTGGGAATCTCGTCCGGTTTGATCTGCGAGGATTATGTGGCGCAGGTATCCTTTGCTGTTTTGGAACAATTGGTGTCGCTGGTACAACTGACCTTTGTTGTCTCGGAGTAAGTGGAGCAGCTGGTGCCCCAGGAGATGCTGCAGAGGAGGCTGTTATAACCGGACTATTTGAAGGTGCTGTAAGCTCATAGAAGCGTACTCGTCTTGGTAGTTGCGTAGTCTCTAGTTGTTTTGAGTTAGCTTCAGGATCACTTGGCGGTTTTTGATCTGGGAAACATCTAATTTGGTCGATGTGTCTTTTCGCCTTTTTATTGTCTCCATACTAAATCTCGTAATGGATATCTCCTAGGCGGGTAATGACAGTACCTGGAATCCATTTGTCCAACCTTGGGTTGCCAGACAAGAAATAAATGGATTGTCCTGGCTGAAATATTCTAAATGTAGAATCCATTTCGACACGTTGTTTCTGCATAACTTTGGTGTGCGTGTCTTCTGGTCGGACCAAGTCCAAGCGGGTGCGCAGGTTGCGTCCTAGGAAAAGTTGTGCCGGGGATTGGCCTGTGGTGGCGTGTGGGGCTTTGCGATACTGACGGAGAAACTCGTTCAGATTTGTTTGTAAGGTACTTTCTGTTGTTTCCATAGCTCGAAGGGCATCCTTTACCGTTTGTACATATCGCTCGGCTTGTCCATTCGTTGATGGGTGGTACGGAGCAGTCAGTTTGTGGAACTTTACGCCCGATCTTTGGAGGAAAGTTTTGAGTTCATCTGATGTGAATTGTGTTCCATTATCGGATACAATGGTAACTGGTACTCCGTACATGGCAAAGATGTCGTCTAAGATATTGACAGTTGCGATTGCCGTCGTCACCTTAGTAGGCTTCACTTCCAGCCACTTGCTGTAGGCGTCTACGATGATCAGAAGCATTTTTCCGGCTACTGGGCCCGCATAATCAACATGAATCCTTTCCCATGGTGCCTTGGGATACTCCCAGTGGTGTTCTCTAAATTTGGGTGGTGCATTTGCATATCTAGCACATTCAATGCAAGACTTGGCGGCACGTTCGATGTCTGCATCGATACCTGGCCAAAAAACAAACGAGCGAGCCAGCCCTTTCATTTTGACGATGCCGATGTGGGCAGCATGCAGATCCTGGATGATAGCGTCCCGTAGTATTGGCGGTATAACAACTCGGTGCTCAAATAATAAGCAATTTGCCGCGAGCGTATACTTAGCTTCTGGAGCTTTAAATCCATGACGAACAAGGTCCTGTCCCGATTCCAATAGTTTGGTGATGTTACCAAGATGTTGATCTCTCCGGGTCTCCCGTGCGATGGTCTCTGCTCGGACTGGTAACTGTGTAGTTTGATGTACGACAAATTGGTCAAACTCGTCATAGTTCTCTGCTTCCTCGGCGTTCGCATTTGCTTTTGACGTTTTGAAAGTCACGTCAAAGTTGAAATTTGCCAAATAGTCCGCGTAGTTGGCCATTCGACTAATGCAGAGCACCGGGAGTGACTTTTCCGGGTGTAGGATCTGTGTCAGCGGTTTATGGTCTGTGATCAGCGTGAAATGGCGAGCATAGAGGTAGTTGAAGAACTTTTTTACAGCCCAAACGATGGCGAGTGCTTCTTTATCTATTTGAGGGTACCTTTTTTCCGCAGCCGACATCGTTCGACTTGCGTATGCAATTGGACGTTCCTGTCCATTACTGAGTCGGTGAGATAGGACTGCCCCCAATCCCGTACTGCTTGCGTCTGTTGCCAACAGCAACGGAAGTGACGGATCGTACTGCATCAGGACTTGTGGCGAGATCAAAATCTTCTTGATGTCCAGGTAGGCCTCTGTACTAGCTGAAGTCCATGCAAAGGGGTCCTTGAGGAGCATATCTCGAAGAGGACGTTCCCTTGTTGACAGGTCGGGGATGAAAGAGCTGTAATATGTTGCCTTGCCAAGAAAAAGTTGCAGTTCCTCCGGTGTCGATGGCTTCAGAGCATCTCGTATCGCTTGAATGTGTCCATCCGATTTATGTATCCCATTTACGTCGACCTTGTGGCCCAAGGCTTCTAGGACTGTTTTTGCGAAAGAGCATTTTGAACGGTTGAGTCTTAATCCATGTATCCTAAAACGCTCCAGAGTTGACGTTAGTGCCTGCAGCAGGTTATCAAATCGATCCGCGTAGACGATGATGTCATCAAAGAAATTGACGACATTGGGTAGATCCTGGAGAACTGTGTCCATGCGTCGCTGCCAAATAGCGGGGATATTTGCTGCTCCATACACCGCGCGTGTTGGTCTAACGAGTCCATGGGTGGGAGTATTTAGCGTTAACGCGTGACTAAATTCTTCATCAACTTCTAGGTGCGTATAAGCGTCGACGATGTCCAGGTGGCAGAATAGGGTTGCGCCTCTCAACTTGTTGAAGAGATGCTCCACTTTTGGGATCGGATGTTCGTCAATTATGATTCTTGGGTTCAGTGTTGGCTTGTAGTTGCCGGTGATTCTTAATTTACCGTTTTTCTTGGCAACAATGTGGGTAGTTGAGGCCCATTCCGAGTAGTCGACTCGATTGTAAAATCCTGAGGCAATTTTAGCATCGATTTCTTTGGCGTATGCATCTCGTAAGGCGAGCGGTACTTCCCGCGCTCGGGAGAAGACTGGCATAGCTCCTGGTTTTAACTTCATTTTCGCTGGAGGACCTGTCAGTTTGCCAGGGGTTTCTCCAAATAAATCATCATATTTGGTTAGTAAATGGTCCAACTGTTTCTCTTGGTCGACGGTGAGGGCTTTCGGAACTTCTGTGGTGGATATTTGGTGCACTGGGGTTGGCTTGGTGAACAGGCCCTCAAAGTCTATTTCGTGCACAAATTCTGCGATCCATTCTCGGCCCAGAAGCGTGTCGAATTCTTCATTCACTACATAGAGATTGAGCGCCTTCGTGGTTGCTCCAATGGTGACGTTGACACAGACACGACCGATACAATTGATCCGGTGGCCCGTGTAACTGGCAAAGTTTCGGTCTGTCTTCTGTAAATTAAAAACATGATCAATTTTGTCAAGATTATGTTTGCTTATAATTGAGCAAGGAGCGCCTGTATCAAGTTCCATTTTGACTGTACTGTCCTCTATCTGGACTGTCAGTATCTGTCGTCCTGGTGATGGTACTGAGCCGATGATTTCAAGTTTACTTAACCGTTGTACTAAGTCGATTTCATCGTTGATCTCTCCGGAAGCAAGTTCTTCCTCGGTGAGCTGGTTCGTATTTTTATTTTTTCTGGACTTACATACCCTGGCGATATGTCCTTTCTTTCCGCATTTGTTACATTTGCTGTTCAAGAATCTACATTGACTACGAGGGTGTGTCTCACCACATCCTGCATATGTGTACTGGTTATCCTGGGTTCTGTCATTGTGCTGAAATTGGTTGTCAGCTGCTTCCTGTTGTCCGTATACTTTCTTTCGCCCTTGTTGATTCCAGTTCTTACGCGATAGCGGTTTCTCGTATCCAATTTTGTTTGTAAGCTCGGTCTTCGCTTGTGTGGTATTTACCTCATCTGTTGTATTGCGCATGACTTCCAGCGCATGTGCAATTTCGTACGCGTCTGTGAATGATGTCGGTTTCTTCGAAATTATTTCGTCACAAATTTCTCGAGATTCCAGACCCAATAGTAGTTGTTCTATCAACATCCGGTCGAGAAATGTATCATATTCGCAATACACGGCGGCCTGCCTTAACCTCAACGAGAAGTTGGCAATAGTTTCCCCTTTATTTTGTCTGATCTGTCGAAACTTTATACTTTCGGCGAATTTATTTCGAGTTGAATCGAAGTGGCGTATCAGTTTCGATCTTATTTCATTGTAAGTAAGTGTTTCTGGATCAACAGGACTCACCAAAAACTTCAGTGCGTCATTAAGCTCGGGCCCCATATAGACACGTGCGTAACTTGCGTGTTTGTCTTCTGGAATTTTGCTCAGCTTAAGTGCCCAGGAGAAGCGCATGAAATAGTCGCTGATCATGGTTCCATCGGTGGAACGATACGATCCCATGGCGAACGGAGGCGGGCGCGACAATGCTGCTGTGACAGCGGCTTCTGTGGTAACATTAGTCGTGGAGGCTTGGATTGCGTTAGCTATCATGCTGGAGAAAGTCTGAAGTAGTTCAGGAGTAACTGTCGGAGTGGCTGGCATCGTTGGTGATCACTAAGTTGGTGCAGGAACACTATATACTCTCGATCCCACTTCTGACACCACTTTTGTATTTGTGTATAAATAACGCAATAAAATTATATGAAACTTTATTCTCCTTTTTTGACAGAACCTTTTCTTTCATTCATAAAAAGACAACTAATTCAACAACAACGATAAAACAAAAACATACATAGGTTGTGGGTTTGGTTCCATGCTCTATGTCATGTGTGACAACTCGCACTCTTTGAACGCGTTAATAAATTAATAGTCCAGTCATATTCTTTCAAAAACATACACAACACTAGCCATTTCACCAAAAAATATTTTTTAGATGAATTTCGAAACGAAAAAAAATAACAATTTTTAATCGATTTCCTTTAACAACCTTATTATCCTATCCTAGAATAGTATCATCCTATATTATACAAAAGAAAAAAAATACCTACGTCAGTTTCGAAGTGTTTAATTTAATTTCATGATACATCGTTCCTAGCTCCCTTTTTAAATAATAAGTATATTTTCGATGTCTTCTATACATCTGGAATAAGCACGTTTTTTTTTTAATATTTATCGAATATTTATATATATTTTTTGAAGCCAACACTAAAACTATTATTATAAATAAGTACAAGTAAATTGTTGGGCATTTTATATAAAATAGCCGTATGCTTCGATGACGATGAAAAAGAGCACAAACTTTGTCATTGATCCTTAAAACCCCAATTTCTTTTTTGGCTCTTTCCTTATTTGTCAAACACGAAATTGTTTCAAATTCAAATCGAATAAAACCAAGAGGGGAAACATTCTTTGATATTAAATAAATGATTGACGAAATGCAATCGTATTGCATCGAAAAAGAGCTTTAAGGAGGTAACTTCGTATTTTCGAATTCCTATGGGTGAATAATTTACCGAAATAGGATCAAGTTTCGTCCCAGAGCTCAACGCTCGTTTTCCTTTGTGACTTAACTTGGTGGAATAATCGCGTTTAGCGATTTTCTTGTAATCTTCTCCTCATCATAGGCTAGTTGAGAGTTGTTAATAAAGTCATGATAAAGTCGATGTGTTAAACAAGAGAGATACGAAATTTATTTCCCGCGAGGGCTATTTTTGAGACGTGTTTTGTTTTGATTTGTAACAAAGCTGCAACGCTCAATCTATATGCATTTGTATGTTTTATTACGCCTAGTAAACGTTTTTGCGGGAATATTGATATGCTAAAAATATTTTAGTCAGTTGTGGGACAAAAGATGAAATATAGCTGAACGTGACTTTGTATTGAAACCATGGCTGTCTCTGTAGAGAAGCCAACACCGTATCTCTGCCAATACTAAAATGGAAAAAAATAATCTGTTTTTATGATAACCTGTCATGTTCCAATAATTTCCAAAAATGTATCAAAAACATTTTTGTTACTGATTTAAATAAAAAAACTTTATACCTATTCTTGTTGGTAATTACTGAAATATGAGACCGTAAATACTAAGTTCAGAATATATTTTTACTCTTTCGATGAGACAGTGAACTAAATAGAAAAATTCGGTTTTCTTCAGTTTAAATTTTATGCACATTCATTTCTTTCCGCCTAAAATAGGTCTATATAAGAAAAATTAAAAATCAAAAGCAAAATATCTTTTTTGCACCACTACTTTTGTTGTTAATTACTTAAACATGTAAATTGCATTGCCATAAGTACTAAGTTAAGATTATGTTTATACCTTCCTTGAGACAGTGCTCGAATGTTAAAAATTTAATTTTCTTCAATTCAAAGTGTGTGTGTGTGTGTGTGTGTGTGTGTGCGTGTGCGTGTGCGTGTGTGTTAATGGATCGTAATCGAGATATTTGTTAAAATGAGAAAATGTACAAATTTTGAATTTTCGAAAATAACTCAAAACTGGAATGAGAGAAAAATAACAAATTTTAAATTTGAGCTTTAATCCATCCTGCGATGGACTGAAGAATTTGGGTATAGTCGGAACAACTGGGGGAATTTTTAGAAGGTCGTTTATCTACTTCATGGAATATATCTGTTATTTAAGCTTGAAGAATAAAGTTCTTTAAATAAAAATTGCTTGTAATGTTATTCTTCATAATTTTTGAATTATACATAATGGTCCGTATTCGAGAAATTTGACAAAAAGGGAAAAATTCAAATTTTTAAGAAAATTGTTCAAATAAAAGTTGCGATATCATTTTCTATAATTTTTAATATGATTTCTTTAAAATGAACCGTAATGGAAAAATTTGAGGGAAAGTATAAAATATAAAATGTTTTTGTTGGCAATAAATATTTATAAAGGTGATACAATAGATTGTAAAAAATAACCAAAAAACTAGACAAAAAAGTCATATGTTGGGCACATCAGATTTTTTGGCCTTGTAATAGGCACCATTTGACTGTAAGTTTTGTACATTCTCCTATCCGAAGTTTTTGTATTTGGGTTGGTCCGGTTTGACCTTTAGAGCTGTTTAAGTAAAACAATAAATTGTCTTCTTTTTTGTTTTTTATTATTTTGAATTTCCTTTGCCTACATTTTAAATGTGAAAAATTAATGGTAATTAATTAGATATTTTATCTAAAATTTAATTTTGACACTGAAGGAAATCCAGCCGTAGACACGATGTCATGTAAATATAAATTTAGGACTTCATGATGATTATCAAGCATTAAAAAGTCAAAATCGTTTTTTTTGCTCGACATGTGAAGCCTTTATTCTATTATTAACAACGCAAATTTTGTAATGTCAAAACGTGATTCAATAAAAGGTATATTTTATGCATTTAATTACTGGTTTATACAAATCTACCTTTTTTTAACTTGCTCATCTAATTTTAATTACTCCGTATTGATTAATAATAGTAAAACGTTTCATCTACGTCCATTTCCATATATTGTAAATTGCTTATACAGGGATATTTAAATAGAATAATTATTAAATTTCTATGATATACTGGTTCACCCGATTTCGATGATAAAAGGTTGCGTATCTAGTAAGTTGTGAAATTTATTAATTGCGTTCTGTGCAGAGATAACGTTCTGTGACGGTCCGTCCCCGGCACCCTCTATTTGTGATCGTTCGTTATTTTACTCTGTTTGAAATGTTATTATTTACCTCACAAGTTTATTTTATTTTAAATTCTATACTTACTGTAATTAGTCTTTTTTCCTCTAGTAGTAATAATGATCATCTAGTTAATTGATAATTTATATAGGTACCCACGTTGTGATTATGTTAATTAAAGTAAACCAGGATTCGATGCCAAGTTTGGTGCAAATTGATAAATAAAACATACAAATTCATATTTAAACTCTTTTTATTTTCCATACTTTAAATGTGATGCAATAATTAGCAAAGTATATTTATATACCCACGTTGTGATTATGTTAATTAAAGTAAACCAGGATTCGATGCAAAGTTTGGTGAAAATTGATAAATAAAACATACAAATTCATATTTAAACTCTTTTTATTTTCCATACTTTAAATGTGATGCAATAATTAGCAAAGTATATTACAATTGTTACTATTTACTGAGATCTCACTTGAGTCCTGTCCAACCGCAGACCATATTCATTTGCTATCAATATATATTTTATTTAGGTTGCTGACCAACGGAGTTAACGAACAGCGTCAATTCGCCAGTTAATTAACTACTGTGTTGTTGTTGTTTATATTCTTATTTAAGTTGATGACCAACGAAGTTAACAAACAGCGCCAATTCGCCAGTTGGTTAATTATTGAGTTGATGTTGATTTGATTCTATTCTAGATATACACAGGTTGCACCCTCTTAGGTAAATATTTCGACGAGTATAGAGGTGATGACCAACGGAAGTAACGAACAGCGCCAATTCGCCAGTTAATTACCTTACTATGTTGCTTTCACCTATACTTTGTTTCAAACCTAGTAGAACTAGTTGCTTAGCGTATAGGTGTCCCCCCTTGAGCTAACGAACCGCGTATTCGCCAGTTGGTTAACTTACTATTAAACTTTACCATCTTGGTTTGTACAATTTATCCAAGATAGCACAATCCTGTATATTTCTAAAATATTGATTTCTATAATTTCTATTGAGTTAACTTAATACAACCCTGTATATTTTTTTATATTGATTATTATAATTTCTATTAAAATACTCAAAATTTCACCCATCGAAAACAGCTGTCTTTCGGGGTGTATGACCTGAAAGCCATGTAGTTTATTGATAATATTTTACAGCAAATGTCAAAAGCCATCGTCTCTCAAGAAAGTTACATAAATCTTTTGACTCACCATTGAAAATACAGTCATTAGATTATGAAACTAATTTCATCTAGCGTTGTGACGGCGTCGATTTAGGTACGTCGCACCGTTGAGCGTCGAGGCGCCTAGCGTCGTAGTGGAAAGGAAGGTGTTTAATACGGTACTTCATTGGGACAGATATACGGTAGAATTATGTAGGTGGTGCGGGACGTGACGAAAGGTGTCGACAAGGATTTTATGAAGGAAATATTTAGGGGCGGCAAGCGTCGGAAATAAGGCGTGGGACGTTGAGCGTCGAAATAAATGTTTGGTACGAAATACTTAGATGGTGCGGAATGTGACAGCGTTCGAGACGTAGGAAGTAGGACGGCAGGACGTTGGGCGTCGAGACGTTGACACCTTCGGGGATAGGAGGTATTGTAGGATAGACATCGTTTAGGAAGAGCGTTTTAGGAAAGGTACTGACTACTGAACGTGAAATATAACTGGATACAAATAATAAATGCATGCTTGCACATCAAATAATAAAAATAAATGCATGCACATCAAATAATTAAAAATGAATAAATTTGAGCTCCTTTGGGTTAGACTTCTTATAATAAAATTTTAATGGCTTTTGTGACGTCTCTATGTCTTTAGTTCTCATGGAAATACTGTGGGTGCAGGGGGTGGCTTATTTATTATGTGCCTTGAAAGTTTTGTGTATCGAAATATTGTCGAAATCGGTCTTAACATCAAAACTAGCAAGATAAGCAAGTTAAGTGTTTTAATGATAATTACTTCGTGAAAGAAATACGTTTTCTTGGGCTGGTTCTTAGAGACACGTGCACGAAATTTGGATATATTACTGACGTGGTTATAGATATTATTTATTAGGTGTCGTAAATAAGATTTAATTATCTGGGAGATTTTTCGTTAAATTAACGATTTAAAATGTAATAAGAATGGAATTAATAAATTATTAAGGTACCTGGGTGCGGTAGGTTACAGTTCCGGCGACATATTTTAATATTATTAGGGTTATAATAATTATTATTATGGATTTACGGGGACTCATTAGCACCTTTATGTGCATTAAGCCAAAGTAATTTATTTTCATTGCTTCAGTTCATGACAAACTCATAGACTTGATAGCATTTCAAGCAATTATACAAAAATATTTTTTGTTTTTCACAATTTCACAATTTTACAATTTCACAATTTTACAATTTCACAATTTCACAATTTCACAATTTCACAATTTCACAATTTCACAATTTCACAATTTCACAATTTCACAATTTCACAATTTCACAATTTCACAATTTCACAATTTCACAATTTCACAATTTCACAATTTCACAATTTCACAATTTCACAATTTCACAATTTCACAATTTCACAATTTCACAATTTCACAATTTCACAATTTCACAATTTCACAATTTCACAATTTCACAATTTCACAATTTCACAATTTCACAATTTCACAATTTCACAATTTCACAATTTCACAATTTCACAATTTCACAATTTCACAATTTCACAATTTCACAATTTCACAATTTCACAATTTCACAATTTCACAATTTCACAATTTCACAATTTCACAATTTCACAATTTCACAATTTCACAATTTCACAATTTCACAATTTCACAATTTCACAATTTCACAATTTCACAATTTCACAATTTCACAATTTCACAATTTCACAATTTCGAAAGTTCACAATTTCACAATTTCACAATTTCACAATTTCACAATTTCACAATTTCACAATTTCACAATTTCACAATTTCACAATTTCACAATTTCACAATTTCACAATTTCACAATTTCACAATTTCACAATTTCACAATTTCACAATTTCACAATTTCACAATTTCACAATTTCACAATTTCACAATTTCACAATTTCACAATTTCACAATTTCACAATTTCACAATTTCATAATTTCACAATTTCACAACTTCACAATTTTACAATTTTCATACTCAGGTTTACGTCGCTTAACGTATATTGAAAACTAAACTCACACAGATGAACATACAGGCTTAGTATGCATCAATGCATATATATTGACGCTGTAAAGAGGTATTTAAAGATTTTGAAAACCAGCCTAAAATGGCGTCTGGCCTCAATTAGCACATTAAATTGCCATCTAGGAATTTCAACAGTTAATCTCCTTATAGAGCTTGATTTTTACTAAAATACCAATAGGCTTTATCTTCTTATAAAGATTCGTTCATTTTTACTGAAAATTTCATGTTGATATCGCTTTTCGTTTTTAATTTAGGATTTTTTTTTTAAATTTCAACCCATCTTAACCCCCTATTTTTAATCAGATTTGTTTAAAATCAATAGGCTTTGTCCCCTTATAGAGCTTGATTTTTGCTTAAAATTTTCAAGTTGATGTCACTTTTCGTTTTTGACTTATCGTTCAGACAAAAAACGTGACATCGGACAGAAGGACAAAGTAAACCCATAATAACTCTTCACAAACTACTGTGTGAGGGTAGAAAAAAAATGTATAAGATAAAATAAATAGTTTAAAGAAGTCAACAATAATATTCAACTTCTTTTATCAAATTTACAGAAATCTGTGAACTATAATAGTGAGATACACATTGTAAACTGTTATCACTCTTAATTCTCCATATGAACCTTTCTATGTATATTTCATAGCACATTACAAATTATTCTTGCTCTGGCTATTGCTGACTTTTGCATGTTCAAGTTTACTAAAAAATAATGTGTTTTAATAAATAACACAATAATAGTAATTTGGTCTCCAGCTTTATTTTCAAATTATTGTTTAATTGTAGATAGTATATTAATGTTTTGATATGTATTTATAGGGTTGATTATCCAGAACATTACAGATATGTGGGATGTGACTAATATTTAATACTTTTGTTGTTTTCGAGACATACTTTATTACCCACTGTAAACTAATTTACCAACAGCTTTATTTTTATTTAATACCTGCATGGATCCAAATTACCAATACACATAATATTTTTGAACATGATTGATAATTACAGGCAGACATAACTATATACAAACTATTTAAATGTACATATCATTTTTTAGGTAAAGTTTCTCATTATATTAAATTCAACTGGTTGATAAATTTTTCCGATTGAAAAATCATTTGTATCTTTATCCAACGTTTAGTGTACATTTCCATATGTAGTTACTTTATCAGAATAATCAAATTTTTCCTTTCAGTGGGTTTTGTGGAAAACACAAAAAATTTACAATTTTTTTGCTTACTTCTTACTTCGTAGCATTTACAGTTTGGCACAAAATAGATTAACATTTTGAATTAGTATTAAAATGGTCTTAGACACTGAAACAAAATATAAAATAAATAATTACTGTCGTAAAACTTTATTATAGGTAAATAAAATAACATAACCTTAAAAAGTTTTATTTACCTTGCCTTAAAGAAGTTTTTCGGGAATAATCGTTGAATTGACACACATACTTCCAATTTATTAAAGTCGCAGTTTTATTGAAACTTAATTTTTAATAAATTCAATACACAATTAAAATTCCTATATTATAAATTTTTAGAATTGGACAGCTTGATTGGAGATTGAAGATAGAGAATGAAGTAGGTAGAAGTGGAGGCACTTTGAGTCATATTTTGATTAATTTTAAGTTAATCATTTTATATTTAAAGATTGACGGAATGAAAATGTTTTTATATCATTTAAATAACGCTATTTAAAAAAAAAATTGTATTTATTATCACCAAAACTGACTAGCTCGAGTTTGACATATGACGTAAAAGGGTAATGCAAAAGTGCAGACACTTCTAGTACCGTCATTATATCTCTTTTTTCTGTCTATGATTTGAAAGATTCGCAGGCTCCGCCCTACTTTGTGACGTCACTGCGTGCGTAGCGCAAAATAAGATAATTTTAGTGATTTTAAGTAGGTCATTTTTCGTTTTATCGATTTGTTAACGTTTTGACATCTCTTTTAAGCTAGAGGCTTTAGGGAAAGCATCTCACTCAGAAAAATGAGCCAAACAGATGCGATTAGTCAGAGCGCAGTGGCGTACCAAAAAATAGAGATTATCACGTATGAAAACAATAAAATTATTAAAATTGAATTTATATTTTTATGTTATTTATTTTAAAATAATGTGGTTTTATGAAATCTAACTGAGTGTTCACTGCACAAATGAACCAATGAAGAAATCGCCCCTGCTCCATACGTTACAGATACAGCTCTATAAAAAATTCTTACTTTTTTTAACTAAAAATGAACAGATAATTTAAAACAATAATAACAAAGTGTTGTTCCCAATAGCATAAAAAATTAGCACCAACCTTGATAACGCGCCACTGGTAAAATTCTTTCTTAATTAGTTTATGTCAAAATATTACTTTATTAAAGAGCATATTGGTCAGCAAATTTGAAAATAATATTTAAAGGCGTTTTTGATTTATGGCAAAATTTGAATTTTGATTTCAAACTTTTAACACCCTATATCTCGGTAACTAAGTCCTTTAAATTAACAAGAGCTTTCTGGAGTAGAGCGTTGTAGGTCGAATCTACTAACACCCTGTATAAGCTATTTTTCCGCTTTATATTAATAATTGATAGTCATAAATACAGGTAAAGCTTATCCTATATGAGACAGAAACTGAATAATGAATAATTATTGTACCTACCTATTTAATGTAAATTTAACCTAGGTACAGAAATTAGAGAAATAATAAAGAAGTTTGAACGACCCTATATAAGTCAAATGCACCTATCAAACCGAAATATAAATCGTGACCCAAATACTAATTAAGTGACCATTATCAGTGCACGAAAATTAAAATGGGCATTAATGGATTGGTCCGAAATCGCTTGGCGAATATTTTAACATGCACAAGTTTTCAGTGCCCTTCAGAGATTAATTTAAATTCACTTCATGTATACAATAAACCCATTATGTTGACATGACTTATTTTGATGAATTTTTTAGGATATGTCCAAAGTGACGTTTATTGGTTAAGTCACTTTGATGCATGGAAATTGTTGGATTCGTTTATCTTTTGGTGGCACATTGAAATTTGATTTATATTGTTTCTTTGGAGCTTAAAGCTTGTCCAGCGGTTTTTTACTCGTGCGTCATATCATATTATGGGCTCGTTATTATGCATATGAAATGAGTAAAGACATTTTAGTTAAAACCTTAGATAAAAGTTTTATCTAAGGTTAAAACGGACTACTTATTCTTCAATCAACGTTTAACACGTTCACGACAGGTGGGTCATACCAATGTTTGCTAGTTTTTCCCGCTGAAATGTAATCCTGTTTTCCGATTTAAGAGAGTAATTTGTATTTTTGGGGTTAATGTTTTATAATATACAACAGTAGTTTGTGCTATATACAAATAGGGTTACCAGATGAAAGTTTCTCTGGATAGAACAAGTTTATAAAAAATCCGGACGTTACAAAATTTCTTCTGAAAAAGGAAGAAAGGTGATATTTTTCATATTATCTTCTTGATGAAATATTGGTTTTTACTAATTTAATTTTACTAATAAATTCAAAAAATAACAAAAAACATTTTTATTTCACAAAGATCATAAAGTTACAAGGTAAATAAGGTAAAGCAAAAAATTATTATTTTGTATTTTTTGTTGTTGATAAAGACAAATTGAAGAGCACAGAGCAAAAATGAATATCACTTTTTTTTCTTCTAAAAATGACTTAAATTCACGATAAAATAGCTGAGAGCCTGTCAGTATAGACTATCGAACGCTTTCCAAAACGTGTGAAAACCACAGATAGTTCTAGAGTGAACAAGAAACGAATAATATCAGCTATGCCAGTTTTTACAGCCCGACCGCGTTGTAACGTTGGCTGAACAATATAATACTGTATCATTTCGGTCATTAGTACTTTCAAATAAATGTAATCTCGATCATATCTGATTTAGATCATTTGTAATTTAGATCATATGCGATTTCGATCATTTATTCTAAATATGATCTTTTTGGTTTCGATCTTTTGTCACTTTCAAACTTTTGTCGTTCGAAATTTAGTATTTTCGAATAATTTCCAATCGAACTTATTTCACCATCTCGTTAAAGACAATTACTTTAAAATCAGGACACTTCTGCAAAATCCGCCCTGACACAACCGGACGTAGTAAAAACCCGAACATATCCGGGCAACTCCGGACGTCTGGTAACCCTACAGGTATATAAATCCACTTTTGTATGTTGGTCATATCGCAGAAAGACGAAGTTTGATTGCCTGAATGCGAAACGGACAATCCACTTAAGTTGTACAGTATATTCTACAAACCTTAAAAATTAATTTAGGCTATTAAGACAAAATAACTAATTTAAACATAATTTATGACTTTTACTAATTTATAAAATAAAATAAACTTAAAACAAAAAAGATTTTATTTAAATAGCCTTCAATCCTAGATTTGAACACCGGACCTTTGCATGGCAATCCAGTACACTACACTCAGCTCTATAGAGTCAACTAACTTTTTAATTTTCTTGTAAATATATACGAATATCATGTTATTATTTATCGATTCTTCACAAGAATCACTCATTATTAATTTTATTTAGTCTCAAAAACTAAAAAATATACACAGAAAAAAAGGTGTACTATATAGACCTTTTCATCATGTGATGAGCGCAAGCGCAGCCACCATGTTGAAATAGCGGTATCAAAAGTTTCGTACTGTTGATGGTGATTAACTTTTTTAAAACTGTATGGAAGCGCATAGTTGTGTGCAGTTGAAAAGGTGGCTGAAGTGTCTTGGACGTTTGTTACAAAGGAACAAAGTATACTGATTGAGAAGTTAGGTGTATCAATACTTCTTAACTGTGTAAAAAATTAATAAAAACAAATAATAATTATAATTCTATTCTAATTAATTATGCCAACCAACTATTATTACTTGCAAAAACACTTTAATTAACATGAAAGTTAATCACAAGTATAATTTATAAAATAAATTATTTAATATTTTGAGGATCAACATGACATTTTTAATCATATTACCACGGCATAAGAAACAATCGGCAGGCTCACTTGCCGCTGATCGCATACAAATATTATACTAAGAAAATTTGACCTTGGCGACGCCATTTGGGGGTCTTAGTCATGGTCGGATTAAAGAGTATTTAAAGATTTTGTAATAAAATAAGGTATTGATAGACAGGATCGTATTAAAACAAAAAAGTAAAAATTTACATAAAATATATTTTAATCTAACTTATAAAAACAGCATTAAGAAAGACAATATTATGCTCTAGAGATTGCGCCAAATAATTAGCTTGTTTTTATTGATGGTCTTAAAATTTCTATTAATATTTTAAAAGTGTAATATATGAGTAGCCTTAAATATAACTTAATAACATATATTTCTGGAAATGGGGGACAAGGAGCGTCAAATGTTATCTCGGAATTAATTAAATCTAAAAAAAAATTACAAACGCCGGATTTAGTGATAAATAATTCAAAATTTTGTTGAAAAATTATTTCAATTTTTGTTACTAAACATAGAAAACTATTATTTGACATTTTTAAATTGCCAAAAATATCTTCATTTGCTTTTTTTTTGTATGGTTTATAATAACAATACATGGAGCTTGTATCCAAGTCTTCGTGTGGTAAGGCATATTGTGTACATACGTCGCAATTGTGAATTTTAAGACATTTTTTATTAAAAATCCGCATATATAATAAAATTTTCTTAAAAAATATTAATATTTTATGCATGCAATTCATTAATATGCTTGTTTATATTTACATTTTCGACAAAATTGCCACCATTACACGCGATTTTGGAAAATGGCTCATCCTTACTAGTCCTACGAATTTCATGCAGCCTTACAAGTAAAGCATCCCCACCTGTTTCGCGGTTTTCAGTTCCAGAATGTAATACATTTAAACATTGCAATTTTTTGAACGTGCTTTGAAATTGGACCGATGTAGGGTTTACACAGTTACCATCATGGAGGAAGGATAATTAAGAGTTGCAAATTCCTCACATAAATTTGGCAGCATGTTTACCTTCAGCGACATATAGAATAGTTTTGTGAAATTAATACTCAGTCGGTAATATAGAAAGATGTAATGCTATTTTATTTTGAAAATTGGCGGGTTTTTGAATTTACTACGACAAAATATAAGAATTTTACATTTTTAATAGCATTTTTTTAATACGCATCTCAGGCGTATTACAAAATGCAAATAAAAATGTAAAATTTTATGTTAAATAATTTTAGAAGTGCAAAATAAATAATACAAAATTGTAACAACTAAATATTATTTGTAGAATCTTTATTGGTTACAACAATAAACATAATATACATTTTCTGAATAAACAACTATATTAAATAACATAAAACAAATAAAATTTTTCTATAATCGTGCGAAATAAAATAAGAGTTCCAGCCATAAATCCTGAAATGAAAAAAAAAAAAAAAAAAAAAAAAACAATCGTTGAAAGCGAAAAACTACTTAAGACACATGATTTTGATTGTATGTGACTCATTACTAATTTTTACTTTACTACTTATAATTTCTTTAATGGCTAATTTAAGATTTTCTTGCTTTTTGTTATGAAAATACTTTAGATTTATCAAGATTATTAAGCTATCAGAATTAAATTTTTGTTAGGCATTTCAATATTTGGGAATAATACAATTAAGATTAATATTCATTTTTTTCAGAAAAAAAAAGTCATTCCTTACAAAAATTCTGCTTGTTGAAAAAAATTACAAGAAAAAGTTTCCTCTTAAAGTTATGAAGGAAAACCGACAGGAAAACTGTGACTTTTCTTCGTAAAATCAATAGGTAATACAGATTTTTGTCAATTTCAAGTTTCTTCATTTATTAAGACCCTGTATACCTGACCTAACATATTAATATAGTAAACCTATTTTTTCGTCAAACAGAATTTTTTTATAATGACTTTTTCCTTAAAATAAAAATAAAGATTTTCCATTTTGTCAACTCCATACAGATGTTTAAAATATAACATTTTACTTTAAACCTTAATAATATACCTACATAAGTAAATATAAATTGACGCTAAACTATACGTGACGTTAACTAGGCACCTACCTACATCTTAGTAATAGGTTTATAACTGACAAACAGACCCATAACAGGATTTTTTTTAAAAGTATACCATACATACCTACTTAATAGGATCTTTAAGAAACCGAAAAAATCTTTAAATACAGTTTATTGATATAGTTTTGTGCTGCACAACTTTGCCCAGACATAGTAAAACACGTAAAAGTTAACAAATTAACACTGGAAAACAACTACTATATAAAAAGTGTCAAAAATCTAAAATTCTAAAAAAAATAACAATAACTACATAATACACACATCACAAACAAAATAAATTTAAGACCCACGCTACTGATTCCGAGCTGCTGCAACTTGTATGTTTCTGTCGATATAAACAACGACAGTGATGCCACTGGCTTGATTGAGAGGCTGGACCCAGCGTTGCCAGCAGCGTCTGATTTTTCGTACTAAATTCTGTAGAATTTTCGTAACAGATTAGGATTTTTCGTAATAGACTATTTTTTGTGGAGTTTTCTAAGAAATTATTATTTAAATGAACAAGGTGCATCAGCTGTTGCTTTTTTTAAGTAGAGGTTAGTCTAATAAATACAACTAATGGAATTATATAAATATTATAAATTATATTTATTATTACTTGTCACTCTTATCATAAAATAATGGAACGTAGAGGATTACGATCATGGTTGTTACGTAAAATTGATATAGATGTCGTTACTGGCCAAGTTTACAGTCGAAGTTTTTTCAAATAAACATAAATTTGCAGAAGAAATAAAACTCAGAAGATCTGCTCCTGCTTACATTTTATTTCAAAAAAAAAAATAAGAACAAATATTCTTGCAAAAGAAACAAACAAAAAAACAAATACAAAACAACAAAAAAAAAAACTTTATTTTAAAGAGAAAAACTTCCTCATTACAACATTACGAAATATAATAAAGATTTTGTGTAACATATACTTAACTAGAATTACTAGAAACTAGAACTAGAACCAGAAGTAACAGGTAACTAAAAGAAATAGGAACTACAAAGTCATCACATAAAAAAACTTGCACAAAAATAATAAATAGCTTCAAGTAATGTTGAGATATGATAAGTTTACTTACTTGCTCAACATAATTATTGTATTCTTGAAAAACAAATGCACCATAAAACAAGAAATTTAGATCAATGAAGATAAACGGCAGAACACAAATCATAATACACATTACACATCAAATAAACAAAAACGAAAACGTCAAATTTTTAAAAGTGAGGTTAGGATCAATGGTGTGGTAGTGGCTCCAGTTTTTAAAAACGACGGCGTAATTAGAGTTATGGTGCAAGCTGCAAAACCAGTATAGCACGTACAGGGGTACAAATTTTCGCTTTTTTGGTTAATTTTTTGAGATTTTTTTAATTAGAGGCATATAGCAAAAACGTAATAGATTGCTGAGCGGCGTAATAGCGTAATAAATAATTGCCTTTAGTAATAGATATGTTACGAACGTAATAGCGCTGGCAACGCTGGCTGGACCCCAAAATGGCGGTGTGCGCGTAGATGTGCGCGTAGCGTTGCCGCCAAGACAAGTTAGCCTGCCGATTGTTTCTTATGCCGTGATATTACTATGTATAAAGTAGTATTTAATATTAAAAAAATATTGTTTAATACCAGATAAGAATTTTTTTCTGTTGGACCACTTTCTCCATGAAAATGCAGTGAACAAATATAACTATATTTAGTAACATCATTAATCCATCGAAAACCGTTGTCACATTTTTTTACACCTAATGCACAATTTGAACATGTTTTAATTGGATTTTGCCTAATAATTTTTTACGATATTGCAGCCAAGGCTTTGGAAAATTTATAAAATAATATGTATAGCTTTTGAATGAATATACCGTGTGTCACTTTTACATAACAACACCGTTTCGTTGTTCCTTTCCATACAGATAACTTATTTATAATTAATTGCAAAAATGTATTTTTCAATTAAGACACTAAACTTATTATTACTTTACTTTTTCTTCCTTTTTTAAATGAATATAAGTACTTAAATTATTATTTATCGATTATAATTTTTTTCACTTGGGCATTTTAACATATGCTTGTTTACAAAAACAATACGAAAAAGATGGCAGATACTGACGCATGCGCACAAAAAAATTTGTGATGAAAAGGTCTATTCAAGATGAATGGTCTTATTTCAATGCTTTGTTGTGTTTGTATATCCGCAAGTAAAACTCGTCTCGATTTGAAATTCTAGTAATACTTGTTCAACAATAGCTAATAAGCCTTGCTTCAAGATTAGAATCAACTTACCCTAACCAAAATACCTCTAATTAAATGAAGAGTATCTATTGCTCAATTGCAGTGTTGTGTACATCTTAAGGACGGGGTATCCCTGTGTATTAAAATTGTATGTGTAGACCAAAAGTTAAATCGACAGTTTTCCGAATATGTAGTGTTTAAAAATCTAATTTTTGGCCAAATTAAAAATAAAGGTCTAACTTAGGTCACCTTACTATTGAAAATTAATAAATTTATTATTTTCAATAAAAACCAATCATGTAAAATAACCCCCTTTTATTTCATCTCAAAGGTGCCGTCTAGAATTATTTTAAACTCGATGTCAAACAAATAATAAAAAAAAAAATGTAATACGACCTAAGTTCAACCTTTACTTGGAATTTGGTACACTCAGAGTATTTAAATATTGTATATTTTTCAAAACGTGTAGATTTGAAATTTATAAGTCACTTTCTTTGAAAAAATATGTCAAAACGAATTTGGACCAAAAATGGCGTCTAATTTAACTCAACCCCGAAAAATCAATAATTACTTCATGTAATGTAATAAAAATGGTGCTCCGATCGATAATATTTTGACTAGTATTTGATTATTTCCGTTTATATTATGTGTGTTTACGGGGGATATACGAGATGATAATACTGCCTCTGATACTGTTTATATGATACAATTGGAAACGACCTTTTTTCATCGGCACTCTTTTTTCTGACCTTTTGACACGCGCCTATTTGTTATATGATGTATGATTATCGGTTATTTATCAACTAAAAGTATAGGAAATTAGTACATTGTGAATGATAATATCATTTTAATGCTATTTTTGAAACTAGTTCAAAAGTTGCATTTAACGATACTCAATGTTTTATTTTACCGTCAGTTTTAGTTTGACATATCCATCATTTTATGTTTACAAAGCTCAGTTTCTATTCGAAAGTAAGAGAAACAGTCAAAATAAAATGCGAAAAACACTTTTTATCAATTTCGTTTATGTCAACTGAAAGCGACAATTGCTGAAGACGTAACAAATAAATTAGGTCGAGAAATGGGAAGGATTTCTGAATCCTATTGAAAAAATCTCAGTTCCAATGGACACGTTCCATATAGACCACCTAGGACCTTTCGTTAAAAGCACCAAAGGTATGACTTACCTGATAGTTGCCATCGATGCGTTCACCAAGTTTTCTTGGGCAAAACCTGTAAGAAGTGCTCAAGCAAAACCTGTTATCACTTTCCTGGAGCAAGTTTTTAGTACATTCGGCGTAGTAAGAAGGATAATTTCCGACACAGGATCTGCCTTCACAAGTGATCCCTTCAGAAATTTTGTAAAAGAGTTGGGTATAAAGCTTGTCTTAAACGCGACAGCCACCCCATGAGCTAACGGGCAGGTGGAACGACTGAACAGAACTCTGTTGAGTGCTATATCAACTAGTTATGACGATGAAACCAAATGAGATCAAACGGTAGATGCGATTGTCTTCAGCATAAATACGTTCACTAACAGCACTACAGGGAAAAGCCCTTATTAGTTGTTGTTCGGATATTAACCGAGAGGGAAAACTGATTCATTTATCACTAATGTCATAGGGAAAGAGAATGTAATCGATGACATTGGAAAAACTACAAACGAGACTAGTCAAAAGATTAAAGAGGCTCAAATTAAGCAGAAGGCTTATTTTGATTCAAAAAGAAAGAAAAGTCATGGTTACGGCATAGGGGACCAAGTTGTGTTGCGCAGAACGAAGGCTACGAATGACGGCAAGAGTAAAAAGTTAATACCCAAATATTCAGGGACCTATGTAGTCAAGGACGTTCTTGGCCATGATAGATATGTAGATCTACCAGGTTCTAAACGTACGCGTAAAGGGTATCAAGGTGTTGGGTCAGCTGACAAGATGAAGCGCTTTAAACCTGCGTACGAGAGCAGTGATAATTCAGATGTAGAACCAGACGTTGCCGACGTGAGCAACTAGGTTTTTAAATAACTTTGTATACTTACCATAAAGTTGATAATGCTAGGGTGGCATTGAGGATTTGGGCGTCTGGCCAGCGTTTGAATCCTGTTTTCCATCCGGTCTTAATTACAACTTGATTATTTTTAATACTCGAGGTCTATTCATACGAGAAAGTAATTCGTACTGTATTTTTCTAGGTTTAAAGTTTGATTCCTGCAGTTTCCGGGACGGAAAAGGAGGGTAGCATGGCCGACTGTTACGAACTTTGGAACATCCCTGTATTATTTGAAGACACATTCTTTAACGTGTAGTCGATAATGACGCATAGTTGATTCATAGAGGGTTACGTTATTGTCGATGGCTTTGTTTCGTTAATATAAAATATTAGTTTGTAATTTGTCTCGAAAGGGTTCACTTCGAGTTATTGTTTTCGTTAATAAATATATTTCGTTATTCATATCGTGTTTAAATAATCGAGTCATTATATATCCTAGTTACTTTTACCGGTTGAGTGGAAGAACAGGTTCTAGTATTGCTCCGGCATAAGAGAAACTGAACTCTGCCTTTTGGCTATAAATTTATTTTGTCCAAAATTATAAAAATGTATAATTTGAGCCAATAAAAATTATTATTATTATAATTATACATAATATTTTAAAATATAAGTTAAAAAGGTCAATTTTTTTAAAAATTTACTGTGCGAGCAGCACATATGATCCTGGAAAAGGATGTTACAAAACGCAATTGTCCCGTTTTCTTTTCAAATTCTATTTTTCTATTATTGTTTTAAAACACTATTATATAGCGAGGAATACTGCAGGTTATTATACACCTTGTAAGGGTCAGCAACGTGTCAACAACGGGCCACCAGACACTTTATAACATTTATTTAATTAAACAAAAACCAGTTGATTTCGTTAAGTTTACACAGTTTATCACAAACTTTATGTTAATACACACTTTTAACAACTTATTAAACAAAAACTGTTTTAGTTTCACTTAATCTGTACGTTTAAAAAAAATCGTAGGTAAAACAACACGTTGCGCTTCAAAAGTGTACTAAACGTCAGTGCAATGTACCAAAAATAGATTCAATAGCCGCATTGTCAGATTTATCTTTGCTAAACTAGAAAGTAGAGTCGGTAATGAAACTGGTTCCCGATTCATTAATAATTTAATGCGAAACTATTATTTTAGTATTTATTTAAAGTATCCATCAAAATTACCCTAAATCCAAACAAGTAGAGAAGTTTACAATTATTTAATTCCATACTTCAAATTTCATTAGTCTAAGTATAACCGATCAAAATGTACGCGAGGGGGAGAGGATTTTTGAGTGGTGCTGTATAACAAAATGTATAACAGAATAAAAGCTTAGACTCATTCAAATACTCTTCAATTTACATAAATATATTATTACGTTCCATATCTTTTTCTTTTTTCTTTCAAACCTATATTCATTTGTTTCAATTTGTAGTCTATATTTTATTTATTTTATCACCATGTTTTCTTGGGTCACAAATAACTTGTGGCCAGCAGAAAATAAGCTCTAAAATTTTATTATCAAATAGTAATGCAAAACAGCCGGGCTATACTAAAAAAGTTACAGGTTTTTCTTACCGTTTTACTGTATTCCTTTTCAGAGGCGTGCAAATTTATTTTGGAGGATATTAAGAATCAATAAGGAAGTATCTTCTATAAGTATAGACATTTTTGTATTCTTAATGATCTTATCACATTCAAAAATGAAAAAAAAAAAAAAAAAAGTTACGATTAGGTTTCGTCTGAAAAACACAAATGACCTATAGCAATTCTCATGTAATATATGTTATTTATACATAACATATAATTTAAAAATGTGCAAAGGAACATTTTGTTAAAGTAGGAACTATTAAAAAACATCACTATATACTTTTAGTGACTTACATGCACAAGAGTGCGTTTAGAAACCCCGCACGGCGCGTGTGACCACATGCATTAAAATAGGGCCCAGACGCACCGTGCGGGGTTTCTAAACGCACTCCTACATACCTTACTTCACAGTTTATCGCGTCACATGTGTCAAAAACCTGTCATTTTTTTTCGGTAACCTTACATTTTGTGCCAGCCGAAAGGCAAAGATTAAGCTTACCTCGTTTAAAGGAGGTTTAAAACCAGACAATCGAGGTTGCCATGAGTCGAATTATTTATGTTGACTTTTATTTTATATGCACAACTTGTCACTTACTTCTTCGTAAATTACATCATCTAATTTGATGGAATCCCTCAAAATTAAGATATTTATTATTATTTTTTAACGTTATGGTATATGTTGTCGATGTTATAGTCTATAATGTTACTTGCTGTGAACTGGTATTGAAATTCCCTTCAAACGCTAGTAAAACATTTAGGTTGGCCTTGTTTTGTCTCCACAGCCAATCATAATCAATCAGAATTTGAATTTTTTGGCTATCAGCAAGCTTTATTTTGATAAAAAGACTTTTTGCATATAATTTACTTGACTATTATTACCATTTACATTTGACCAGTCACATAAGTTTAATTGAAGATAACAATATTGAAAAAAAAAAAAATCAGTTTAAAAAATGGGTAAGAAACTAATATTATCTTTCCAGTGACTTGCTACGTTGCCCCAATGTTTGGGGTTGTAATACAGCTCTTCTCACTTGAGATAAGGGGGACTAGCTCAATTAATTTTATTTACAATAATCGGAGAGATAGGATCATGGAAAGATAAACAAAAGTATGGGTTAGCCCTTTAATACTCCAGCAACTGGTCAGTCGTTTAATCAGCAAAGTGGAACATATCCAGCAAATGTATTATAACACTTATTAATATAACTTCGTTGCCCGTTTGGCACCAATCGTACAAAGCGCATAAAAGCATAAAATAATATCAAAAATAAACCTAAATCTTATTATACTACTTTATACAATAAACTTACGTTATTTATTTATAAACATTTTATTTTAGGCTCTACGAGAAGCTATATAAGCTATGTCAAAACAGCCAACAAAATTAAGGGTAGATTATATGCAATACCCACTTAGATAAACTAAAACTATTAGATAGTAAGAATGCGAAATAGCTAAATACAAATCCAACTTTTAAGATTTAATGTAATGAGATAATAATACTTAAAGGCTATGATTTATTTATAAGATGATACTACAGTGATGTTATTATATATAAGGAAGCTAAGCGAGACTTAAATAGAGCTTAAGCAATGAAGTAGGCAATGGAACGTTCTTACTTGTTCTTTAGTTTCCTGATGACCTATCATCCAGAGATTGTTCTCGTCAGAGTTAACGATCTGTTACTAAGGGCTAACCCAACAAGCTAAACAGGAAGCAGTGATCTATAGTACGGGTTACTTTCTCTACTGGAACCCCTAAGCGAAGCACTGACGATAGTGTGTCCAAACTAAATACTAACTACTAAATACTACAGGAGCGACAGGAGGGACTCTACAAAGTAAAGGGTTACAAACAAACAAGAAAGTCAAAAATAGAGGGAATATTCTACATACAACCTAAAGCATGGTTGGTATGAACTTACCGTAGATGTTAGGTAGCCTTTGGAAGAAAAGTATTATTTCCATGGTGCTGCCAATATTGACAAATCTACTTTAAAGGTAAACTTTCTCCTTTTCTTAACTACATAATTCGAATAAAATTCGTCAATTTTCAGGTACCACATGGACCAAGGAAAGGTAATTGAAAAAGGACAGAAGAGGAAGGAAGTTCTTCAGCCAGAATGACAATCTAGGGTTGCTAACAAATTACCATATTTTAGGACCAGATAACCTTGGCCCTGAACTTAAATTTAAATAAATGAAAGTGAATGTAGATTTTAGCAAAGAAGAAGTAATTTGGAATTTAAACAATTGCAATTAGATTCATAAAAGAGAAGAGGGAATGTTAAGGTTGACAATTTATGTCAAACTGTTTATTTACATTCAGGTACTATAGAAAATTAATATACATAATTTGAACAATCTTGTGTTTTCTTTTATCGACAGGTAAGCTTAATATTAAATTATTTAACTTTTATAAAAATATGGCAACGATAAAATACGAACCTTTGCTAAATTTATCTTTTGGGTATTTACAGAGAGTCGAAAATTTGAAAAGTTTTCTGTTATAGTTTTATAATTATTTTTTTGATAGTTTACAATCCTCAATAACTTAAAATTATTGATATAGTTGATTATCTATACAAGACCTTTCAAATGACGTATTGCATGAGCCATAATTCTGTTTAAAAAATCATCGATTACATCACGAATAAAAGGAATATCTTGAAGAACGCACTTTTAAAAATGAACAGATTATTTTATAAAATCTGTCAATATTAAGATTCCACACAACTATAGTTTATTAAAATGTAAAATTGTTGCGCCCTCCTTACTGCCAATATTACCTAAGTATAGTTTTATTTAAATCTCTTCCATGCTCTTCTTATAACGCTTCCTCTGCGCCCGCAATGTTTTCCTCGAACAAACATTATAACCTTTGTAAATATTGATTATGGAAAATTTTCGGGAAAAGGAAAAGCAATAGATGCTACCCTTACAAACGAAATAGCTGTGATTACGCGTTATTGTTATTTTATTCCACCCTCACGTTGACCATATCAACGAAATAGTAAAAAGCAAATAATTCGAAATAAATCCCGTTTATGTTCTTTGATGTGTGAAACGCGATTGGGGAGCAGTCTTTCAAATATCTGTCTGTGCCTGGATAGGCTTGTATATTTTGTTTGTGTGGTGCAGAAAGGGAAATAAAAGAATCAGGGTGGTATTCGGCACATGTAAAGCGTCATACAAAGAATTACAAAAGCGTTTTGTGGTTTTCAGATATAGCGGATTAATTTCTAGAATGTTTTCCGGAAGGCATTAAGAAATTGTTTTTGCTACTTAAAAATATGTTTAATATAGCAAAGATGAAGAACCCTTAATATTATTTTATTAAAATAATCTAACGTTTGTTTAATTTATTCATAGTTTATTTATTTAAAACACTTTATTTACAATTTATTTATAACGTACTAATTAATTTATATAATACTTAGGCACTATTATAACTCACAATTCTAATTTATTTATTACAATTTATCTTTTTTGTCCAACACTTAAATTAAATCTTATCATCTGTCGACAAACTCGCGCTATTTATATATAGCCAGCTCTGTACCAGAAAACTCTCAGCTTTCCAAATAGATCGGGAACTGCCTCTCTATGACTCATACGCCGCAAAGGGATCAATCACTCTGGTAGCTTCTCGAACCGGTGCGTTTGTATCTATATGGCCAGCGCTAGACTTAATTACAGCAAGAAAGAAGTGAACAAGGAACAGAGATGGCTTCGCATTACAGTAACTATACTCTATGTAATACCTACCCCAATAGACTATTTCATCCTTTTAGTTTTAATAAATAGGACGAAACAAAAAATTCCTAAAAAGGCACTTATCAAAACTTATCAAAACTTATAAAAACTTATCAAAACTTATCAAAACTTATCAAAACTTATCAAAACTTATCAAAACTTATCAAAACTTATCAAAACTTATCAAAACTTATCAAAACTTATCAAAACTTATTAAAACTTATCAAAACTTATCAAAACTTATCAAAACTTATCAAAACTTATCAAAACTTATCAAAACTTATCAAAACTTATCAAAACTTATCAAAACTTATCAAAACTTATCAAAACTTATCAAAACTTATCAAAACTTATCAAAACTTATCAAAACTTATCAAAACTCATCAAAACTTATCAAAACACTTTACGCTTTAGGGGATCCGTAGTATTCCTTTTGTTGTTGTTGTTGCTGTTGTTGTGGTTGTTGTTTCTGTTGTTGTTGTTCTTGTACTAACCATTCAATGAACTCCGTAGGTACCTTTTTGGCAAAACCGCAATTTTTATATTATTAGGTTCATAAATTTAATATTTTTATTTGTTCTAATTTAACATACTTTTTATTTAACTTAATCTAAGTTACAGTCACTATTTGGTCGTTACAAAATTGATGGATGAAATATACAACCAAACATACACCAATGTATGTTGTATTGCTCGTTGTGTCGCTCGATCTGCCGCCCGAACACCTGAGTTGAGGGCTACACCTTAGGGCTACACAAGTTCAAGCCCTTCGTTATTTTCAGCAATTGCAGCAACGTTAGTGAATAGATCACCAGTAACGGATAATATATTGAACGCCAGGGATAGTATGCCAGATTATGACAACCGAAACAAAAGGGGCCGTATGAAAGTTATAAATAAAAGTGGAATATTATTTTTTATTAAAAATAGTATTGGTAGATAACATAATACATTTTCATTTTATATTTATATAAATTGGTGTTCCCATATACTGGGGGGCTGTAGCATAAGAGCATTTACAGACAAGCCGCCACTGAAATAAAATTAACCTTATTTTATTTATATAAATAAAAATTTTATTCCGGGAATACACCTTCACAAGCTGAAACAGAAAGATGGGGCGTTGTTATTTTAAACATTTTTAAACTGTTTGTCCCAATGTGTTAAAAAAAATAGATTTTGACTGCACCCGAAGATGGAAAAAAAAATTCCGAAACATATGTAGTGCTGTGCTAAACGATAGAAAATAAAAACATGACCAAATAAACCAAGGAAATGTTTATTTTTATGAAATTCTGCTACGGTCAGGAAATTATCCTTATTCAAATTATTTTATTTAGGTTTCCTCAAACATCACTTCAGAAAGTTTGGTTAGAAATACTTCTACAATTAAGACGTGAAATCTTATAACTTTTTACCCAGCAATTACAAGGTTTATTATTAAGGTAGACGCGGGCATCGCGCGATGGAACTTATTTGGAGGTAAACTCTGCATCTTATTTTGTTGAAAGAACTGTAGTCATGTTTATGGTTTCATTGAAATCATAACTTCCATCGAATCTATTTTCATGGAGGTGGCTAATAAAACAAATGCCGACATTTCGTGTAGATAACGAGTTATATATTCAAATTATTTATTGATTTTAATCCGTCGTGTTCCTCTTATAACAAATCGTACATACTTTCCGGCATTCATATAAAATTGTTGGAATCCCTGTTGTGAAAATTCGGATAGCATATGAAAATTAATTTTTTTTATAGCGAATTGCGAGCAATGTAATGTTTAGAAGCAGATAAAAAAATGTAAAAAATAAATGTATCTATGCATAAAAATTTCAATTTTACAAATACGTACAGATTTAAATTAAAAAAAGTTTGTAGGGTCCCTCATACAAATCATTGATAGCTTCTCAATATTTCCAATACTTGGTCTTCGAAATCAGTTTTTCCAAGATTTTACAAAAAAAAAAAAACAAAAATAATTATTATAGTTAATTACCTAGACTGCGATAGAAAACATTCCAGTCGGTTTCTCGAATCTCGAGGCGGGTCACGATATTGCCAGCGCTAGAATTCATGTCACGGGTATAGTAGTAAATAAAGAACAGTGTCAGCATCGGGCGATCTCACGACATTGCCCCCTCCTTAAGAGAAAGTTTATCCTGAAACTACAACTGAATGGTTGTATCTGTAACTGTGATCCTCTTTTACAAGTTCCAATCGCATGAAAATAACAAGAGACGGTTTTTCTGGACATTGCAGATCAGTATTTGAATCTGGGTATGTTGGAAGATTACTTTCACCATGCACCTTTAATTCAGTTGGTTTCTCTCTATCTTTGGTATGGCTAGTTTCTATACATGGAACTCCAGTACGTGCTCCCTTAGACTACGTATGGCTTTCCATATGTTTGGTTGGGAATGGGGTGTTAATACACTGCGACCTAAAAGATCTATTGTGCCCCCTTCTGTCGCTAATACAGCAAGGAAATGTCTCAATTCTTATAACGACCCTTGCAATCCTGTCTTTTTAAGTAAGTATAGAATTTGGAGTGGCTTTAAGTTAGGTAACTTTTCTTCTTCTATTTGATATGCTCCTGGGTATAGTACCCTTAAATTCTGGAGTGCTAATCATTCAGCCAGAATATGAATGGAGATTTCGCCCTGCTCCTCACAGAACCTGCCCTCACTATATTCTATTCCTCTCAGTTTACTAAGGTATCCTTTTAGTCGGAAATGCCCATTAAGGATCTCGGTTACAAAACGTAGGTTGTTCTTGCTCAGGCAGATGCAGGCTTCCCTCCCACACATTATGATAAGTGGATCGATCTCGGAAAGTGTACTTTGTTACCAAATAAAAGAAGTAACTAGGGACTGGTAACTGACCAAGTTCTGGATATCGACTAAAATTTTTTTGGAATACACATGCCAGACCTCGAGCGTCGTTGATGCTGGCGGAAGTGCTCTGGGCCAGAGAGTAGTCTTTAGAAACCCACACCATGTCTTGCTTTTTCGGTACCTCCATATGCACCCATAAATTCTTCAAAGATAAGATCAGATGTTTCTTGTCATAGTCATCCTCAGATGGCGCCAGCCGGTTTTGGTGCACTACCTTCGGTTTACCGTTCGGGATCTTACTAATACGATAAATGACATCATTAATTTTTTTACTAATGAGGTGCGGACCTTCATAAGATCTTTGAAGCTTCGAAGAATAGCCATTTTGTCTTTTTGGGTTATGGAGCCAGACTTTGTCGCCTTCCTTGAAACATCCTTCTATGGCTTGGGTAAAGTACCGTTTCTTCGTCCTGTCGCTGGCGATTTGCAGATGCAAGCGAACCAACTCTTGCATATCGTCCATTTTTCTTCGTATCTGGGTCACATAACCTTCACCGGCTATGTCTTCTCCAGGTCAACATCCAAACTCGAGGTCGCATAGTAGTCTCATCTCACGCCCAAACAGGATTACTGGTGTTTGGCTTGTTGATTCATTAATAGCGGATCTATGTGCCATTGCAAAGAGCAAAAGATACTGATATACTGATCCCAATCTCGCTAATGGTTGGAAATCATTTTTGATAGGTATTTGCCAATTGTCTTATTCATTCGCTCTACCATTCCATTCGATTGTGGGTGCAATGCCGCAGTTCTGGTTTTCTTCATGCCTTCATCTGTCAGATTCCTCGGAAAAGCTGGCTTTCAAAATTTTTGCCTGTTGATCTCCAAGAGCACTTTAAATCCTCTGATAAATTATTTTATTACCACGTATGCAACAGTTGTGGCCTCTTGATTTAAAATGGCATAGACTCCCACCCAATTCGTAAAATAATCCATAACCACCATCATGTATTTATTACATCTTCGGTCATGGGAAATGGTCCAGCAATATCTAAGGCAATCCTCTTAAATGGGCTATCGACGTTGTCCTGCTACATGGGAATCTTTCTTTTTCGTTGTGGTTCAATAATCTTAGTAGCACAGGTGGTACATTTCTTACACCATTTTTTCACCTCTAGTACTTGCTTTATTAAACCTTCTTCCAGGATAAAAGAGTCCCACTGAGCCAAATATGATTAAACTATGGAGGTATATTTGATACTTCTTTCCATGTAGGTAGACGATTTTCCTCTTTCCATTGTCGTATCTTCTTTAAAAGTGGATCGTTTTCTTGTTCTTCCCTAAGTTTGGCACGGGCCCACTCATCGTTGACTACAGTTGTTCTTAGTAGTTCACTTTATTTGGATTCTGCTCTGCTGCAGTGAGAGCATTCTGCTTGGCACGCTCTTCTAGAAAGAGAATCAGCATTTCTGTGGTTTATTCCGGATTTAAATTCGATCTTAAAGTCTTACTATTGAAGTGGTTTAATTTAGCTGGTGATTTGGTCATCCGGATTTTTGAACTGCATCAACCACGCATTACGAATTTCCTTCCATATAGGTATTGGTAGAAGTATTCCACACATTTCACAACTGCCAGGAATTCTCTTCTCGTGACGCAGTAATTTTGCTTAGGTTTTGAGAGCACTTTACTAAAATATTCCAGTACTCTTTCTTTCCTTTCCTGAATCTGTAAAAGCACTCTCACATTACTAGCATCAGCATGCAAAGTAAATTCTCTCTCTGGTAGTGGTTAGCCTAGTATTGGTGCTGTTATTAAATACTGCTTTAAAGTTATAAAGGCAGTTTGGCAGTCTTCGTCTCAGCAGAATTATCTCGCTTCTTCTGTGAGTTGTGTTAATGGCTGAGAAATTTCGGCGAACTTCCTGATGAATCTTAGCCCAAGAAAACTTCTTATTTGATGTTTTTCAATTGGTTGTGGCCACTCGTTGATAGAAGGGACTTTTTGCTTATTTACAGCCACGCCACCCTTGCTGATTATATGACCCAGGTAATTGACTTTTTCTACACCCGTATTATAATAATGCACTTATATGCTCATAATCCGTTTCATAATGATACCCATTATGATACAGATTTTTCATTACGATACAGATTTTTAATCAATAGAAACCTACAATTTTTCAATCAAGCATTCTTTTTGACGTTTGTCCTAGGTTCCTATGTAATTGTCTTAGTTGTCAAAACGTATTAAATTTTCGTAGATAGCTAAACTTCGATAATTATATTATCAACATGTCTGATATCAGCGATATAGAAGACTCCTCCACACATATCGGAGAAAGGAGAAAATGCAGTACACAATAATTTGCCCAAAAAATCTTTGGTAATACCATTACCCAAGGTAATACCATTAATTACAATTTTGTAGAATTTTTTTATAGAAATACGAGTAATTACTGTTATTGTGTTCAATACCAATATAAATATAATATTTATAGTTCTTGATTATTTATCGGGTGTAGAAAAAATAGCGTATGCAACTCTCATGTAATGGTTATTAATACACTCGCCTAAACCATACGAAACTCGCATTTGGCTCGTTTCGTATCCCGGTTAATGCTCGTTTATTAATAACCATCATTACATGATCGTTGCATAATATACTATTATTTTGAAATAGTTGGCACTTATTGGGGTTTAGTATCAGTTGGGCAGCATCAAGTCTTTTAAAAACATATTCTAAGTTTTTTAGATGTTCATCAAATGTCTTCTCCAAGACTATGATGTCGTCCAAATACACCGGGCATGTTTTCCGGGATAACCCCCTCAATACATTTTTCCAAATATCGCGGGGGCATTACATAGTCTAAATGGCATGACATTGAATGGACAAAATCCAGATCCCGTGGCAAAAGCTATCTTTTCTTTGTCTGCTGGGTTTATTTCCACCTGCCAATATCCAGTCTTTAAGTCCAATGTAGAAAATAGTTTACTGCCTATGGTCCAAGGTATCATCGATTCGTGGCAGAGGATAACTCTCTTTCTTGGAACATTGTTCAACTGACGGTAGTCCACACAGAACCTCGTATTTTCATCCATTTTCTGGACCAGGACTACCAGAATGACCCATGGGCTGGTAGAAGATTCTATCACCCTGTCTTGCTCCATTTCCCAAACAATCCTTTTAGCATCCTTTCTCTTGGCTTTTGGTTATCTTCGAGGCGATTTACGAATTGGCTTGGCGTCACCAGTGTCTATTTTATGTTTAATAAAAGAAGTTCTTCCTTTCCTTTCAGAATTCCTCGAACAAACTCTTCATCGTGGTTCCAAGGTTCCATCATTACAGATGTTCCTTTCTCCATAGTTTCTTGAATCCGTGCTACTATAATGATTTCACTTCTACCAGGTACCACCGTATCCTCTTGTACAGCAAGTGGCACGGTATTGTCCACATATGGATGTAGGAATACCTCTTCGTCACCACCTTTGATCACTCTGTTTTTAAAATCCAATTAGAAACCATGTAAGTTTATTACATCCATTCCAAGTATAACATCTTTTTCGATATCAGCGACAATACCAGTGTGAGTGAACTTTTTTATACCAATTCCCAATTGAATCTGGATTTGCCGCACTTTCATCATGCAATCTTGTTGGTAGAAGCCTCTTACGGTTATTTATGGTTATTGGTGGTATAATGGTCCTAGTTGCTCCAGTATCCACCAACAGTGTATATTTCTTACCATTTACTTCGCCGTCTACGTATGCACTAAGCTGTTTATTATGTTAACCAGTTGGTCGAGTTTTTCTTTTACTTTATCATCCAGAGGCCTGCGTAGCTGCCTCATACTCTAGAGCAGCGGACAAGACATCGACCAATGTTTTGTAACGGGCGAAGCGGAGGTTTTCTGCATCTCGTGGCCATCAACAAATATTTGGACTGTTTTCTGGAGCTGATGGATAAGCAAACCGTACCAGCCTGGCAATATCTATTTCGTGTTCTTGAAGAGTCTCGTCTTGTTTCTGTTTGCGATTCTTTAGCTGTGATTAATAGAAATGTTTCAAGTGTTCGTGGCAATTGAAGGCATCGGGACTCCTTACTTATATACACCAATTATTATACTTTTTATTTAAATTATGTTTAGGTAGGTATAATAACAATGAATTCCAATGAACAGCTTAAAGATAAACACTAAACGCTCGACTCACACCAAACAATTCAAAATATGGAAAAGGAAATAATTTTATTTATGACAGTTGACATATGGCGATTCGTAAAAACCATCGAGAGGGTTGTTTGAATTGAAACTCGATCGAGCAAGTATCGAGGATACCAAGTGATCACGTCACAACAGAACATTGAATCAAATCAAATAGAGTATAAAACATAACCTCGCTTTTTTGTGATTTTTGTTTTACAGAACAGTGAGCAAAAAGTTAAGAATGCCCCTGAAATGCCATATACCACAAATGCCCGCTTCGCTTTCAAACTCCATGACCCAGGTTACTAGTGATTAGATCTGAGCAGAGAAAATGAATTTTCCAAACACACATTTTATTTTTTATAATAAATAATTTTGATTATAAAACAAAATGGCTAAGTAATTTGTTTACTTCTTGTCTAGTCTCAAATTCTGAGATTCAAGTTTGATTGTAAGTTAATTAAAAAGAGATAGGTAGAGACAAAGACACATTTCTGCCTCTTCTCGATCTTTCTGCTCTGAGAACATCGAGCTCGCTCTCGGAATGTCAATTCAAACACGTTTGCAACGCTCGGAGATATCCGATGATCAAATCAAACGCACCAGAGAAAGAATAAAGTAGAGACGACATAAATACTATTTTGCGATATGACAGATGGACGCACTTCGAGTGACGGAAAAGTGTAATGAAAATGGCGACTTGAATCGTACTTAATTTATTTGAAGTCAATAATTTTATTTTTAAAGACTGACGGAATGAATATGATTTTATATCATTTAAATGAAGCTATTTAAAAAAAATTATATTTATTTTCACTAAAAGTGATTAGCTCCAGTTTGATATATGACGTAAAAGTGTAATGCAAAGGTGCGGACACTTTAGCATCGTCATAGCATCTCCCCTTTATTCTACCTCAATGGTAAAAGCCCAGTACAAAAGTAATAATACAGTAGCGACAGATAATTGTTTATAAGGGTTCCATATTTTTCTGCGCATGTCCGTAAATCGATACCTTTTGGCATATGGCATATGTAAATTGTCAATAGATTGATGGTGGTTGATTGTTTACATACAAAGGGGCAAGATATGTTGAAGTTACTTTTCTCAGTGTAGAAATAAGCGGAAAGAACGTCAACTTTTAATAAAAATCTCACCACTCCGACATCAAGCTGTCGCTACTGTATTATTAATTAAACCAGGGTAAAAGTAACTTTGCAAAAACAATATTTTGCACTTGCCGTTACAGTACACGTAACGTTATTTTAAAAGTACCGTTAACGTTAGCGCAAATCTTACGAAAATCCGCTAACCATCCGCTATCGTTACCTTAGCGATATACTGTAAGCTATTCCTTTGAACGTTTATGAAAAATGTCACAATTTAAGTTTAACGTAATGTTAGCAGATATCGTACGTACATTTGCTAAAATTCTCTTGTATCTTTAACTTAACACAAGATCTTAATTAGTTTATGCGATTAGGGTAGATATGAAGAGCATATCGCACGAAAAAAGTTTGAGTGTGATAGGCACAATCTCCCCGAGTTATACAGTACTCTTTTTCTACGATCCAGTAAAAAAAATCTACAAACTTTTAAAAATAAAAATAAATAATTTAAAATATAAAGAATTAAATTAATAATAAAAATTTACTAAATTTATAGTTTCTTTGTAACGAATATATCGAGTATCCACTCGAAAATTTCGGTTGACTTTATTAATGGAAAAATGTAACTTTTAATCTTGAATTTTTGGGATATGAAACAGTATATTCGACATACTGACAATTTGACTAAAAGATAGCTTGGGGTAAAGTGGGAAGGAGTAGTGAGATCAAATGTGTATGGATGTGCGTCTACCATGCAATGTTTCATACGCCAAAAATTTAAGGTTTAAATTTTACAAAAAATAAAGCCATACAAATTTTTCGCGCGGGCACCTGGTATAGTGGAATATCACTCATTTCAATAACTAAAAAATATACTCATAATTAGTTTGACAGAATTATCACTAATTTAAAATTAAAAAAAAAAAATTGTCAAATAATTAATAAGATCTATGATTAGTGTATTTCATATTCTTACTAGAATCGATATAGAATTAGTGAATAATATACATATCTACATGTTTGACACAAATAAATACAAATTTAATATTATTTTAAATTTTGAGTTCACAGAACTACCAAATTATAAACATCTATTATGAATCTGTTCTCTATGCATTCAGAAATCCCCATCAGTAGAATCTAATTCGCCAGCAACCTAACGCGAATCTTGTTATCAAAAATAGGCTATAAATTCTAATTTCCACTAGGAACTAGGAGAGAAACCATCTGCCTTGATCCCCCAAATAGGCACAAAGGAAATGCAAATTTGGCTATAATCTACATATTAGCAATAATCTTGATTGGGATCAGTGGCACACGAAGGGAGAGATAACATCATAAATACATATTTACAACTCTATGACGTCCGGAGCGCCGCTTTTACCATTGGCGTAGTAAAATGGAGAAGATTATTATGGACTATATTCCTAAGACTCTATTTAATTACATATTTATCCAAAATATGGTGAATTAACTATAGCTAAAGTAAAACTTACTGCCGAAATATTAAATTCTGTAACACAACTTTTTGTTATGGAACGATATTGCAACAGTATAGAAAACATAATACTTTTCTCAAAGTTCCTTGAACTTATAGTCTATATTAATCATTTCATATATGTCATTTTAAATATTTCTGTTTGTGTTGTGTCCAATGCGTTATATTTCGGGATGGTCGATTCTTATTCATTCTTTGACCATTCCCATACCACTTTAATAGTTTTTGTATTATTTCTTCCACTATTTTTCTGGCTCTATTTATTTCTTTTTACCTTCCAATTTTTCGTTTTGTTTCATTTTTAACCGACTTCAAAAAAGGAGGAGGTTCTCAATTCGTCGCGATATTTTTTTTTTATATATGTTCAGCGATAATTCTTCAATACGGTGTCCAATTTCAATAATTCTTTTTTTGTTAGAAAGGGGGTACTTCAGGGGTGGTCCCATATAAATTTGGTCAAAATATAATAATTGGGTCTGTGAGAAAATCCTCAAACTCTTCATTTTTAACCGACTTCAAAAAAGGAGGAGGTTCTCAATTCGTCGCGATATTTTTTATGTATGTTTAGCGATAATGCTTTACCACCTTGTCCGATTTATATGATTCTTTTTTTGTTAGGAAGGGGATACTTCAGGGGTGGTCCCATATAAATTTGGTTAAGATGTGGTGACGGAATCTGCACGTTTTTGAAGTCGGTTTTTTTAAATTTTTAATTTCCTATACATGTCTTATTTAGATTTCAATAAACTTTATACTTGGTTTTTAAAGATTTTATGAGATATATTTATATTTGTCTTTTTCTAATATTAGCACATCTGGTTAACTAAGAACCGAAGAATAACAATAATTATTATTTTCATAAAACGTTGTGCTAATGACGTAACATTTCTCTTTTCTTTGTTGTAGCAACTAAATATAATGGGCAATATATAATTTTTTCAATTATTTGGTAACTTTTTGACAAAATGTTACCGATACGTTTGTTTTGATATATTTTATGCAATATCTGTTAAGATGCCTGAACAAAGAGTGCACAATTTCAGTGTACACATATTTATAAAATTTCAACTTTCTCAAAATACCAACGGCCTATTAGAAGAACTTTCATTAAAATTTATGAGCCTGTTAGTCGTTTACAGTTTAGACTGTAAGTAATGCGTTGCACTAACGTGACGTCAGTGAGTTAAACAAAAACAAAACCATTCGGTAATTGACTTTAACAACAAAAATTAAAGTCTTATATCGCTTGGACTTTGTGCAAAAAAATTGTTTAAAATATAAATATAAATTATTTTTAAAAATAAACAATAAAGAAAAGGGAGAAAAACTTAAATTCCATGTCACAGAAAGTCTGTGATCGGGGATCGGGTCTGAGGGAATGGGATTGAGATATAGGTATCTGAGAGGATGTTACTGGCCCAGCATTTGCCTATTGCTATAAGAAAACCTTTCGAAAACTCATAAACAGGCCAGGCGTTGTTACAGGCTACACACTTGTGTAGATGGCTACACTTTTTACGAGAAACTTCACAAGTGCACCCCTATGACCAATGTCATTGTTTTGCTACAGATTTTTAATAAACAGCACAAAAAGTGCACGATAAGCCAAAAATACCAATCATATGCGTTTGTCCTCTTTATAGGAATAAAATTACTTAACTAGACAGGTTACATGCGTCATCTAGCGGCTACTATTAACAATAGCCGATTTAAACCAATGAAACGAAATACAACTTTAGAAATAAATCGCGATTTAGGCAAACGGTGCCGCATGCGTCGATGCTATTTTGCATTATTGTTGTCAATTGTCACTTTCTTCGTCTATCACTCGTAGGTGCACAATGCTACACAATTTTGTTATAGATTGCTACACTTTAAAAGTCCGAAGCAACCCTGGCTAAGTGTCTAAAGTGCCGTGGGACAACCAACCCTCCACATATTGCACATATAGATATAGAGGATAACTTTTATAGAAGTGAGGGCACTAACCAGGAACAGGTGTGTACTGTATTTTCTGGGTGATGGCACCCAATCAGGATTCTTTGACCATGATATCACTATTTCATTTAAATAAAATGTTTTTCTGAACATGTACTAAAGGAGAGATGCATGGAGATCCTACTGTAGAGAAATCGAAGATTTCCCGCAGGCAGCGAGGCTTCAAAAAGGTCTCTCAAAAGATCCACACCGAAGAATTGGTGTGCTAATAAAAGAGGATGGCACGAAAACTGCCAACCTCAAAGATAGCATCAAACTTCTGCTGTCAACACACTTCCCTGACTCGGTCATCACAGACGTGGCGGACTGGGCAGAGGAAGAATACAACCCATCTGTCTATGATTGGCAAACTGCGAAACACATTGTAGACGATGAAAAAATTAGATGGGCAATATCCAGCTTCTCTCCATTTAAATTGCCAGGACCTTACGGTATCTATCCAGCCCTACTTCAGTGGGGTCTGAAAGAACTCACACTGCACCTGGTGGGTATATTCAGATCCTCGTTGGCTCTCAAAAATGGAGAGAGGTAAAAGTGGTATTTATACCCAAACTTGGAAGGATTACACTGTCTCAAAAACATACCGACCAATTAGTCTGACATCGTTTTCCATGAAGACATTGGAAAGGCTATGCGAAAGGTACATAAGGGATGCGGTGATTACAACACTACTACACCCAAACCAACATGCATACACCCCAGGCAGATCTACTGATTCAGCCCTTCATCTAGTTGCTGGCCGGATAAAAAGATCCCTGGACAATAAGGAGTCCGCCTTGGGTGTTTTCATATACGTAGAAGGTGCTTTTGATAAAACCACCTTCCCAAAGATAATACACTCACTAATCAACAGGAATGTTCCACAAATGGTTAGTGGGTGGATACATAACATGCTCTCAAAGCGAACAGTAAACATAAGTGTAGAAGATGTGAATATAAGAGGCTTGGTTGCGAGGGGATGTCCACATGGAGGGGTGCTATCACCTCTACTGTGGAATATGGTCCTCGACATCCTCATCAGCCGCCTCAATAACGACTGTCACTGCACAATAGCATATGCAGATGACCTGGTCATTCTGCAAACAGGGCATTTTAAGAGTATACTCTGCGAAAGAATGCAAGTAGCTCTAAAAATTATAGAAAAGTGGTGCAAGGACCATTCACTGTTTATCAATCCTAAGAAGACAGAAATGGTCCTTTTCGCAAGGAAAAGGTTGAAACTGAAATTTAAACCTCCAGAACTCCTAAACACCAAACTAAACTTTGCAACAGAGGTGAAGTACCTAGGTCTCACCTTTGACAGCAAGTTAACATGGAACTCGCATTTAGAAAACAGAGTTAAAAGAGCATACATTGCTTATGAACAATGCCGCCGAATCACAGGGCGCATCTGGGGCTTCTCCCCCAGAGTCGTCGCATGGACTTAACAATGGATATCATAAGATCTATGCTAACATACGGTGCCGTTGTCTGGGTATCGAAAACCCAAAAATTAACAGCTATCCGTAAACTAGAAAAAATTCGAAGAACAGCATGTCTCAACATATCAGGAGCCATGAAAACAATAACGACTAGAGCGATGGAAGTCAATCTTAGTCTTACTTCCCTTGATATTTACATCAAGGAGGTTGCTCTGACGACAATGACATGCCTCCGTACGGTCGGAATAGAACCTGATGTAGGATCTGGTGAGGCGAGACGTCACTTTTGGCAGGAGGCGCAGGATACGCTCACGCTCCCACTGCTTCAAGCGAACATGGACTCCACCTCACCAAAATATATCTTTCATACGCCATATAAAGTTATAATAGAACAAATAGAAGAGCCGGAAGTGGCAGGTACATATTAATATCTACACGGACGGTTCTAAAACAAAACAAGTCTCAGGATGTGGAATATACTCCATATTCTTAAACCTAAACATAAAATTGGTTGTGTGCAATAGTGTCAGTGTAGTTCAAACAGAGCTAACGGGGATTCTCATAGCAGCAAAAGAAATAACCAGAAACAATATCACTAGAAGGAACATGCTCATCTATACAGATAGAGGACACGCACTACTCACCATGAACAGACCACGAATTTATTCAGGGTTAGTACTAGAATGTTACAAAGCTTTGGCTGAAGTATCCATCAACAACGTGGTCACTTTAAGATGGATTAAAGTTCACGCCACATCGAAAGGTAACCGTCTTACTGATTCACTAGCCAAGAAAGCAGCCAACTAAATACTTTTTGGACCTGGCCCTTCTACTGGCCTGATAAAATCGGCAGTGACAGACCTACTCAAAGAACATTCCCTTGTGAAATTCAAGGAAAGATGGGATAAAACAAGAAACTGCAGAGTTGCCGGGGAGCTCTTAAGTTATCCTGACAACACTGCAGCAAACAAATACTTGACTATGACTAGACAGAATCTGCGCCTAGTCACAGGCATTCTGACTGGTCATTTTGCCAAGTACAAAAGCATCTCCATATCATGGGACTGTCAGAATCCACACTCTTCAGACGGTGCGGACAAGAAGATGAGACCATCGAGCATATCCTTTATGATTGCCTGATGCTCTCAATTATTAGAAGATTTGTGTTCAGCGAGTATCGGCTAACACCGGCCGATATAAGAGAAACACCTCTTGGCGACGTTGTCAACTACATTAAATCTGTAGGCTTGTTCACGAGCTAGGAGGTGCCTATCTTTTTAGGAGGGTGCACAATGGGCCTAATGAGGCCTAAGTGCCGAGGGGTAACCCCACCCTCCACACGTTACAGATACAGATGTACTAAAGGAATAAAAGATGAACTTTATTGTTGAGACTAGAGCAAAACAAATAAAGAGCCTTTTACACCAAGAAGCATATAATAGCATCTTTTCATATATATAAAGTCAAATTAAAAAAAAAACTAATTTAGATCATAACAATAAATGGCGATTTTAACTTAAAGGTGTGTTACAGGACTTTTTTTAACAAATTTTTTTAACATGCTTCCTCCAGAAAAACTTGTATAACGCCACTGCCATTTCCGGATGTATTATTTGACGTTTTAGAATCCCGTGACAAATGCGGAAGCAAAAGGGGCGATGCCGTTGATGCTGTTTATTTATGGCTTTCTCTCGCTCAGATGCAACGCGAAAATTAATATCCTCAGATATTAAATCGGTGCAGTAAGGGGAAGCATAAATTAAGGCGCTGTTTACTTCAATTTAATAGTTTTCAATACGATACTGTTGCTTTGAATATTTTCCTTGATCAAAATTTTATGCAAGCATTTTCATGAAATTACTAACCATTTCGCCAGTCTTATTTTATTTATCGCGCAAATGAAACAGGTTTATAAATAGTTTTGAAAAATTAAATTTATATTTACTACTGTCTTTCCTTTGGATATAATTCAATGCCTGTTGTGATAATAGCCAAAAGAGTAGTTGTTTTGCGAAGGGAAACGGTCGCTCGTATTTTGTGTGACAGATAGCTTCGTGATTTATTTTCTATTTTATATTAAAAATATTAAATTAAAGATTGAAAATTAGAGTATAAGCATGGAAAATGCAATATATTTAACCCTAATTTGAGGGTGATTGCAACTAACTAATTATGGTCTATGAATTAAACACAATACGTTGATTCTACAACCATTTAATTCCAACTGTGGTACAAAATATAAAAATGTCTCTACAAGATAAGAAATTAAATTTACAGGGTGTAACAATTTGAACCTATAAAATAATATGAAATAATTATATTAGATATTCCACAGAAAATAAATGAGGAACTTAATACGAGTATAGAGCATGCATTTGGTTAACGTAATCAACAGCTTACCTATATTTGGTTACACTTTTTTCTTTTGAATAATTCCATCCAGTTTCACGGAAATCTTTCCGACAAGGTCTGTAAATTTTTTTCTTCCGTCTATCACAAAAGCTTTTCAAATAAATATAAAAATACAAGGTGTTTCTTAATGATGTACGAATATTTAAGGGTGTGAATCTACATGAAAAATTAAATGATTGTTTTATAAACTATGGCCCAAAAAATGTGTGGTTACGAAAATACAGGGTGCTAAATTTTAAAATTAAAAATTTGATGTGTCCAACACATGACTTTCCTATCTAGTTATTATAGGCTTTTTCCGGTTATTTTGTACAACCTATTGCAGCATCTCTATAAATGTTTAGAGAATAAACTAAATATATACATTGTCCACATACATCTACCTCGAAACATTTTTCTATAGATATTCATTGAAAACGAAAATAATGAAAAATTTAAATTTCCTACAATTTTTTCATTACGGTCCATTTTAGAAAAATCATGTATGAACAAAAATTATAGAGATCGATATCGCAAACAACGAATTTTGCACATTTTGTCAAATTTCTCGAATACAGACCATTTCAGGAAATTTTGACATAAAACAGAAATTATATATAATAATATTAGAAGTAACTTTTATTTGAACAATTTTCTTCTCCAAACATGAATAACAGATATATTCCATAAAATATAAAAATGGCCTCCCATAAAGTACCCCCCAGATGTTCCGACTTTGTCCAAAATATAATCATTTCACGTCAGGCCGAAATAAAACTTAAGTTTAAGACACACACACACACACACACACACACACACACACACACACACACACAAACACAAACACACACACACACACACACACACACACACACACACACACACACACACACACATACACACACACACACACACACACACACACACACACACACACACACACACACACACACACACACACACACACACACACACACACACACACACACACACACACACACACACACGTACTCGTATTAACTGTGGCGGACCGACCTCCAGACCAAATTGTGACTCTCTTCGATATTTTAGCAGATGTGGATAAAGCTGAAAATTAGGTAAAGGTAGGTATCTTCAGTTTTCATTTACACTTCAATATAAGTAAATTATTAGCAAATCTTTTAAGCCGCCACAGTTAATGCAGTAACGGAAAACTTACACTCCGTGTGTCACAATTAGGGAGGACATTACACAGTGCGTCATAGTTAACGTAAAATGCACCGTAATTACACAATACGCCACAGTTAATGCAATATATGAATGCGTCATAATTACGGTTAAAATATTGTAGAGTAGTTCTTTAAAAGTGAGGAACTCTTAAAATTTGGTATCTACGTACTACTTGAAAAATAATTATATTAACACGCTTTTTGGCGTTTATCAACATTTCCATTGGGAGCTGAATATGATGTTTGGCTACTATCGACTAAATATATCTTTGATAGAGTTAATCTACAGTAAGTTGTATTAAATGGAATTTATATACAGGGTGTCCCACCGTATACGAGACGGTCCATAACTCAATAACGGTCCATTTAATTTAGCCAGTACCACAGTTGCTAAACGATTCCAGTTTGGATAAGTGCAATTTAAATTTAAAACATTATTATATTTTTGATTTTCATCGTTTAAGTAATTATTGAGAGTTACCAAATCTTCTGTTAAAGGCAGTAGTTCAACTGTGTTCATTTTTCTTGTTTCAAATGTTGCGAGTGCATTAGCAGATATTTTAATTGACCATTCCATGTTCATAATTTCTAAAAATCTATTTAATTTATCATAATTTTGTATATCTCCTTTCCGAAGTGACATTCCTTTTAAAATATTAACACATTTTTTAATTGAATATCCTAATTTTAGGGCCAAAGACGGTACGTTATAAATTGGACGAGCCGAAGTGTCCTCTTGAAAGAGTACAATGCAAAATACTTAAATTTTTCTCTATTCTATTCTAGGCAAAAAATCTTACATTTTAAGCAAATGAAAGTTATAAATTCAGAAAAGGGTTTGTCGAAAAGTATTGATGTAGTAAAAATTTGGAATAATAGAGAAGTAATAAACCTCAATTTGCAACAAAAGACTTTAAAAAATTTTCAAGATTTTGCTGTAGAATTTAAAAATATGTTGACCAGATGTTCTAGAAAAGTTCTGGATGACTCATACAAAAAGGGTTAACATTGCAGTTAATTAATGGTCCATAAAATCATAAAAACTGATTTACCCTCTTAAATCCGTAACAAACTTATATTCAGAAGGACACTTCTTGATACAAACATGAGGGATACTATGACATTGTCGGTACCTCGATATCGTAAAGCTTTATTTTCAATGGAGTGAAATTGTACAATACTCTTTCCTTGAATAACAAAAAAATTATAAGTAGACAGCTGTTTAAAAATAGAAATATGCAGCAAGTTATTTTAAAACACCAGTGATAACTAAGGCTGTTTTAGATTTTTAAATATTGATTATTTTAAATATTTTTTTATATTTATGTATAATGTCTTTCATATTTTAACTTACACTTTGTTTACTATTGTTTATTTTTTTATTATTATTATTATTATTATTATTATTATTATTATTATTATTATTATTATTATTATTATTATTATTATTATTATTATTATTATTATTATTATTATTATTATTATTATTATTATTATTATTCTTTTTTTTTATGACACATGTCGTGGTAGTATTATTCCCCATTTCGCCGGATTTCTCAAAGCTAATGAGGTGTCACTTGGACAGGGTTCGGCAGATGATCGCCGTTGTACCTAATATGACCGCCTTTTGCATCTAACAAATTGAACTCTCATGCAAACCCAATTCGTTGAGGTGAGTAGGGAGCTTTTTGTGGACTATAACCATTTGCAGATATGAACATGGGTTTAAATCAACTCTTTGCGTTTCCATAGGTCTTTTATTTCTGCAGGTCTTGATATTTTGAGAACTTTTCCTTGGAGGCTTTTCCGATATTATCATCCAGGGGCACTGAGAAATCGATGATCGAACAAGTTTGCTTCTCCTTATTGATTACAATGATATCCGGTCTATTATGTTGAACTGGTTTATCTGTTATAATAGGTTGATCCCAATATATTTTTCACAAGTTATTTTCAAGGATAGGTGAAGGTTCATACTTATAGTAAGGCAACTGCTGTTGTAAAATACCTGTCTGTTGCGATAAAAGCTGGTGAATCATTTTAATTAATTGTAATTTGATTGGACAATACAACACACCCAGAGACTTGCCCGGGAATCGAACCCGGGACCTACGGTGTGAGAGGCGATGACGCACCAATATATTTGTCAGTTCGACGAAAATAAATATAATTGCATATCTATGATTGCCAAGGTTGAACCCGCGCTGGTTTGGCCTGTATTAAAATATAGGCCAGACAATCGTGCATAGCAAGGTTATATTCACGGATAGTTTTGTTTCACTATTATACCATATGCTAAATACTGACTCTTTACATATAATTTTTCAATATCTGACGGTTATTAGTAATTTTTTGCACTCATGAAATCGATAACTTTGGCGCGTCAGACTGGAAAATAGCCTCACAGTTTTGGTCAGACAATATGAAAAGTTGTTTTTGCATTTTCTAAAGAAAAGATTTTGAGAAAATCAGCTGGTTATTAATAAATTTTTCTATAGTGGTTTTTTCGACATATTCGAGGTGGCAAACATCTGGAATGACCCACGTTTTTTGTCAGGGAATTTTATTTTCGGGGTTTATTTAAAATGTTTAAGTTATTATATTAAAAAAACAGTATCTATAAATTTTTCACATGTCGGCCAAACGACTATCTACTCACTTACGACTGAATTCTCGAAAAGTCACTCGGACAGGTCGATTTTCATATCTTATTTTCAGCATTATACAAAAAACAAATTTTTACAGGATGATCCGTATTTGTGTAGTGACGTCATTCATATTTTTTTTTAAATGGGATACCCTGTATATTTTTACATTTTAATAATCTCCTTGAAAAGCTGATTTCAGTATTACACTTCTTGATGTCTAAAAGATCTGTAACCACTTGAAAATTTGATTTTTTCTGGTAGCAAAATAGATGAAAATCGAGAAAAAGGGCTTACATGTCCCTATCCTAACTTTTTGAGATGTACCCACCTATATACAATGGCATAAAAAATATTTGACAGGATTATCAAAGATTACGTCAATAGTTTTGATCACCCTGTATCAAATATTTTTCATGCCATTGTTTACATCTCAAAAAGTTAGGATAAGGACATGCAAGCGCTTTTTCTTGATTTTCATTGGTTTTGCTACCATAGCCGCCTAAATACACAAATATCAAATTTTTAAATAATTATAAATTCAAAAACATATGAATGACGTCACTACACAAATATGCATAATTCTGTATAAAAAAAATTCTTGTATAATGCTGCAAATAAGAAATAAAAATCGACCTGTTCGAAGGACTTTTCGAAAAATATCAAATATTTCTCGTCTGGTGTACCTCATCCGTGGACACACTGTAGATTAGAACAACTAGATAAATTAAGATTTGTCAAAAATCTAATGGAAAAAAACATTCAATAACAAATAATAATATATTACCAGAGGTCCTACATATCTGTAAGAAAAAACTAGAACTTGACTTTCTAGAAGAACGAGAAATTAAGAAGTATTCTGTTATCCTCAGTAGACGCTATTAAATGAACAAGTAAATCTTGGAACCTCTTTACTTTTGAACCGTCTTCTAATCTAGAAATTTGTATTGTGAACTTTCTTTTAAACTAAAATAGTTTAACTTAAAGTGGTTCAAAACAGATGGTACCAACATTTCAAAAATAAAGGGCCTCTATTCCTATTTTCTATGGTTACATCAATTTGTTTATGATCTGACATTGTCAATTGAGAATAATTTCTTGTCTCCTGAAGTTGCAAATTTATATTTATAGATAAGTATTATTTTAAATATAGTGGAATTTTTGAATTTTATTTTATTTAAAATCTTATTTGGTGTCTCTCTTGTAAAAATTTTGTGCTTCTACGTTAATCCGTTTCGACTGTGAGTTGCTCGTACAAGTCATTATAACTGAATAATTTCACAAAATCGTTTCACACATATTTTTACAAACTTAGAATGCCACAGTTAATTGAAAACAGTTCGAAAACACAAGACGTCACTGCTAATGTAATACCTAAACAAATAACATTCACACCAGAGGGCGCTTTTATCAGTCTTTTTGTTTAACGCCACAGTTAATGTAGAATAAGAAAAAATACACAACCTGATTTGAACATACACTGTGGCGCATTTTTTCAAAAGTAGTTAAAGTAGGTACGGTTCGATTCGTCATAAGACAAGCAGACCGAAAATGCAATAAAAAATTGTGGCGGCCTGCAAAATGCGTCACAATTTGAGTATACCGCCACAATTGAGTCCTATTCTCACACAGTGCGCCACAGTTAATGTAATACACACACACACACATACACACACACACACACACACACACACACACACAAACACACACACACACACACACACACACACACACACACACACACACACACACACACACACACACACACACACACACACACACACACACACACACACACACACACACACACACACACCACAAAATAGTCAAAACGGATCCAGGGGACCTCAAAACGTAATAAAAATCCGTCGAAAACTTGAGGTCGAAAAAAATCATGATTCCTATACTTTCCTTATATCTGTATACAGATAGGAAAGTAAAAAGGAAAATTAATTAATATTTTCGTAACCGCTCGAGATAATTTAGTGATATTTAATATTTAGTGACACTTAATAATAGTACATATTCTTTAAAACAAAAATAGTTTTCAGCCTTAACAGTGGCGTGCCTACAGGCACTAGCCTCTATATTTTTATAGAAAAAAATCGTACGCCAATGGTTTTTCCAAAATAAAAATTATTTTTAAATTTCATGTTCAATTTTAAACTCAAAGGATTTCTTGATTTGTTTTCCTATGTTTTTGAGTAAAAGAAAAAACTTTTGTCCGTGAAAATAATAAAAAAATGACATTTGTACCATAGTTTATGAAGCAAATTATCACTAATTGTTCATGTAGATTTACACGCTTAAATATCCGTATTTCGTTTACAAAAGTGAGAAACAAAGATAGGTACATTTTCTTTTTACTATTTATTTCTTTATCATTCTATATCGAATTCTACTTATAATTACATGTTTTAAAATAAACTAGCTTGCACACAGGCAATGCATCACTGCGTTATCAATGTCCAATTTATTCTCTATTTGTAATTAGGTATTTCACTTGAATAATAATTTAACTTTGTATTTATACTTGCAATTATTTTTAATTATTTGTGTATATTTTTCTTGAATATACATTATTATTTTTATATTTTCCTGCATTTTTATCATAACCTATTTCCAACGGGAATGAGGTACGACAATAATAAGAAATATGACAATGGTCACTTTGGCAATAAAATCAAAGATAGGTACGCGCAAACGCAGCAAGTGAGGACGCACAGTATTGTTACACGAACGTTCCAAAAACATGCATTTGGGACATTAGAAACATCCCTGTCATGTTTCTTATCCTCCTTCAAACGTACCTGGGATGTTTCTGGCAATGTCCATGTCAGTATATATGTAACGTATTAGAGACGTATCACAGAGACGTTTGTGGAACATCCTGCGATATTGCTCAAACGTCTTAGGTAAGTTTTTTATACTATTGCTGGAACGTTCCAGAAATGACCTAAACGTTTTTTTTTTAGTTGGATAATCAAATTTATTACTTTTTCATAAATTTATTTGAAAAAAATTTTTTTTGACAAAAATAAAAAATGTTAATTTTTACGTTCTGATTCATTGCGTCTATTTCTTTCCGAAGAGCCCTTCACAACCAGTCACCTATTTTAATTTCCATTTTCTTTTTGTTTACCAATTTACCGAATCTGAAAATGTTTCAATGAAATTAAATGGTAATATAAACAACTGATATTAAGTTAAAATAATTACCCATAATGGCTTCAGCTATTTTTAACTTCGCGTCTTTCGTTTTTTCAATGAAAGAAAACAACTGACACAACTCGTTTCTTGATAAGAGCTATGCATCTTCTAATAGATTCACAAACATTATTGCTACCTAAAATAGTTATTTTTAAAGTTAATAAATAAAGAAATAATGACTAGAATGTGTAAAAGCCACATTTTTTTAAAGGAAATTAGGTTACCTTCTTCATTTTGGCTTGAACATCTTGCACGTAAAACGGTTGTTCCTGCATTTGCCAAGCCTAATCAAACTTCAAATTGGAAGTGATTTTTCAAGTACTTTACGTACAAACTATACACGTCAATCCGGCCGCCTATTATCACTTTTAGTTTATTTAAAAGTTTATAGACCAGATGTTTATTACCTTTAAACTTTTCCAAACTTTATTTTAAGCGAGCCGAAACATATTTTCATATTTAACTGTCAATAGTGTCAAAGTCAATACTAATGAACTGTCTGTCATATGTCAATATTGTCATTGGATATACGGTAGACGTATTCGGTTAATACTCCGCGAGCAAAACATCGAAAATATCGTCCCATCCATACAATTAGGCATTCAAAACTGAATGGCTACCAGTGGGTTTTGACAGGTTATGATATGGCTAAATTATGGCAACCCTGTAGGCCTGGTGGTTTGACAAGAACAATGAAATAGATAGTTACATAGATTGATCATCTATATTTTTCAAAATAAACATAAGCTTATGCCTTGATGTAAAAATGTAAGCAGTTATTAAGAGAGTTAAAGCAATGCCAAAAACGTATACGTAAACGTATCTAATGACAGCTACGCATGCGCAATAGCTATTTTACCCACGTATCTATTTAAGTCTTACGTAAACGTATGTGTTCTTACGTACGCCTAATACGCATTCGTATCGAGCCGAGCAAATGCTTCGGGAGCATCCGATCGCACCCGATTTAATAAAACTAATGACATATTGTAACTTTATATTGTTCTGTTTTTAAATTTTGAGCCATAATACACATCACATTTATTGCTAGAAAGTTCATTAAAAAAAAAAAAGAATTAATAAAAATTACCGGACATTTGATACTCGATCATTTGTTATAATTATATCTGGCATGCCAAGAGCTCTAGCAAGCCTAATTATGTCGATTATTAAAATTGAATCTCCCATATAAAACATCACTATTTTCCAAATTTTCTTTATTATGTTGAATTTGTAATATATACAGCATCATCTAAATCTTCCATCATTTAAAGCCGTTAAATTCATAATCTACTCAATATAACTATCTACTTTTCTCAAAAATTACCTAAGGTTATAAAGTTGTAGATACGTTTACGTCAGTGCTTCTGCTTTAACTATTGTTTTCTTCCAGATTGCTCGTTTAACGTATCGTCAATTTCCACGTTTACGTCAGAGAGATACGCATACGTATCTGGCGTTGCTTTAACTCTCTAATATTTTTTAAATATCTAAAGGCTGACAATTGGTTTTAAAACACATTTTTGCTAAACCGATTCAAATTAATAAATATTTGCCAGGCAATATGGCCGCACGCAAACGACCAGCTTTGAGCAATCTATATAACTATATATGTATCATTGACCCTATTAATGTCAACATGACAACAGGGTTGCCATATCTAAACTGTCATTACCCACTGGTAGCCATTTGGACAGGTCGTTGGAATGCCTAATTTGTATAAATGGAACGATATTTTCATAAGTACTGTAGCTCAGTGCTACACTTTCAATGTAAAGAAATAGATTCCATCACGAGGGCTTCCGGTCAATATTGTATTTTTTTTTAGCTCGAGGAGAATTAACTGAACTCTCCTGATAAGTCAAAAGAAAGGGTATATTCATCTCTGTGGTATTTGCTTTGCACTCTTTTTTGAAGGAACTAATAAAGATAAATTTGACCTGTAGCAGTTATCTTGTGAAATAAAAATATTGTTCAAAATTTTCAAATTTAATATTGGAGTTTGATATTATTGTAGATTTCTGGCGACTGCAGTAATTTTATAATTTATTATTTCAAAATAATATTTAAAACGAAAATAGAATACCGATACATAATTACGATGTTCCTAAAACATTCTTGAGAAATCATTTCAGAAACGTTTCTTTAGAGACATCGTAGGGACGTACCATTTATTTCAGAAACATAGAAACATACATGGAACCTAAATGGGATGTTTCTGGCAGATCGGTGTTATTAGGGTAGGACCCCGGAGGATGGTTAAGAAAAAAATATCTGCCCGCAGAACCAACTGAAAAGGTAGGCAACACAGTTTACACTTATTTAAATAATATGACACATGACACCCTTACAGTAATGATTAACTATCAAATATATTCTTTTTCTTATTTTTAATGCTGCGTTGGTCTTACTTTCAATTCACTTTAGGTATATTACATCGTTGCTATATCTATTTTAATTAGGATTGGTTAAAAGATAAAACAAAATTGATGAAATATGAAATAGAGATTTGAGTGAAAATTTAAATGTCATAGTTTTAAATAACCTTTTAACCTGGCAGTTCAAATTGACTGGAACGTTACAGAATAGACCCACATACTTTGATTTTCTTAGTATGTGGAATAGACCCCATATAAAAATACTTTGTTAAACTTTTTAGCTATCCTAAGGACATAGTCGTAATTTAAGCATCTCAAGGTTCAGATGATCATAACTTTATTTATATTACATATATCATTAAACATATTATTGTAATGGTTCCACCCCCTAAAGGTTAAACCATTCCAATACTCTAAAGCTCTGAGGGTTGTTGGCTCCTTTAGCTGCCTACAAATTTCAAATAAAATAGCTAATTGGTAATAATACATTTTGAATTTAACAAAACAATATCTAAATATTCCTCTTCGCTTCCTTCTTTTTGCACTTGGTTCTACTTCTACTTCTACTTTACCTCCTGACGTTCAATACCTCTCGTTCTCCTGCCTGGTATTCTCTTAATTACGTTCTCCTCTCACTCTTACTCCTCCTTCTGCTGTATTATCATCCATGCTATGACTTCTGCTATGTCTCATGTTATGTTTCCTATTATTTTTTAAATTTTTGCTATGTAATAATTTCCATTAGGTACCTTTTCGTTTTAATTCATTTATTTCACCTCTCTTTCAATGTAATATAAAATGTTATACCATTGGCGTCACAACCCTAAGGCGGTTCCGAATAACTTAACGACACCAACTATATAAAACTGAAACGTGACATCAAAGGTCCAATGACGGAATCATGACAATATAATATATTTCTTATAAATAAAAATTTCCTTGGTTTATTCGGTCTTTTTTTAATTTTCAAAAAGACCGAATAAACCAAGGAAATTTTTATTTATATAAAATTCTGCTAAGGTAAAGAAATTATTCTTATTCATATAATAATTTCATTTAAGTTTTTGGAGGACCAAGGCCATGTTTTCGACGGTAGTTGGAAATTATTATTTTTTGATATTATATTCAACTAGGACCTCAAAAACAGATATTCTTAAACAAAAAGCAGATCAAACAGTATCCTGTGCTTATATTATAATCAGGAAAGGTTGTAAACTTGTTAGTGTCTCTATTCTTCAAGAATTGAGCTGGCATAATTACGTGTCATCAATTATTGATAGCACTGCACTGATAATAAATGAATAACAATATTTCATTGTATAAATTAAAACACATCCTAAACCTTTCAGAGTATTTTTATTTCTTTCTGTTTCTATTACTTTCCTTGGTCGTCGATTTTAGCCCGTTTCTATTTTTTCCTTTTTTACTATTTTGGTTTGAATAATTTATTCAGGCACTTGACACTTTTTTATTTTATTCCATTTTTGGCGATATCTGAAATACGTTCTATCTCGTACAAATACGATAAAATAGTGGCTACAGTGCGAAAGATTTATTTAATAGAGCAGCAGGGTTCGTGTGGAAACTATTTCACGAATCGTTGAATTCGGCTTTTTCATACTCTGTTCAAATACCTACATGTGGCACAAAGCCAAGAACTGATTTAAAGAAAGATCATGCTAAATACGTTTATTAATTCGGTGCTTGAATAAAGAATATTTTAAAAACTGCATAAAAATAGAAAAAAATGGAGTTGTAACGTTTGTCAATAATTTCCTTCGAAAAAAAAAAAAAACAAAAAAAAAAAAAAATAGCCCGCGTGACGCGTAGCGGAGCTCGGGCAATCTGTCGAAAGCGGCAACTAACTTTTCGTTGAAAATGCACAAAATATTTTTTCTACGATCATATTATTTTAATAGATACAAAAACCGAAAATTTGTCGTAAGTAGTGTATAATGTATGTATTGCCTACCTTAATAATGAAAAAAGGAGTTGATAATAATACTAATAATACTCTCCCTAATTCACCTCCCTAATAGTGAATTTTAACTACAAAAGCTGAGCTTGTCGGGGGAAAAGGAACGGCCTATTCTTATTATTTGCCGTGGCGCTCCAGGGCGACTTAAAGATGATTGATGGTGCCATTTGGCTTGCAATGTAATAAAACAAAAAAACATTTGACTACGTACAAACAACTTGAAAATCATTTGTTAAAAACAAATTAAAATTAGGCGAGCAATAAAGCTGTCAATTTTGTCCCGCGGTGAGTGACAAAGCTGTCACTTAATGCCAGTTGGCGAAAAACGTCAAATTTACGGTTGGATTTTGAAGCACAAAAGCCTACTTTGGAAAGTGATTGTAGATTTTTTCTATGTATTATCAGTAAATCTTAAATATCCCAAGGATGTAAAGGTACAATATATTACTTATTTTACATACATAGTGTTGGTATATTGGACCAACAACGCTCTACCACAGCGAGCTATCGTTAATAATTTATGTAATTGATATAGGAATATGAACCCTTAAGGTGATTACAGCACCCCCTTATAATTTTCGGACAAGGATATCTCAAAAAGTATTTTTTTTTTAAATTAAAATTTTGGCAAAATATATCAGGCAATAATATCTAGAATATGTATATATTTTAAAGTTTTAATTCCTTCCAGTTTCCGAGAAAAAAAATCAAAGGGCTTTAAATTTTAAAATATCATAATGAAAATAAATGCATTCCTCAACAGCACTATTATTAATATAATCCCTAAATTTAAGCTCTTAATCTTTTGTTTTGATTTTTTAAAATTCGCCGAAATTAGTGGGTAAAACGCCTTGTTAAGTGATATTTTCTGGTTTAAACTAGTCTAAACTGGTGTAAATTGTTGCAAGAAACGAATGATGACTCAAAGTGTACGATACGATAGTTACAGACCCGTTACACTAGAAAAAAGCACTTAACGGGGCGTTTTAGCTACTAATTTCGGCGAATTTTAAAAAAATCATTAACAAGAGATTAAGAGCTTAAATTTGGAGATTAAATTAAGAATACTGCTGTTGAGAAATGCATTTATTTTCATTATGATATTTTAAAATTTAAAGCCCTTTGATTTTTTTTCTTGGGAACTGGAAATAATTAAAACTTTAAAATATAAGTATATTCTAGATATTATTGCCTTATTTATTTTTTCCAAAATAAAAAAAAAAAAAATTACATTTTCAGATATGCTTGTCCGAAAATTATAAGGGGGTACTGTAATCACCTTAAAGAGTTCAGTTACCGAGATGCACAGGGTGTTAAAAGTTTTAAATCAAAATTCAAAATTTGCCATAAATCAGAAACGTCTTTAAATATTTTTAAAAATTTGATTTACTAAATTTCGACAAATAGGTACATAAAATAATAATTTGACCCGTGCTTACTAGATTAGAATTTAAAAATATTCAGTCGTTACAAATTATTTAAGTACCTACATGCAGACTTTTGGTTAGAAGCAAATTTGTGCTACACCCTTCATTTTTGCTTCATGAAAATTTCTTACTTTTTTAACTAAAAAGAAACAAAAAATAATAAAAAATATTTATTCCAGTGGCGTGAAAAATAGGGGGAAAATGCCACTAACCTTGATAGCGCGCCACTGGTTAATTTGTTTATGTCAAAATATTACTTTCTTAAAGAGTATATTAGTCACTAAGTTTGAAAAAATATTTAAAAGCGTTTTCGATTTATCTAGATTTTTTTTGATGGGAATTAAAACTACATACATGTAAATGTTAACATTTAAATTTCCCTTTTTCATTTGTGATCTTGTCAGCCATACTCTTTTTGTTTGTCTCCTGCTTCCATACGTATTACGTGTCCAAACAACTTCAGTTTCTGTCTGTCTATGCTTTCTATACTCCGCTCTACTCTTAGCTCTTATCTTATTGTCTTATTTTTTATTGCTTCTGCTTTTACAAATATTTTTAAGAATATTAATAAAGTGCGAATAAACAACAAAAGTATATTTTATTTATCATATTACCTACAACGTTATGAAGCCCACCAATCATTGATAAATTACCATTTATCCATCAAATAACTAATCATACCTAAATAGTTTTAATTTTTCGTTCAGTTTCCAATTTATTATACAGGGTGTCAATTTGAAAACTTTCAATGCGAATATCTCGCAAAATAAAGAAGTTGGAGAAACGCTGTTTGGTAGAAATGTTATAGAGTTAGAGGGAACTAGAATCACCATTTTTAAGTGAGCGGATGAGTCACCCCTTAGGCGCGACACACCCCAACTTTAAAATGTCAAACGGCACTACCCCTTTTGTTATACCTCAAATGAAAGGTCTCATTTAGTATTATTCACCTGTACAATAATTTTTTTCCATTCAACAAAAATATGAATTCGAATAAAATAAACTGTATTTTGTTAAAATGGTACTTTATTTGATCAGATAATTCAAAATGCATTCCATTTATTTCTAAACGATAGTACAATCGATTTTCAAACTCCGTTATTGTTATTAAGATATTTTATTTCATTAGATGGTCAACATGCATTCCATTTTTTTGTAAACAAAAAAAACTTCAAATTTCATTCTAAACCTTTGGAGCTCTTATCTGAGAATAAAAAATAGCATTGAATTTATCGGGTACGTACCTACCTATCAATGTTTGTATAAAATTTAGTCGTTTGTGCAAGGTTGTACTGCAAAGTCAGAACTGTCTAATTGAATAAATATGAGTATATTTTATTTTCTGTTCATCATGGTCTACAGTTTGGCTGAAAGAATTCAGATAGTGTTTATTTATGGTTCAGAAAATCGTTATGCCTTACGAACTGCTGCAGCATTTAACGAAATAACCCCCGGAAAAAATGTAAGTCATACATCAGACAACTGATTATTAAATTTGAAGAAACAGGATCAGTGGCAAACAAAAAAAGGGCCCATCAAAGAGTACTTAATGAAGCAGCACAAATGGAAGTTTTAGGACATTTTACTATGAATCCTACAATGTCTCTACGCCAAGCTTAGGCGATAACGGGAATTTCTCATAAAACTGTTTGTCGGGTACTCATAAGTACTTCATAAGTTTTACCCGTACAAAATGCAAATTCTTCAGAAGTTGCAGGAGGATGACCCCAATCGAAGAATGCAATTTTGCGAGGACATGACCGAAATGTTACGTGTTACTCCCCAGTTGCTAAAAAATATTTATTTAGCGACGAATGCACGTTTCATTTAAACAGTTCAGTGAACAGCAGGTATTAAAGTGACGAAAATCCGCATTTCTTCAGGGAAGGGCACACGCAGTTTCCAGAAAAAATAAATGTCTGGGCGGGAATTTTAGGCGACACTGTGATTGGGCCATTATTTATTAATGGCAATCTTAATGGCGATACTTACTTGGAAATATTAGACAACACCATTCAACCTCTCATTGTTGAAGAAATTGAAAATCAGCTGGACACTGAAGGAAACAAGAATCTGAATGAAAATTTAATACATTTTCAGCAAAATGGAGCACCACCCCATTACGTTCTTCCAGTCAGGCAAAGGCAATTTTTGAATGACGCTTTTCCAGGCCAATGAATTGGACGGAGAGGTCCAATCGAATGGCCGGCGAAATCTCCCAATCTAATACCTCTTGACTTTTTTCTCTGGGGACATTTGAAATCCATCGTATTTAAAACAAAACCGGATTCAATAGAAGATCTTCGGCAACGAATTATTACGGAATGCAGCAATATTCCAAGAGAAGTGTTCCACAATGTTAGAACAGAATTTGAAAATCGATTATACTATTGTTTAGCACAAAATGGAATGCATTTTGAACATCTAATCAAATAAAATATCATTAAATTTTTTTATTGGAATTTTTTGTTTTTGGAAAAAAATTCTTGTACAGGTGAATACTACTAAATAAGACCTTTTATTTGAGGTATCACAAAAGGGGTAGTGCCATTTGACATTTTAAAGTTGGGTTGTGTCGCGCCTAAGGGGTGACTCACCCGCTCACTTAAAAATGGTGGTTCTAGTTCTCCCTAACTGTTTAACATTTCTGCCAAACGGCGTTTTTCCAACTTTTTTATTTTGCGAGATATTCGCACTGAAAGTTTTCAAATTGACACCCTGTATGTTATTTCTTTTTAATTAATTACCTATAAATACTTGTTTTCAATATCATAAATATCATAAATTGTTACTACATATTTTTACAGAGTTCTTTGTATCTCTGATAGCTGATGTTTACTATACTATTAAACTAGTCCCAAATTGCATGAAAATGACGATTTAGCCGAAACTAGTAAAAATATGTAGTATTTATTTTGAGTTATTTTATTCTGTTGATATAACATTGCCTGAAGATGACCTAAGAAGGTCAAAAGCACTCGCGAGCGAATAACCAAAATAGTGGTTGACAGAATTTGAGAGTATCCGACTTCCAAACGAGAAACCCAAGTTTGAGCCCTGGGACTTTTTTTTCTTCGTTTATTTTATTTTAAAAATTATTGAAAGTCATAAGTTATTTTAAAATTAGTTATTTTGTCTTAATAACCTAAAATATTTTTTATTTGTAAATTTTCGTTAGTGGGTTGTAGAAAAAATATACTGTACAACTCGAGTGGATTGTCCACATCGCTTACGGCCTACGGCGTCGTACTCAAATTTCTTCTTCGTGTAATGTGGCTATCATATCCAGTCTTGTTGCACAAACTACTATTTCATTTTAAGGTCGATTTGTATACGTTTTTTATCAGTTGGAGGTTAAATTAAAATAAAAATACAAAGTTAGTTCTAGTTGAGAATTCAGAACTTGAATTGTGTTGCGAAACATAAGCCATGCCGGTGCATATTCACTTTTTCCTTGTACGAAAGAATCACACTTTTTTTCCTGAATATTCATCACCTTCGGAATAAAACGGAAAGCCGATCGGCAGGGGAAACACATTTAAATAGACGCAAACGACAGTTGAATAATTTTTAATAATATGAAAAAGGAGAGAGTATCTGGTACTTGACGTGTTTGCCTAACCCTTAGGAGGGTTGCGGATAATGCCCCTTTGCACTCCCTTTAAAATCGTCCCTAGTCCTTGTTTGTTACGCTAGAGTGGTGGAATTTTTGATATTGCATGTAGAGAAACGGTCTAAGGGGAGCATCTACACAAAAACCATTTTACAAGTGCAAATAGGTTCTTTAAGAGTACGTATCCGACAGGGGGACTGAAAATAATTAAGGCAATGACTACCGTTGTATTTAAATATTATTTTTTTAAATAAATTTTATTTTCTCATCATCTCATCTATTAAGGTAAGTGCGCCAAATATTGCCAACTTAATATTTCTTAATAATCTTAATATTTTTCTTCAAGTACATTAAATATAATAAAAAAAATCACTTAAAGAAAGATATGAATATTTTAAAATTAACTGGCAGATAAATTTAATTTTTTTTTTAGAAATACAAATCAATAATTAAAAAAACTTAATAATTGATTGAGAACAATTCGAACACTTTCAGTTCATTTCTTAGTTTTCATAATTAAATAATAAACAAGATCTATGAACCGCCAGAGCTACGTTACAGTATAAAGGTTATTATTTTTTATTTCTATTAACAACATTTGACTGTTATGAATGTTGAGTACGGGTGGGTTTGGTTAATAACATGTGCTCAAGGCACCAAAAAAATGTCGGGAACAAAACGTTATACATAGTATGAAAGACATGTCTTTTCTCGGCATGTTTTTAGTAAATAATTAGGCAGATCAGTGAAGGTTAAATTTAAGGCTAAATTTAAATAATAATCAAGTTTAGGAGTATGAGATGGGATAACAGAGATTTTAACGGATTTTAAATTCGAAGTGAACGCAATAACATGCCCACTTTAAAAGAATATATACAATTTTAGTTCAGCAAAATTCCGGTAGAAGGCAATATACATATTTAAGTATATTATTTACACTTTTGGTATGTTATTGCATCCTTAAATCTGACAACAAAGAAATCTCTTTATACCGGGTGTTCTAAATTAAAGCGTTACAGCTATATACCGCTTTTTATATAAAAAAAACGTTTCAGACGAAAGTTTTATAGTTTTGTAGGGAAAAACTTTTGGCTAAAATCGGTTTTTATAGCTAACTATAATATGGCCAACTTTTTTTACTCAAAAAGTAAAAGTCCAATAAAAAAATATTTCCCTCAAAAGTTTCTTATTTTTTTATGTACTTTAGGAATATGTAAGAAAAAAATGGGATTCCCATTTAAAAAAACCAAGTTCACCTCGATATGGCCATATTATGGTCAGCTATAAAAAAATTAATTTAGTCAAAATGTTTCCTCCAAAAAACTATAAAACTTTTGTCTGACACTTTTTTTTCTAAAATGCATATTTTCGGCGGTATTTAACTGTAACACTTTAATTTGAACACCCGGTATATCGTAAAATATTTTATTTTAATATATTTAAATTTAATTGAATTTATTGATATTTATTGAAATTTATTGAAATTTATTGAAATTTATTGAAATTTATTGAAATTTATTGAAATTTATTGAAATTTATTGAAATTTATTGAAATTTATTGAAATTTATTGAAATTTATTGAAATTTATTGAAATTTATTGAAATTTATTGAAATTTATTGAAATTTATTGAAATTTATTGAAATTTATTGAAATTTATTGAAATTTATTGAAATTTATTGAAATTTATTGAAATTTATTGAAATTTATTGAAATTTATTGAAATTTATTGAAATTTATTGAAATTTATTGAAATTTATTGAAATTTATTGAAATTTATTGAAATTTATTGAAATTTATTGAAATTTATTGAAATTTATTGAAATTTATTGAAATTTATTGAAATTTATTGAAATTTATTGAAATTTATTGAAATTTATTGAAATTTATTGAAATTTATTGAAATTTATTGAAATTTATTGAAATTTATTGAAATTTATTGACATTTATTGAAATTTATTGAAATTTATTGAAATTTATTGAAATTTATTGAAATTTATTGAAATTTATTGAAATTTATTGAAATTTATTGAAATTTATTGAAATTTATTGAAATTTATTCGTTCGGTAATGCAGCAAGGAAATGTCTCGATGCCTATATCGACCCTTCCAATCCTATATTCTCTCTTCTATTTGGTATGCTCCTAAGTATAGTGCCCTTGGATTCTCTAGTGCTACACATTCAGTCAGAATGAGAATGGAGGTTTCTTCCTCCTCCTCACAGAATCCGAACTCACTAACTTCTACTTTACTTCGTTTACTAAGGTGTCCTTTGAGTCGACAATGCCCAGTAAGGATCCCTGTTACAATGCGTAGCCTGTTCTCGCTCAGGCTTCCGATATTTTCTGGTTAAATTTACCCAGAAATAGATTGTTCCAATTATCGGTTCTTCTAATGTCCAGTTTTTTTAATCTCCCTTAATATTGTGTTACTACTGTTACTGCTGATACCGCGGAACGGAAACGGCTCAGGTCCCACAAAGGATGTTTGAGCCTTTTTCCTTGCGAGACTAAGTATCTGCAATCTCGTTACCCCGTTATGTCTCGAGACTCACGTGAGAGTTACTGTATTTTTCTCGCCTATATAGTTTATTCAGTTTTTCTAAGCGTAAGAGCTCAGCGCTTTTATGGCTGCTTGTTTATCGGTTATGATAATGATAATCTCTACGATAGTTCGTCTAGAATCTAGATTTTAAATTTGATACACTTCTTAATGGCGTGAATTTCCGTCTGGAAGATGCTTGGGTATATTCTCAAATTTTCAGAGTGTCTGTTTCTGGGCCTATACACTCCTACTCCAGTTCCTTCTATAGTTTTGAACCATCCATATACCACTGAATATTTCGGCTGATTTGGGCATATTTGTAGTTTTAAGCAGATGTATATTTTTGTTTGAGAGTAAAAAGAAAATGTTGAAGTTGTTGAAACACATCATTATTAACATGCTTATATTAGCTTCACCTGTATGTATGTATGTTTATAATTCTCCTTTGGACTAAAAGCAAGTGGCTTATTACTGTCAGTATATCCCACTAACTCAAGTTCGTTCGTTTTCCGAACGGTCTAAGGCGCGGGTTTTCGATTGCCAGACTCACCGGTCGTGGGTTCTAATCCACACGGCTGAAAAAAAAATAATTTTTTTTTCAGCAATTTTTTTAATAATTAATCGAACTAAAAAGTAAAAAATAAATATAGTTCAAAAAAACAAAAAACACGCTTTTATAATACATCGAACTAAAAAGTAAAAAATATTTTTTCAAATAAGTTTAAAACAATAATAAATGGAAAATACTAGTATTATTGTAAAAAAAGGGTGGGGCCATATTTCTCGTACATCGAGCGCCCGACGCTTTTTACACAATAATACTAGTATTTTCCATTTATTATTCTTATAAGTTTATTTGAAAAATTATTATTCACTTTTTAGTTTGATGTATTATAAAAGCGTGTTTTTTAGTTTTTTTAAACTATATTTATTTTGAATTTAACCTTGTACATATAAAATATTTTGTTTAAGAATAAATAAGTTAATTAACTTAAATTAATTAATTTAATAAATAAAATACACGTTTGTGGTTAAATTTAACCCTGATGTGCATATTACTGCGCTATGTAGGTATGTGCCTGCATAATTGATAACGGGTTGAAGCATTTTTATCTTGTGCATAAACTAAATTTGAATATTGTGACGAAGCAGTCAATTAACTGTTTCTTTGAATATATATGTGAGGGTCGACTATTTACATTGTTTGAGGGCAAACGTCAAGGAGCATTTCGAGATCTAATTGGAGTTTCGAGGTACTTACCCGGGAATGGTATGGTAAAATGAAGGACCTCTATCTAGGCCGTCAAATTGGTCTCTGGGATTATATTCAAATTGAATTTATCCTTATCAGGAGCGGAGATTTAAGATTTCTCGAATCCAAAATTCGACAATTATAATAGTACTTAAGTCGTGCAATGAAATGAAGATCAATTAATGAATTCATTCAATATTTCTATTTCTATTTATATTTATTCTTACTGTATGTTTTTCTTTCTACTTTACTCTTACTTTAATTTATGTTATTGTCGTGCGAGCCATTTTCGACCTGCTGTAGCCCTTTAAGCCCCTCTATGCCTTATTTGAGTCTCTTACGGCCTCCATTTCCCATTACCAAGATTATTCGATGGAATAGGTCAATTTTTAAAACCCCTTTTAATGATCCGCTCATAGTAGACATCGTCAATCAATGTGAACCGTTCTTCTAAAATTTGGTGGATACGCCATTCTAGAAAGTTCTCGACCCCGACGAATGATCTCGAAATTGAAATTTTTGGCGAATGCACTGTAAGAAATGTTGGAGAATGTCTATAATCTTTGAGAAAAAATTTGGGATAAAGGCACAGTTTCTGGAGCAAATTCTGGTCTCGTAGAAATTTTAGTTAACACTTGACGTTTTCAGGATATGAACAGTTTTCTTTAGACGGTCTTGGTTGCACCTGGTTAGTTGAATTATTGTTCTGCAGCTTTTCAAATTCATGTGTGTATATACAACGGTTGAACAACTTAACTACTTTGAAGAAGAAAATAAGATTAGATATCAGGGCAGTCTTTGCAAATATAAAAAGGACAGAACCGTTTTAAATTTTTTTTATATATGTGATTGAGTGTCAAAAATGTTTGAATTTCGAAACTTAAATATTAGTTTTTAGTGAAAAGTTTAATTACTTTTAGTTCAAAATATAACTTTAGTTTGTCAAGGGAAATATTTAAAATCCACAAAGTTAGAATAACAAAATAGTCGTTTTTCTTTATTTCTTAAGAATTAATCGTAATCTATTCTGGTCTGTTGTAGAATTTTATTCTATAAGTTATTTAGGTACTGACAAATCTAAAGGAAAGTATAAAGTTTTAAATATAAAAATATAGGTAGAACAGTTTGTATAGGTACCTATAACGAAGACAAATTTAGTGTAGTTTTCTTACAAATATATACTTGTTTTTGTGAATGAGTTCAAGTATTGCAAATGAAAATCGTTACTTTTTATTATGAAATAATTTGAATTTATTTAAAAATGGGTACTGTGTATATGGTTTTCGAAGTTTTTACACTTGTATTAAAAATATCAAAGTTATGTACTGGTATATTGGCCATTTACTCTACACAGCAAATTCATAGATACAATACATATCACTACATTCTTATTAAATTCACTAATTTAAAATTGACAAAGTGCCTACACACATAAGTGGTTTTTACGTTTTTATTACGCTGTTAGCTGTGGTTTAAAGCGTTTTTGAACTGACGTCACTATTTAGACAAATACAAAAATACATGTATTCAAAAATGACAAATGACACTTGTGGTTAATGTGAGAGTGAAGAGCTGGAGAGGTTATGTTTTCTTGTTGCCTGTTCCTCAAAATCCTCAAATTATCAACAAATTAAAATATTCGTCGAGTGTGTTTTGCTTTTGTTTTGTGATAACCTCAGATATGGAGCAAGCAATGTTATTAAATTATACAAATAATTATTTAAATGAATTACAAGAAATAATTATTATTTTAAATTACTGGAATAAAAGAAACTCCGATGAAGAAAATGAATTTCTTACCAATACTGTTCTCGTAACCTACAATTTAGAGCACTAACGAATGCCTGTATATTTTAATGGGATCAATAATTATTTAGATTATGACTTTTTTCCTTATTTAGAATGAGCAAACATACATTTAATGGATCAAACGACTTACCTGAAGGAAGTTCGATCCCAATTATGCGAGCATCCTTGTTAGTGGCAATAAAGATAACCATGTAGTATACCTATGTTACGCCGCTGACGCACATGTTTAGATTTAAAATTTTACGTCACTCTCTATAGCTGCCTCCTACATTACTCATTACCTGTTGTGGACCCTAGGAGTTTGGGGTTAAAAATAATATAAATATGGTGGAGGTGGGACTTTATTTCCACTAACAAGGATGCTCGCATAAGTAACGGTACAAATACAGTAGAATCAGATTTCCGCTTACCGACAATCAGCGCTGATCTACGCCGTTGTCTCGAGGCTGAATGGTACAGAGTGAATACCTGTAAAAGCGAGAAAAATCGTTCTCAGTTATGTCTACAACTTCTAGCAAATTGTCTTTTTCTAATTAGGATCTGATTGCTTTGGATTTTGTTTTGACTAAACTGAAGAGAAAGAGAGTTGGTATACATCCTCTTAATCGCGAAAGATATCATCATCCATTTCAAAAATTAAAAAAGATTATAATGAACGATTTTTTCAATACATGAGAATGACTCTAGAGACTTAATTATATTTTAGAGAAAGTGAAATATCGTTTAACCAAAAACTGGTGTAATCTACATATAAGCAGCCTGTTTTCCCAGAAGAAAGGCTTGTTATAACATTGAGGTAAGTAGCATTGTTGTAAATGTATTTTTCAAGTACTTAATTAGTTATAACTGGAATAATTTTCGGAATAACAAAAAATTACGGTTTCAAAAAAGTTGCGTTTATTGCGTTTGTTCATAATAAACAATTTATAAAATTACCTCCATGGAGAAATATTCTCATTGGGCAATAGAAAGGAGTAATCTGTAGTAATTGTCAGTTATATTTTGTTGTTGGTTACTTTTAAGGAGTCTAGCATCATTACCAAGATAATTTTGGGACGTGGTTGATTGTTGGCTTAAGAAAATGAAAGAGTAGGCATTCTTATAACCAGGTGAAGGCGAACTAGAATGAGATTATATAGAAGATAATGGACGAGAACAAGTGTAAAGTTGGTAGAAATATGGTTCCACTAATTACTGTACGCGACAACAAAAAGATAGTATTCTGTTTTCAGGTATTTTCCTTACGTGTGGCAGCAAACTTTTGAAAAATGAAAGATGCTCGTTTTATTTAAGTGCTTAGGGTACAAACACAGTAGAAGCAGATTTCCGCTTACCGCAATCAGCGCTGATCTGCGCCGTTGTTTAGAGGCTGAATGGTACAGAGTTAATACCTGTAAAAGCGAGAAAAATCGTTCTCAGTTGCGTCTACAACTTCTAGCAAATTGTCTTTTTCTGATTACGATCTGATTGATTTGGATTCTGTTTTGACTAAACTGAAGAGAAAGAGAGTTGGTATACATTCACTTAATCTCGAAAGAATAATTTATGGAGAATATCATCATCTATTTCAAAATTTAAAAAAAAAAGATAATGATGAACGATTTTTTCAATACATGAGAATTACTCTAGAGACTTTTTTTTTTAATTTGGTGTTATCAGCATCGACTACTAAGATCATTAGCACCGTGTTCTGTGTAGGCTTTGTTATTGTTTCCCAGTGCCACTTTAGGAACAGCACTGTTAATTAGAACCCAAGAGTGAATGGTCGAGTGGTGAATCTAGAGACTTTTAATTATATTTTAGAGAAATTGAAATATCGTTTAACCAAAAACTGGTTTAATCTACATAAGCAGCCTATTTTTCCAGAAGAAAGGCTTGTTATAACATTGAGGTAAGAAGTATTGTTGTAAATGTATTTTTCAAGTACTTATTTAGTTAAAACTGAAATGATTTTCGGAATAACACAAAATTACGTTTTCAAAAAAAGTTGCGTTTGTTCATAATATACAATGTATGGAATTACCTCCATGGAGAAATATTCTCATTGGGCAATAGCAAAGAGTAATCTGTAGTATTATTGTCAGTTATATTTTGTTGTTGGTTACTTTTAAGGGGTCTAGGATCATTAGCAAGATGATTTTGGGACGTGGTTGATTGTTGGCTTAAGGAAATGGAAGAGTAGGCATTCTGATAACCAGGTGAGGCGAACTAGAATGAGATTATGTAGAACATAATGGACGAGAACAAGTGTAAAGTTGGTAGGAATATGGTTCCACTAATTCCTGAACGCGACAACGAAAAGATAGTATTCTGTTTTCAGGTATTTTCCTTATGTGCGGCAGCAAACTTCTGAAAAATGAAAGATGTTCGTTTCATTTAAGTGTTTATTTCCCTCCAATATTTCTCCCACTTGTCCCAAGTAGGGGGCCTTTTAAAAACGGCAGCAATTAGTGCCTTCTTATCCATGGTACAACCCGAGAATAACGATCAAGGAGAAGCGACAGTAGCTGTCGGTGCCTTTGATATCGGATGTACCTTTTTCACAGCATGACTTTGATTGATACACAACTTAGCACGCTGAGAAAACATGCATATTTTCTACACTGAACGAAATAGTTTGGCAAATTATCTGAAATCATTGTTATAGTCCATGCGCAAATGTTGTAATGTGATTTAATTACATTGAAGTAGTTAGGGTTAATAGCAATGGTGAAATTTCGGCACCAAAATATAATTCATTATGTAATAATTAATTATTTGTTATAAAAGTAAAAGACGTTTATTATTTTATAATTTATCTATAAAATTTGTTCAATATTTGGTTTATTTATTGTTAAAAATGTAATAAAAGCCCCATTTTTAAATTAAATTACCTTTTCCTTAAGTAAAAATAAGGTAAATAAAATTAAGGGTGCCAAAAAAAATTTAGGTAATAATAAAAAAGACATTAAGTTTGAGAGATTTAACTAAATATTTCCAATGTGCTTTTATTTTCAAAACTTTTAGGTTTAAAAAGTACTTACACATTTTTAAAATTTCTGGATTTATATTATATTAAAAGGACTTTCAAGTTTATCACTCATTTCTGTATAAACAAGTGTTTTCTCGCCAAGTTAAGCCAGATGTCATTTAAGGTTTATGTATTTAGAGTTAAATACCTGGACTGGCTATCACCCAGACAATACAAATATGTCCATTGGACGTCCATTCGATATACAATTTTGGATGTCTAGACGGCCCAAAATGAGTTTTTTCTGGACTTCCGACATCCAATGGACGTTCAGTGAAGTATACAAATGGCACACTTTTGACCATTCAGAGGACGTTCAATTCTGATATATTGTTGGTTGTCGAATACTGGACATACAAAAAACGTCCAGGATTATATTTCCATTGAGACCACATCCCCACTTTTTTTACAGAACCGCAACTTACCACACACTATTTTATCTTATTAATAATTTGTTTATTATTTTCGCAAACCGCTATACACCATTTATTTTTTTTTATTAAAAATTGCTTTACCTGAGCAGGAATCAAACTCACGACACATCCATTATCGTTTTACGCTTTTAATTGCTAGACGAGCTCGACCAAGGAACCACTTGAAAACTTTTTACTAGATACAGTTATAATTGAATAAGATTTCAAACTTCCGCTGATAGAATGAAATGCAATAGATTCAATTTGTCAATTTTTAATGACCAGTAATATTAAAAAAAGAAGTATATATTATAGATGAGTATTATCTGGTAGGCTTAATAAATAATGACCTAAGATGGACGTCCACTGGACGTCAAAATACTACTAAACTTAAAATTAAGTCCAAAAACAGACGTTCTCTAGGTATCGATATTCAGCTGTCAATTTAATTAGCATAAACGGACGTACACTGGATGCCCGGATATGGACGTCCTGACCCTCAAATAGATCTAAAGTGGACGTACATTGGACTATGTGTGCTGTCTGGGCATAGATGAATTTTTTGAAATAGTACTTATTTAAGTATGCACCAATATTTCCAAAATCAATCCCAGTATGATTCATTCAATAAATGTAAATATGAATGGGCAAAACATCTTTATATTGACATAATTGTAACTTACAATTTAGCCATAATAAAGGGATTTCGCCCACTTTGGCCAATCCTAATTGAAACACGCGAATTTATTATATTTTTTTAAATATAATTTCAAAATAAAATAAACAACATCTGCAGTTCATTGTTTATTAAATTTATTAAAAAGAGGAAAAATATATATTTCACAAAATACAATACCTACATATGAAAAATAAAATGTCAAAAATGATTAAATCATTATACTTAATATTTATGCATGTGATAAAATTCTTAATTTCCTAGTAACTTTTTTGGCACATTTTATATCTGCATTAGAATACCTAAGTGTGTAAAAATCTTCATCTTATTACTACACAAAACAAACACCAAAAAATATCACTTAACATTGCTCACGTACTAAACACAACTTGGACTGACTTTGACAGATAACATCATTTTGAGTGATACACAACTTATTTTCGCACATGCGCGTTACAAAACGGTACGCTAAAAACACCAAGCTGTCGCTTCTCCTTGATCGTTATTCTCGGGTACAACCACTAAACCAGCGCGTACCAAAAGCAAAAATAAACTAAATTGTCATTCCGGCAAAAGCGAGAACGCAGGTTAGCGCTTATTACTGGCGCCAACCTGCTTTAACTGTATACTTGTCAATTTAAAAACATGCATTCATTTTAAAAGCAGATAAGCGCGGCTCGGCGCTGATTGCCGGTAAGCGGAAAACTGCTTTCCCTGTGTTTGTACACTTTTATTTTCCTCCAATATTTATCAATCTTATTCCGGTTGCAATGCAATTTTTCCCTCTTGTCCGAAATAAGAGGTTTTTCAAAAACGGCAGCAATAAATGCCTTCTTATCCATGATACAACCACTAAACCAGCGCGTACCTAAATCAGAAATAAACTAAATTGTCATTCCGGCAAAAGCGAGAACGCAGGTTAGCGCTGATTACTGGCGCCGACCTGCTTTAACTGTGTACTTGTCAATTTAAAAAAATGCATTCATTTTGAAAGCTTATAAGCGCGGCTTGGCGCTGATTGCCAGTAAGCGAAAATCTGCTTCCACTGTGTTTGTACACTAGGATCGAACTTCCTTCAGGTAAGTGTTTGATCCATTAATTATGCTTCACATCCTTGTTAGTGGAAATAAAGATAACCATGTAGTTGTTAAGAGGATGTTCTATTCAAAATAAAACCAGATTTTTGCTTTCTACGTAAATATATACGATAGAATATGCAAAAAAAATATTACTATAAATTTCCCACAAAATTAACAATAATAATACTAATGAGTTAATCATTAAACAACGTAACAAAAAATAATATTGAATTTTAACAATACAGCAGTTTTATAATTTTTTATACTTTTGCGAACGTTGGTTTTACGTCTTAATTATAAAACTTGTTAAACACTACTGAACACTACAGTTTTTCTAATATAAATATAATGATAAGATACTATGTGTATCTGAACGATACATGCGCCTATGTACGTTGTATTTATGTTTTAATTTTTTGTAGGCATTAAAATGGTATCAGGAAAAAAGAAATACGAACTACATAACGAAAATGATTGTGAAGACTTCAGAAATCTACTGGTACTGATGTTATTTTATTTCAAAATATGGTAGTATATCTATGAGATACATGCGCGCCTGTTCATGTAACTTTGTAAGCGCGCCTGCCGGAAGGTTAAACAACGTAACATAAAATAATATTGAATTTTAATAATCCTGTTTTATAATTTTTTAATACTTTTGCGAGCAGAGATAACAGAGATATAAGCAGTCATTCATAAAATATAATATTCATGGTGCCAACAATAGTTAGTACTGTATATATTCTATTTCTAGACGCGGGGCGAGGCGACGAAAGGTGAGAAGTAAGAGAAGGGATAGAGTGAAGGATTTTACGTAGTTTTATCAAAAAATAACTGCCCGAGCTTATACTACATAACGTAAATTTCCATGCCGGTGTAAGCCCTGTTGCCACTTCCAATTTAACATCTCTAGGTTTTGGAATTTGTTGAAAATTATTACATCTAATTTAATGAAATTACATCTAATTTGGTTAAAAATGGCTATTTTTTGTTCTAATGCTCAATTAGGTCTTTGTAGAAAGTATTTTTTTTATAATTATTTAAAATCATTTACATTAGCCCTTATGGTCGAAAAAAAAATTTAAACGTCAATATCTCGGTTTCAACCGTCTACAAATTTGTATAAAAAATGTTCTTTTAGAAATATACTTCTCATTTGACGAAAAACGAAGGCATAAAAACAACTATTCTTTATAAAAGTTTCGCCTATATATTGACAAGGTAAAAGTACTTTCGTCATATTTTTTGCTTTTAAATTAACAAAAATATAGCAATAAACAATTAGTGATGTCATGGTTTTACTAGAAAGCAAACATTAAAGGCAGAGCCTCTCGACTCTTTATGCATCTATCTCAGTATTGAAATGTATGCAATCAGTTTGAATCTCTAACATTATTTTATACAGGGATTATTGATTTTTCCACTATGAATAATAGGGTGTATTAATTACTTCAAGATTTTTTTTTATTTTTGGTGGAAAATGAAAAATAAGAAAATATAAACTATTTATTAAAGGTATTTATTGAAGTATCAATTATAAACAGTAAGGCTATTGCTTTGCAAAATACAATAAATCCCCAATATAAATAAATTATAATAATAATAATAATTGGAAGGAAGTATATAAAGCATAAATTAATAATATTAAAATTTATAATTACACGACTTTCAAACTAATCAGAATCAGATTCACCACACGAATCAACATTTTCCAAAACATTAGCGGCTGTGCCATACAGGTGCAGGAACCGATACAGCAAATATTTTTTTCTGCATTTGCAAATTTTGCTTCCACAGTCTAAAACAGAATATTATTGTTAGAATATTGTATAGTATCTTTTTTGCATTTGCATGATGTAAGTTCTGTTATGTCTGGTGGCAGGTCGGACAGAGTCTTAAAAGTGGGTATCAGACTTCCATCTTGATCTACTTTCCATCCATACTCTTCAACATTAGGAAGCTGCATCTGGGTTTAAAGAGGTTAGCCAAATATTTAGCTGGTAAAAACATCTTAAACAATGTAGTCTTAGGGCGTCTTCAGTCGGTGGCAATTTAGCGATGGTTTTTGAAGAGGCCAATAATCCCCCCAAAATGTTAATGGAAGTAACATTGGCAGTTTTGAATCAATTTTTATGAAAATTCTTTCAAGATTAGAGAATATGTTTTCAGAGTACTGTTCAATGCCAAATCCATCCAAAAAGTAATGGTGTTAAAGGTAAGTTTTCCAACAGGTTCTTTTCCCAATGCTGGACAATTAGCTGGTTGTATTACAACCGGTCAGAGAATGAAAAGCAGGCACATTTTTTAGAAGGTTTTCATCCAAATTTAAATAATGTACTGCTAGAAATCGTCTTGAGTCTCCTCGCCCTGTTCTGAACCATATATCTTTAGTCAAAAACTTCTTAAAATAAATTAATAAGACATCTGTATCGTTGCAATAAATAATGCAGCGTGAATGCCCCGAATTTTTGGCTGACAATATGTGCAATAAGATACGATTATTAGCGTCTTCGTGATTTGAATTTAAAAAATCGTCTTTTGATGGTTTAAAATCTTTCCATATTTATTGATTATTGCGAGTTTTGAAGAAGTTGCTCTGGCAGAAAATGTGTTAAACGTCTTTTGTTAAATATCGAATGAATAAACAAGTTCTATTGTTGCGGAAGTAGAATATTGGGTCGGTCAATTTCTATATCGATTTCTGAAATCCTCTCTTTTGACGTGTTGTATTTTTGATAGAATGTCCTTTATAATGATCAAATACCACATCTATCATTTGAGCATTAAATTTATTTCTAAAAATAATGTTTACAAATATATGAGCATATTCTTTAAATGATATGCAACTTTTGAGCTTTCCTATTTTGATATAATTTTTGTCTTTGCTACTTGTAGCAACAAATCCGTAATTAAAATTTTAAACGAAAACTTATGACTTACCCAAATATATTCAGCTGCAACAGGATGAATGTAGATATAATAAAGATGCAAAAATGTCTATATTTTTTCCCAATTTATTAGGTAATTTAATATATAACACATACACTTATTAATTCTTTAGTAAAAACAGATAACAATATGACACATTGCCCAATGGAACATAACGAGAAGTTTTATAATAAAAAAAATGAAAAATCCTACCATATCAATAATGTGATACATCAGCCGGCACGTAGAGAGAAACAGAGCTATGCGACGTTTGAAGGTGAAGAGAAAGATACACTGAGAGTTGATAAATTTGGCGGTGAGAATTAATAACAGCATAAACCTATGACATCTCTCATCGTTTATTGTTATATCTTTGTTAATTCAAAAGCAAAAAATTGGTGTTTACTCTGTTACCTTGTCAACACATAACCAAAAATTTTATAAGGAATGTTTTTTTTTCATTTAGGCCTTCGTTTTTTGTTAAATGAGTGGTATATTTAAAAAAGACGACTTTTTAACTAAATTTTTGAAGGGCTAAAACCAAGATATTTACGTTTATATTTTTTTTCAGCCGTAAGTGCTAATGCAAATGATTTTTTTTTAAATAAGTATGAACAATTACTCCCTACAAAGATTTTATTGTGCATTTGATCAAAAAATGAGTATTTTTTTCTCTATTCGGTGGTATCAATATCTGAATTTTTGATGATAATGCCCTTCTGCACACTCTAATTTTGTATTAACTCCGGAATAAGGGTTACCTTATCATGACCTTTCATCTGTGAAAAATTCAGCCTTGTGACAAAAGAGTGGGAGGTGAATCGTTTTCTGGAGCGAATATTTTAATACATACACTTTACTAACAATGACAACAGCGGATATTATGTCCTACTGTGTCCCTTAGAATATGTCTTATTCACGGCCGCACGATATTTGTTAGTAGTTACATCTCCTGGTTATCTCTGTTTGCGAGCGTTGATTTTACGTCTTAATTGTAAAACTCGTTAAACACTACTGATCTCTTTGTCCTACAATTTTTCTAATGGTTTTGATATCGACGTAGATTATGAGGACGGTCGAGGTACATACGTATGTGTACTAAGTGCTTGAGCTACCCACCCAATAGTTTGGGGAGATACTGGATGGACTGGAGCGTTAGTGGTTAGAATAAAAGGTCCTGAAGACCTGTGAGACTTTGTTTTTTTTCCTTTTTTCCCATAAAATAAAAATTGTTTTTCCCGAGCCATAAATTGAGGTAATTCGTGGGGGAATGAAAATACTAATAAAGGCTAGACTCGTTGTGGAGTCGAAGTTTTAGCATTTCGTCAATGAAGATTTTTATATTGTTAGCTTCCACCTTGACATTTTCAACCTAAAAATGGCGCGCGGAAGGCTACTTTGAGCGTTAAATTAAAATTATAAATAATGGAAGTACAGTTCCGGGAGTCGAAACTTATTTATAGAAAATTTCCTCCTCTTTAAGGATCTTTTTTTAAAAATCCAAAAATATATATAGTTTACAAACTATAGGCGAAAAACCAAACACCATGTTTTTGAGGTGTTTAATTGTTTATAACTTTTGCAATTTTTTATACACTGTAAAATTATTCTTTACACATTTATCTAGACATTATTCCGAATCGAATGAGCTATTAAACATAATTTTCCTAATAGTATGTCCCAAAAACACGCTTTTGAACTTGTTGATTAGACTACATGTATTTACGAAGGAACGATGAAATATTTTTAGTATTATTACAAATAGTTTTTATAAAATATGTTGTAAGCGTGCTATTCCAAATTATACTGATTCTGCGAGTTAAGCTTTAATAGCATCAAGCAATGAGTTCTGTATAATATGGCTAGAGAAGCATATGAATTTCACACAGAATCCCACTAACATGTAAATGAAATCCAATTGAATTAGTGCACATGAATATCTAGGAGTCATGTTTACAAATGATGGAACAATGAAACTGGAGGTAATAGACATATAAAAGCGAAATATTGCCTTGTATTCTGTTTTTTGTTTACTGACCCGAAAAGACTTGTAAAATTCGGATAATACAATATTTTTGTCATCTTGAATTTTTTGGCATTTTTTTCGCTTTTTTTTTCGGTTTTTTTTCATTTTCTTTTTCGTTTTTTTTTTACAATACCAATAATTAATTCCAAAAGTCTGTGGGCTTGTTAATGAATATCCTTTTAATTTCTATGTTGTATTTTTAAGTAGAGTATTTTAATATTAAGAATGATAATTTTTACTGATAATCAAGAAAAGTTGCAAATTGGTAGATAAATACACAATAAGTAAGTAGGTATATGATTACTTTTTTACCTGTGTTATATCAATAGTAGTAATAGCATCTTCTTCTAGACCTTTACGGAACCTTTAAAAAGGCAAATATTTGACGGAGCCCTAAACACATTTCTAAAAAAAAAAGTCCTCAAGCAAAATCATATGCTTTTTCCTTAGTGACTTCTACAAAAAAAAAGGTCCTAAAGGCAGGTCACTCCCTTTTGTGGCGATAGAACTGCTTCTTTTTTTTATTATGACTATTATTTTCCTCGCGGAGCCCCCACAAAGGCTTTGCAAAGCCCCAGGGCTCCGCGGAGCACACTTTGAGTAACACGAACATAACATGTAGAACTTAAATCAAAGTGTTTTTTAAGAAAGTGCTTGGAACAGAATAAACTAAATTTCGTAGATACCCAAGATCTTCTATTTACAAAATGTATCTATTTCTTACGTTTTTCTGGATCTCGTGGAAATCTGCAATTTTTGAAATTTTCTAGTTGCCCACATCATTGTTACTTGTGCAATTGCGCTTGATACACGACGTCATTGTTCTTTTAATGTTTTTGAGACGAATAGTTTATATAAATGTATATAATTAATTATAATGAGATTAAAAAATACATTAAAATAGAAACTGTTACAAGTGAAGAAAGGCTAGCATCAATGTCGCCGAGGTGGTGACACTTTTGACTACGTGATTGCGTCTCCTTTACTATTTTATCTCCCTCGATGAATCACATTCTATTATACAGTGCGTTCATAAAGTGTGGAAACTCTCCATTATCTTAAGAGTTTATTATTTTCGGAGACCACATCTTTTAAGGCAATGAAAGTAAAACATTTAAAGAAACAAAAAAAAAACAAAAAAAAAGAAAAAAAAAAAACAAAAAAAAAACAAAAAAAAAAGAACAAAAAGAACCAAATAAAATATCGAACTGTCCGAGTTTTACCTTCGTAAATAATTAACTCTTAAGATAATGGATCGTTTCCACACTCTATGAACGCACTATATAATTAACTTTTTTTTTATCCAAAATTTGAAATATTTGAATCCATGACAAAACCTATTTAAAAATATTTCTTTAATAAAAAAATTACGATTAACTACATAAATTGGAATTTTGAATTTGACGGTACATAGGCCACGCCCTGGCTAATGCCGGAGCGTTTTCATTGGTTGGGCACGTTTGCATTTTAATGTATGCTCAGCTATTGTACTGTACAATGTTGCCAGAGCAAGTACAATTGTACTAATCTATATAGTACATTTTAACTTGTTTTATACAAAAATACAATTTGATCATTTTTAGTACATTTTCTATCTACCTATTGCAGTTGATAATTATTATTACAAAAAAATACGAAAGGCATTTTGTTTTATTCTTTATAATGTATAAAAAGTATTTTTTTTAACAAGTGCGAAAAGAAACATTTCTGGCAGTGTTTAAAAAAAGGTATATTATAAACATTGAAAGTGTTTTACCTAAATCTGTACTGAGATCTATATTCTGTCATTGTGAACCCCCAATATTTTAATATTTTAACTGCTAATCAAAATTGGGTGACAGTGCCCATATAAAGTTCACTTTGCCTATAGAATGGATAAAAATATTGGATAATTGTTATTAACAAAAAATATTTTATTGTAGAAAGATGCCGCGTAGATATACGAAAAAATTAGAAGCAAGAAGTTATGTGATAGTCTGGTTCACAAGTGCCATTTCCCTCGAAACCTGTCCTCCAGCACCGAAAATTATGATTTTGAGCTCATTCGATTTGGAATGGCATCTAGAACATTCTATCAAAATTCCAAGAGGGGCTGAAAAAAAATGCAAAAGTTATAAACAATAAAGTAAAATAAAAAATAAGGGTTTGGTTTTTTTGAAATATTTCAAAAACTATTTGAGATAATCGAAATTTGAAAAAAGATCCTTAAAGAGCAGGAAATTTCCTAAAAAAAGTCCTACCTCCAGAAACTGTACCAACAACCCTTATAATTTTAATTAAGCGGCGAAAATAACGGTAAAAACGCGTGGTTCGGCTGCCGCGCGATCGCCCTAATCTGACACATGAACTAAAAAAATTATTTTAACTGATTAAATATTAATATTAAGAAATAAAAAAATTTGGGTACTAAGTAGACATATGAATAAACAATAATCCGTAAACAAAAAATTTTTATCACTATTTTTATATTAATTATGCTTTTGTTAATTAGTTAATTTTCGCCATTTTAATGTTAACATAAAAACGCTGATTATTTCAAAACAAGAAATCCAGAATTTTTTTTGATTTTTTTGAGCTATTGTTAAAGGGGTTTAGAAGAGATCCCCGTTGGAAAAATTCAAAAATTTTGATTGATTTTGATTTTTTTTTAAATCATTATTTTCATCAAGGATAAAATTCCAAAGAAAAAGTTTTCAAAAATATAATAAACAATGCATTTGTTTATAACAATTATTTAAATAATGTTAGTTAAAAATAAAAAAAAATATTGGTTTATGGCTTTTATCAATAAGAAAACAAAATATTAATAATAACTGGAAATAAATGGCTTTATTTACATAAATAATTTTTTAATGCCTTTGATTGTTACTAAAAAAGTGAAAAATCAAAATTTTTGAATTTTTCCAATGGGGATCTCTTCTAAACCCTTTTAACAATAGCTCAAAAAAATCAAAAAAATTCTAGATTTCTTGTTTTGAAATAATCAGCGTTTTTATGTTAACATTAAAATGGTGAAAATTAACTAATTAACAAAAGCATAATTAATAAAAAAATAGTTATAAAAATTTTTTGTTTATGGATTATTGTTTATTCATATGTCTACTTAGTAACCAAATTTTTTTATTCCTTAATATTAATATTTAATCAGTTAAAATAATTTTTTTAGTTCTTGTGTCAGATTGGGGCGATGCGCGCGGCATCCGAACCACGCGTTTTTACCGTTATTTTCGCCGCTTAATTAAAATTATAAGGGTTGCTGATACAGTTTCGCGAGGTGGGACTTTTTTTTAGGAAATTTCCTGCTCTTTAAGGATCTTTTTTCAAATTTCGATTATCTCAAATAGTTTTTAAAATATTTCAAAAAAACCAAACCCTTATTTTTTATTTTACTTTATTGTTTATAACTTTGCATTTTTTTTCAGCCCCTCTTGGAATTTTAATAGAATGTTCTAGATGCCATTACGAATCGAATGAGCCCAAAATCATAAATATCGGTGCTGGAGGACAGGTTTCGAGGGAAATGGCACTTGTGAACCAGACTATGAATAATTCAGAAGGTGTGTTACAGCAAGCAATATAGATGATGTTAAGAATAAAAAATTTTCGAGGTGGCAAGCATCTATTAAATATAAAATACCAAGAAAAACTTTGGGTAATAAAGTATTCCAAAAACACACAAAAACTCATGGAGGGTAGTTGATTTTTTTCTATGTATGAGGAAGAGACAATATTGAAATATATATTAACATACGTGGATTGGGGAATGCCTTTAGATTCTTACGAAGTCAGAATGCTTGTACACCAATATTTGTCAAAACTTGGAAAATACCTTCAGTGTTCATTCCACATCCAGAAAAAGCATGTGTTATTTTAAGCAACACACTTTTAAGTTACCTATAGGTCTGTAGAAAAGGAGAAGATACCACTGAAAAAGAAAAAAGAAGAAAGGCGCTCTTACAGCTGGAAAATCCATTAGTCGACTTGAATCCAACACAACTTCTGTCTCTGCTGAAGATTAGCCAGGACCTAGTGGTCTGCAAAATAGAGAGCGTCTATTAAATGAAGTGAGAGAGAATTAAAGTAGTAATATCGACAGAAATAGAGATGAAATATCCCTGCACGATACTTCTGACGGTGAAGAGAGTTTTGACGAAATTAATAATCAGCCATTACCAACAGACATAACGGTGGATTCATTTGTCATAATTGAATTTCCAATTCAGGGAAAATTTTGTCGAAAACAGTATGTAGTTAGAGTTTTAAAAATTTATAAAAAAGGTATAGAATTCTCTCAGATCAAAAGACAGAAATATTTTTGTATTTCTTGAAAAGCCTGATGTAAGCGATATTTTTTTTTGAGTAAATAGTTGCAGTTTACTGGAACTAATAAGTAAGTAACTTCTTATTTTGTTTAATAACTGTAATATAAACGGAGTGCAAGAATTTAAAATTTTTATAAAAATGTGTTTTTTTTTACAATTTTTCTCTATTAAATATTAAAATATGAATCCTTTTTTATTTTCTACATACACACTTAAATCCATTTCAGGTATGGCAATTTCACATTAAAAGCCGTGCACATTGCCAAACAATTGAAATACATTCACCGGGCAATGTCACCCCATTTCAATAGACTACTTTGCTTACACATATTAGGCAAAAAATAAGCACTTTCGGGCTCGTTTTTGAGCCAAGCATACTACAATCTGTATTTAAGAAATTTTTAAGCACGTATGCTAAAAAATCGTCTCTAAATGAGTTATTAAATGTAACTGTTATTGGCTTACAAGTAGCCATAGAAAACATCAAATGTAATACTAAAAAATCGTTATACATACTTGAAATCAAGAAGTTTTAAATTTAATCACGGTATTTTTTAATTTCAGAAACCCTCATACTTATTTTGAGTACGGGCGTTCTTAAAAAATTCTTAAGCAAAAGACGGTTATACAATAAGTTTATTTCTAATTTTAACCTCGTTACCTAAGTATGGTTATTCATTAAAAAATTCTGACCAAAAAGAGCTTAAAACAAGAAGGTGTACCAATAAATACTCCCAGGCCGGATATTTTAGTAAGTAATAGAGATATTTTAATTCTGTAAAAGCCAGTTCACAGGGCACTAAGAAAGCTTTAGTTTTAGATAAAAATTTATTTTAAATAGGTCAATATGTAGATGGCGCTGGACTCAATAATTTTTTTTTGATGGGAGGATCTTTCTTGTGTAGCGTATCTTGTAAAAAATGCATTTTTAAGCAGATTTTGTTCCATTAACTAATTCGATAAATCTAGCCATTTTTGATATACTTACTCAAAACAGTTTCATCCTGTTTTTCAGCATTAATCAATGGATTTTAAGAAAATGCTAAAACAGGTCGATTTTTATTCCAAATTAAAAACAATTTTACAATACAAACATCTGTCATGTGTCAACCCCCTCCCTTTGACTTCTCCAACACCTTAATTTTAAATAGGTAATGTACCATGTATGGTACATTATTGAAAAGGTAATTTAATGGGGGATTCAGAAATATTTTTGTACATTGCTTTACTTAAATTTTATCGTTCTCTAGCGGGATAAAAAATTACTATGTATTATAGAGTGTGACACTACAATGTGTAGTACATCATTAAATAGGTAATTTTATGGGGAATTTAGAAATATGACTGTTCACCTCGATACTTTTAATTGTACTGCCCTCTATCGGGATAAAAAAACTGAACGTATTATAAAGTGTGACACCTTATTTGAAAGCAAATTTAATTACTAATTCAATGCACCATATAACATTAATTAAATATCCTTCATATTGCACTTGCAATAGTTTGAAAATTAGTCATGCATTATTTTAAACATTATTGCTAAATTTATTTTCTTGCAGTGCAATATGGAAATATTTATATTAAGGTTATGTGGTGCATTGAATTAGTAATTAAATTAGCTTTCAAATGAAGTGTCACACTTTATAATACGTTACAGGTTTTTTTATTCCGATAGAGGGCGCTAAAATTAAAAGTATCGCAATAAACGGTCATATTTCTAAATTTTCCATAAAATTACCTTTTCAATGATGTGCTATACATGGTACATTCCTTATTTAAAATTAAGAGGTTGAAGAAGTGGAAGGGAGGGGGTTGACACATGACCGATGTCTGCATAGTAAAAATGTGTTTAATTTGAAATAAAAATCGACTTGTTTTAGAATTTTCTAAAATTCCAATGATTGATACCTAAAAACAGGATAAAATTGTTTTGAGTGACTCACTCTGTATATCAAAAATCACTAGATTTATCGAATTAGTTCATAAAACAAAATATGCATTAAAATGCATTTTTTATAAGACGCGCTATATAAGAAAGTTCCTCCCATCGAAAAAAATATATTGAGCGCTGCACCATCTACATATTGACCTATTTAAAATTAATTTATATCAAAAACTGAAGGTCTTCTAGCGTTCTATGAACTGGCTCTTACAGAATTAAAATATCTCTATTACTTACCAAAATAACCGGCCTGGGAGTTTTTATTGGTACACCCTGTATATTTCATAGAGTCCGCATTCAATAGGGTTTGTTTACGTTATGAGGGGAAATGCTTAGACACTATTACCAATGTCGCATCATTTTTACGGGGTTTGCAATTAATATAAATAATAAATTTAATACATATCTTAAAAATTCTTTAAATTATGCTCATATTTTATAAACATTATTTAAGTAGGTACCTATCTAGCATTTACTGAGGCCCCAGTCTTTGACATAAATATATATCCATAAAAATGATTGGAACATAAAACATCACTATTTGAAATGTTTTCTGGAGTAAGTTTTAATATGTTTTATCAAATGCGTTTTTTCGGCAGAATTAGCTGGAAACCTACAAAAAACTAAAATTACTGATTAAACATCTTCAACATTATCATGTTAAATGACTTAAAAACAAAAAGCTTGTTTATATTGAAAAATTATGATTATTTTTTTAACTTTTCAGTAAAGTCCCAAATTAAAAACAATATTCCTCATACACATTCTTTAAATTTATTTCACTAAATTTACCATTTATTTTAAATTCATGTTTAACGGCCTTTTGCATAAAATGTATGTACTATGCATTGATCTGGCAACCTAGGGATACGACATTAGTAAGCGAAAAGTGGGACCGGTCCGCCATTACTGTGAGTGCAAATTGTCAATTTTTTAGGTTATATTTTTACTGTCATTTGTGTAATTAAATTTGAATTTAATTTGTGTTTGAGCAAATTTTGAGTGTTACAAACTTATAAAGTATATAATGCCTTCATGTGTCATACG